>CM053784.1:472081407-472681407 GCA_028749045.1 Cupressus sempervirens
AAAAGATAAGAGGCAATATCTTGATACCACACATCTATAATTATTCCTTGATCAATTTCCACTTGAGATACTATGATCTTTTCTTGATTCTCGATGCTAATTTTATTATCAAATCTAATTCCATTGTCAACACTAATATCATTATTAACGATAATCTTAATTAGTCCTTATCCTCTCCCTAGCTTCATTGATTGAATCTCTAGATCAAACTCTTGTAACATAGCCATCCATTTTCCTTGTATTTTGCCTAATTCATTTTGCATCAACAATATTTTGATTGTAGGGTCATACACAATAACATATACCTTACTCATGAGTATGTAATGCAAAAATTTCTTAACTAATTTTATTAGAGAAAAAGATTTCTTGTCAAGATTGGAGTAATTCAATTTAGAGTTCTTCAATGGAAAAATCATAAATGTGATAGGTCTCTCATCTTCTTTTTGTTTCTTCTGAGTGAGAATCTGAGTGCATGAATGTTTTGAAGAAAATGAATAGATTTTGAATGGTAAAACATAATTTGGATTTACAAGAATTGGGGCCATAGAGATGGCCACTTTGATGTCTTCAAAATATTTATTTATTTCAAGAACCCATTCAATGTTTTCTCCTTTCTTGAGTGTCATTAAGAGGATGTACTATCCTAGAAAATCCACTAATGAACTTATGTACAAAATTAATTTTTCGGAAGAAAGATTTCAGCTCTTTATGACTATGAGGAGGTGATAGATTAAGAATCACTTCTATCCTTTTATGATCAATGGATATCCCAACTTAAGAAATTATATGATTAAGAAGGTTTCCTTTTCTGACCTCGATTGAACACTTCTTGGGATTTAGTGATATGCCATACCTTTGACATTGGTTGAATACTTGTTTCAAATTTGCAATATGAGTACTCTAATATTTCAAAAAGATGGTTAAGTCATCCATATAGATAACTATACATTTTTTTATCAACCCTTTAAATACTTTATTCATCACTTTTTGGAATGTGGCTCCTGCGTTGATCAATCCAAAACATATCCTTTAGTATGCAAAGGTTCCCCATTTTGTTTTAAATGCAGTCTTCAACCTATCTTCTTCATCTACCATTACTTGTTTTAATCTAGAATATCCATCATTTTAGACCCATTCATTATTTTTAATAATTCATCAAGCGAGGGAAAAAGGTAGTTATCATTTTGGGAAGCCAAGTTCAAAATTTGAAAATCCACACAAAGGTGAATTCCTCTAGTTGTTTTCCTTACTAGAACCAAGTTAGCAACTCATGTAGAATGTTGGATTGGGAAGATAATTTTAGCATCAAGTAACTTTTGGACTTCTTTCATTATCAAATGCTTAATTATGGGATTCACTGGTCTCTATCTTTGACAAAAGGATTTGGCATCAGGCTTCAATAGAATGTCGTGAGTGATGATTTTAGGATCGTATGTATTGAGTTCTTCATAACTCCATGCCATGACATCTTTGTATTCTATAAGTAATTGAAGCATACTTTCTTATTCTTAAGGGTTACATGCCTTGCTAATTCTTACTAACTTAGTATCTTCTTTTGTACGAAAATTATATGAATCACATTCTTCAATCCCCTTTTCTCCAACATTTCTTTTACTATATGTTGATTCATCTTGATCAAAGATATGTTCTAACTCTACCATCCCCTTAGGTATAGTATTGGTCTTGAAATTTATAATCCCATCTTCATCCTCTAGCTCACTATCTTCTGGTTTGTCATTGGGAGTATCATCGATCTCTTGTCCTTTGAAAAGGCCATTACACATAATGAACTCCAAAAAATGTTGGTAATCTTGGAAGACTCGGAAGTTCATAATGTTGTCTAGAATAGATAGGGAAACAACCAATTAAACTAAAAACCTCTTTAGTTTTTTTCTTTCAATGGGTTACAACACACTTGTTGAAATGGAAAGGGCATTAGATACCATGTTGGTGCAGGAGCACCTATCAAGACAATGAAGAAGACCTTGGTACTAGATAAAGACAATGAAGAAAGGACCTCTTTGAAGATTAATTGGAACATTCTAAGGCCAATAATGGCATATTGTAATGGACAAAGTACATTGAAGGTCAAAGGTCATGATAAAGCCCTATGGGCAACATAATGTAATAAAATGGCCAAATGAGCCATAAGTGATAGTTGGGAGTAGTTTCTTATTTTAGGCATTTAATAAGGTCATAGGACCAATTCCAAGTCAGTAGCATAAGTTAGAAGGTTAGAAAATGTATAGAAACCATAGTTTGCAATTTGAATTTTAAATCCAAACGGTCACATAGTGTTTTGGAGGGAAAATAGTAACTTGTTTGATTAAATAAACATTTCCAACCAACTTGGTCAGTTGGGAAGGTATTCTAAGGTCTATTTAATATGTCTCAGCCATATGAAAGGCAAGAAACATTGGTATGTACGGAAAAGCACAGGAATTGTACGGACAATCAAGAATTGAATAAGATTTCTGAGTTTTTCTTGCTTATTTGAAGTATATTTGATGGTGTAACCTTTCTTTTATGATGATAGAGTTATATTGTGAGGTTTTTCATCCATTTTGAGACATTTTTTTTATCAAATTACAGTTATTATTGCTGCTGTCACGCTAAAACTGTGAACTTTGCTTTGATTTTTTTCAATAGGAAATGAGGGTACCATCCTAGTTTTGTACATATAACCCACAGGATGGACCCTAAATGCCCTAACATGTCTAACTAATTATGAAAATGCAAGAAAAGTGAATATTTGCAGGTTATTGTGAAAGAAATGCAAAGTTGAGTGCTGGAAGGATTAATTTGGGTACCCAAATGAGTGCTAGGTGTTATGTAGCCGTACTTCTGGCTTAACAAGGCATATTTTTTATTTGATATTCTTTGAAGACATAATGAGTAGATGGTGAATCCTGAGTTTTACATATTGGAAGTGTGTGCTTGACCTAGATTGGTGATACCCTTGATTTTGAGGGTTTTAAGGCTTGGATTTGGGGGTTTCATATCAAAAGTCCTCATAGGATGAAATTGATGATGGATTTGTCTAATTGGGCACAAAATATGATGAATCTATGAATTTTGTGGAATTGGGATAAGTATTTTGCATAGTTGCTTTGTAAAACCTCATGTTTTACCCTTGAAAAACAGTGACAGTCATGATTTTTGGCATATTTTTCCAAAGGAGTCCATATTAATTTTTGAGTATGTTATAGAAATCCGAAAAGGGTATTTGAAAAGCCTGTTTGTTTTCTTGGTGTTTTGGAAAGTTTTGGAGAAAAATCAAGAAAATAGGGTCTGCTGATCCAAAGAAGATAATAGCCTAGTAAAGGGCAAAACTCATCTTTTTTTGTATCTACTGAAGATTTGTGGGTTTGGAAACCTTAGAAACATGTTAGTTGAAGTTTTTTAAGGTGTGTAGAGGTGGAGGAAACACTCGATGAAGGTAAATCCAAGTTTGGAGTCTTTGGTGACATTGTGTGCTTTTGGGAACACCATTGAAACATAGGGGTTTGGGTCCATATTGTGTTTGTATTTGCAAGTTTTTGGGTAGATCCTTCAACCTCTGCATCACATGTTCTTCCTCCTCAAAATGGACCTTATGTTCAAGGCTCAAAATCTTCCAATAAGTCCCAAACTCTTTTCTGTTACATAAGTAATCTTATATCATTGCAAGAGTAAATTGATTTCACCTATCTAATGAACAACTAAGAGTCTCTTCAATTATAAGAGCTTTGACATCTTTCTCTAATGTGAAGAGAAGTCTGTGAATCAAGGCTTCATACTCCACAACATTGTTAGTACATCTAAATTTTAAGACATGCTGCATAAAAAGACCTACCTTTGGGATAAATTAATTCAATACCTATGCCAACGCCTAATTTTTATTTAGAGCCGTCAAACCTGAGTGTCCAAATTGGTTTTTCTTTGGGCTTTTTGGAATTTTGTTTCTTTCTACGTAGCTTTACCTTCAGTTGAGTTTTAAAATATTATTTCTTTGGGATCCATTGCAATATTTTATGTGGTGGACTTGTTGAGTTGCCATAGTTTATCTTTGATATAGGGGCCATTTGTTTCTCTTGTTGACTTTGAATATCCCTAATTAATTTGGTGCTTTTATCAATCTGGGGTTTTAGATGAACAACCACCAAGGTCCAACCTTGGCCTTTTACAAAATGTCTTCTCCTTAGGAATTTGATCATCCTTGGTGGAAGATTACATAAACCCCCACCATCTAAAGAAGTTTCACTATATGAAACATTAGAATCTTCTTTTTAATCTCCACAAACTTAGATATGCACATGGAACTTGTACTTTCCTTTTGTACCTCATTTGAATTTTGACCATTTTTTGATTACATTATCTGAGTGAGTACCCTAGAAACTAATTCTTGATTACGTGAGCATTCAAATTCCAAATGACTGACTTTGTGTAGCCTACAAAATCCTAGAAGAAGCAAAACATTTGGGTCTTCTTCTTCACTTAAGTATTGTAAGTTTTCAACCATACCATCTATGAACTGAGTCACTATTGAGCTGTCATTTTGCACGATGCTTAATGGTACGAATCCTTTTGAAATACTCTCTTGAAGAGCTAATCCAAAGATTAACTCCAAGGTTTTAGGTGATCTTGCAACCTACTAGAATCTACTTAGTTGAAGATAAATGTGAATGTTCATGAGGAGGCTTTCGCTAGTTTGAACCAATTTTGGATAAGATGACCAATCTACTTGCTGTTTCAAAATTAACTACAAAAGAGATATGCTTTTTGGTATTTTCTATTTTTAAATGAATGCACTCTAACAATGCAACTACATGAATTCCTAATTTAACCAAGGGTTAGGAAAGAAAATAATAGAGATAGGGTAACAAGAATTTTAAGCAAATAACATGAAAAGTAAATCCTAACAGACATAAACTACGAAAAACAACGCATCTGCGAGTTAAGCTTTTGAAAAGATCGATGAAAAATAAATGAAAATAGGAGCAACGCTTCATTAATTCAACTGATTCAATCATTTGTGAGAATTCAATAACTGTAAGATGTTTCACTTTTCATCAAATTGCAAGGCCACAGAAAGTGCGCTCATGCGAGACAAAAAGATATGAAGGAACAAAATGGGTGATCTCTTCTCAAATTGGATATGTTAGTAGAATTTGTAGATCTATAGCAAACACCAAAATGAAAAGATCACACAACCAAAAATAATGCAATAAATCTTTGGCTCAATTACATCCCATGAACATGCATTCACAAAATATAACACACTTAGGCAAGAATCACTGTACTCCAAATGCGAGCACCAAAAGCATATATTATTGCAAAATAATGATGACCCAAATTACATAGTACAATGGAGTATTTATAAGAAATCATCTCCTCAATTTGTGTTGAGAGTGAGAGATATCTTTATGCAATAATATGCTTTTAATTTAATAAAATAAACTAATTATATACAAACTAAGAATCTAACTATTGCTTAGTAGGACTCCATCCATTTTATATTCATTAATTGGATGCATGAGCCTTTACATGTCATAGAACAAAGAATTTATGAGAGAAAAAGGAATAAGAAAGCTTTCAGTTGAAGTAGAACTATCCAGAAGTGTAAAAAATAGAAGCCAATCCTTCACTAGGCATTTGTCAGAGTTAAACTATTGTCAGAATGTGTTTTCGATGCATGGAAAGCTCTATTTTTGGAACTACCAGTTAATTGTTGACACACCTCTAGAGAAGCACACTAGCTCACCTGTGCACTTGTGCATCTATGTACCTCAAAAGAAGCACATTTTCTCAAAATAGTGCACTAGTACACCTGTGCACCTCAGAAGAAGCACATTTTCTCAAAACAACATACCATTGCACTTGTGCACCTCAAAAGAAGCACATTTTCTCAAAACAATGCACTAGCACACCTATGCACCTGTGCACCTTAGAAGAAGCATATTTTCTCAAAATAGTGCACTTGCACACCAGCTCAATTGTACACCTTGATGAAATTTGTGTGAGGTGCTCAATTCATGAAAAAATCAAAGTTCTCAGTTTTGAAAATGGTTTCTGAGTTTTGCTCAAATGGAGTTTTAGATCACTTTAGTGTACTTATTTCCCCCTTTTGATGATTTATACCTTCTTTATAGCCAAAAAATTTCATACATTTGAACTCTTGCTTCTTCTATCTAAAATTTCAAGGAACCTGTGTCGAATCTTGTCATTAATATTTGCATAAGATGAGGAACCTATTCTGGTTATGTGTCCAATCTTTGTATCTTTGATCCTTTTCTTCTCTGTAACTACCCTATCCTTCCCAATCAGAGACCAAGTGATCCAAATTATCCAAAATGATCAAATGTTTGAAACTTTTTCATACTTTTTAACAAGTTTTTTCTAGGTCCTTTTAACTGGCCTTTTCAAAGGTCTTCTACTCAAAATTTCAAGTTGAAACTTTCATCAATCCCTAAAATTGGGCAATTGAAGGCTCACTATTTTAGGGACTAGAATTAGATCTTCAGTTCTTCTTTCCAATGGTGTAAATGGTTTTGAGTTCTGAGCTCTAGGTCAAAAGTTACGAGCTCGACAAGTTGAGGATGCCTTTTTTATCTACATAAAGAAGCAAACATTAGTCTAAAGAGTTTAAAAATATTAATTAAAACACACCCTAATAATGATGTGGAAAAACCCAAAAAAACCCTATTGATGAAAACACCTAAAAAACTCAATTTATCCTTGAAATGCAAAAAAAGGGTGCACCTTGCACACCTCAGAGGTGCATATGGTGCACCTCTTATGATTTGCAATCTTTTAATATACATGTGCAATAGTGCACCTTAGATTTTTGTGTTTTTTCTATGTTTTTGGAGTTTCTTAAGGTTTTCTTTGTTATGAAGGTGCATAGTAGGAACACCTAATTAGGTGCACTACTACACACCTTAAATTTAGGTTTTTAAATGTTTACTTGTGTATTTTTTGCAGTGTTAAGCAAGGAGGAATGGGGTGGAAGGTGTACCTAGATAGGTGTAGTGCTATGATTAGAAGCTGGAGAAGATGAACAAATGAAGAACAATGGCAAGGAGAAGGGTGTGGGGGGTTTTATACGCCGACAAATTTAGTGTTGTGTTGTTGCACATCTACAAAGGTGAAATACCTCCTTTGATGAACTTTGGCACACTAGCGCACCACTTGGGGTGCCCTAGTGTGCCTCTTATTTTGCAAAAGACTTGTCTCTTCTCAGAATTCTAATTTTTGACAAGTGGGTTTTCCAGTCGGGACCCAAACATAAACTAAGACACTAGATAAACCCTAAAAAAGACTTAAAGCCCAGACTAGGGTTCTGAAAGACTGAAAAATAAAGTAGGTGGTCCCCATTCCTAATCAAAATGGGATGTGCATTATGAAACCACAATATTCATGAGCTCTTTATTTGGGGTAGGGATCATAGACTCTTTTTTCAGATTCTGGTCTCTTGGCTAAAGTTATGCCAAGAGACACCACATTTGTAGGAAGCTAAATTAGCTTGACAAAATGCTACCTCATTTGGCACATTGTATTATGTGATCATTGTCTTTAGCTTTGTCTTAGCATCCATCTTGATTTGATTATTTAGTCCTTTCTAAGGTAGCCATAGTTGAGAACCATCCTCTTAAGCATTTTGTCCATTATCTACTTAGCAATAATGCATATATCTCTAGTATTTCCACTACATGTATGTCTATAATATCTTGAATTTAGGGGTCTACACTTAATTTCATTCTAACATCTATTAATACCTCGATAACTTTGACTTTCATCTTGTCAAGTTGTATCACTATCCAATTTGAGGGTTGAGGAGTGACTCCCAACCTTTGAACTATCAAAAGTGGCATGACATTATAAGAAGCTCTTGAATCTATGAGACAATTGTGTAGGTTTTTTTCCAAAAATTCTAAGAGTGAGGAAGAAAGGAGCCATTTTAACCTTGTCTTTATACATGGTAGGCATTTCCTTAGAAGTGTTGATTTGTTATGATGCTATCTTTTGAGGGAGTGTGTTTACATTAGACATTGCCTTTATATGATCAAGAGTCTTTAGCAGTGCTTCCCTTTGATTAGGACAATTTTATAGCATATTAAACATGGACATATTAGCCTTGGTCCTCTTCAAATCTTCCACTTTATTATACTTTTTAGTTTCCCATATAGGATTCTTTATGATTGTAGGACATTCCCTTGATTTTGATTTTGTTGCCCAACATAGGGTGCTATAGTAGGTACTAGATTATTATTATCTCTTAGATGAAGAGGTGTTGGCTGCAAGGCATGAGGAATCCCATCAGTCATGGTTTCTCTTAGTTATGTAAATTGTAAATATTTCAATTGTCATTTTGAAAAGCTAGCATCTCTTCTGGTTAAGGATCCAATTGTTGACTAAATGGAAAAGTGAATTCTTCATTAGTTGGTTGCTCCATTTTAGGATTTTGTGGAGAATCATAAGATTCTAACATCACAGTTTTGTACTACTTAGGAGACTCACTATTATTTCCTTGTGAATTCTGGTTCACTTCTTGATTTGCATTAAAATATGAGCCACCATTGTTAGGTACATTTTGATTACTATCACACTGGTTGATGTCCACAAATTGAGCAATGTTGTTATTATTAGTAGAGATGCTTCCATTGTTTGGATGGGTATTCCATTATCGATTCTGCCTTTGGAAACCATTATTGTGATCCAGAGTATTATGATTGTTCCTTAGATTGTTATTTCCCATATTATTATTTTCACTAAAATTCTTGTTGTAGTTCTGACCATAGTTGTTGTTGTAAGGTCCTACATTCATTCTCTAAAAGTTATAGTTATTCCCTTGTGACAACCTCAAATGGGTTAATTCATTGGTAATTTGAGATATAGTCTTCTTCATTTTACCAATCTAAGATGCAACATTATTTTATGCTTCAGAGGATGTTGCTACCTTTTGCTCAAAGAAAACTACTTTTGGAGGTTCATATCCTAGGTAAGTTATTGCTAGAACTGGTACAACTGGTGCTTGTTGCAGCAAGACTAGATTCATTGGAATGAATTGACTAGGAATTACTAGTGCTCTAGTAGGATATGTTGATACCATTATAGTAGCTTGATCTAGAACCATCAATCCTCCTCCATTAGGATTGACTTGTTTAGTAAAGGTAATTACTTCATCAAAGACCTTTTTTAATTTGTTAATATTTGCAATAGGTAGCCTTCATATGAAGATAATAGTGAGATGGTCCATAACATTAAGATAAATCTAGATTGTAGCTTCAATTGGTATAGTATAGGGTGTTTCCAACTTGCCATATGCCATGTGAAAGTGATGATTAAAACATGAAATGGTCTTTTTTGGATCCCTTTTGATTGATATGAATTGATGATGTATCACAACCAAGTTGGCGAATGTTTAAAATTACTCGAGGAACAACTTTTCAAAGGTGGCCCAATTCTAGATACATCTTTGTGGAAAATTCATATAGTAGTTAAAGGAAACTTCTCCCAATGAGTATGGGAATAAATAGAGGACCAAATTCTCTTGTTGAACTTGCTTTCGATTGCATATTTCTTTAAAGACTTTGATATAGTCCTTAGCTATTTATGTTTCTCCATAGATGAGCATTGGGAAAAATTGATTAGGATTCTCAGGAAGGTCATTAAGTACACCTTGCAAGTTAATTGGTGAATTTACTACATTTGCAAAAAAGGCCATCAATGGAGGATTTGGTGGAGTGATAGGTGGAGGTACGTTCAGAGGTGGAAATGGAGATGATAAAATTTGGAATAGAAGTGGTAGAATTTTTGGTAGTCCTTTGTCACTGCGAGGCTTACAAAAATGAATGAGTTCTAAGAACTCTAATTCAACATTTGAAGATATCAAGATCTTCCATTTTGCATCAATTCTGGAAAAAGTGCACCTTTGTAGAAGCGTACTCGCAAAAAAACCACTTGTACACCAACGCACCAGCACACCATCTGATAGTTTCAAACAATTTTTTTTATGAACTTTTGAAAACTACAAAATTTCAAAACAAGTTGTTTTTGCTATCTGAATGGTTTGTGGCCCTCCTTCTAGCACCACTTTTGTTGAGCTATCATTTTGCACAATTCTAAATGAATCCTTTTGAACTCCTCTCTTGAAATGCTAATCGAGGATCAACTCCAAGGTTTTGGGCAATATAGCGACCTACTAAAATCCACTCAATTAAAGATAAATATGTATGTTCATGAGGAGGCCCTTGTTGGTTTGAACCAATTTTGGATAATCTATTCGATCTATTTACATTTTGAAAAAGTAACTACAAAAGAGATATATTTTTGGTATTTTCTATTTTACGATGAATGCAATTTATCGATGCAACTATATGAATTCCTATTTTAACCAAGTGTTAGAAAAGAAAATAATAAAGATAAGGTAATGAGAGATTAAAGGAAATAACTTGAAAGGAAAATTCCTCATAGACATAAACCACAATAACAACATGTTTGTGAGTTAAATCATTGAAAAGGTCAGGTAGGAAACCAATGAAAATAGGAGCATCACTTCCTCAATTCCACAGATGCAATCATGGATGGGAACTCAAAAATAAATGAAAGATATTTCACATTTCATCAAATCACAAGGCCATGGAAAGCACACTCATGTGAGACAGGATGTGATGGAAGAATAATAGGTGTTCTTTTCTCCAATTTGTTACATTAATGAAATTTATTAACACGAGGCAAACACTAGAATTAAAAGGTCATTACAATCATAACAACTATTGGATATAATTGTTCAATTGTGTGTTGTCTTTGATGTTACATAAATATCATATCAGTTATCAAATAGAGTCTATCAAACTCAGATGGTAAGAAAAGAAAAAGATAGAGTCTACCAAGCTCAGATGGTCAACAAAGTGATTTATAGAGTCTATTGAGCATTCCTTATAGTTACACTTTGAAGTTAGTTTCTACCAAGCTCACTTAGGTGTCAAAGGTTTTTGTAGAAGAAGTCAGTTTCTACCGAGCTCACATGGTCAGCGAAGGAAAGTTAGTGTTTACCAAGTTCACAAGATCTCCAAAGGACTTTGGAAAATTCATAGTGTTTACCGAGCTTCAGTTGGTTAACACTAAAAATCATTTCTAGAGTAGTGTTTACCAAGCAGGGTTAGCCAATGAAGGATTTCATTGTTTTGGGAAACAAAGTTTAATTGTTTCATGTAAAGTTTGTAGATGTAATGATTATTAGTAATTATAACTTGTAAATTAACTAACTGGATAATTTGTAAGGTATAAATAAAAGGTCAAGTTGTGAATTCAAAAGTATGGATGAATGAATGAGCGAGCATGCAAGTGTGTTAATTGTGTGAAGAGGAAAGTGTGAGTCAGTTTTGAAGAAGGATCAGATATCCTTGAGGAGTAGCAAAGGTGTATTCGATTAGAGAGGATCTAGTGAATTAGAATAGAGATCTGCAATAGAAAATTTTAGTTGCATCTCATTTAGGTCACTTTATTGTTACTTTTTCATCATTGCAGTAGTGATTCCTAAATCTCTTAACAGAGTTGGTTTAACAACCATTTTTGTAAATCCTCTAACAAGGTGGATAGTTTTATTGATTTTTTCTTAAGACCTCTAGCAAGGCCACTCCTAGTAGGGTGATTCAAATCCTTGAACAAGGTCACACCTCATAGTGTGTTTTGTAACATTTGACAGGGTTGGCTCCTAACAGGGCTCACTTTAGAAGAGTGAAAATTGGTAGTTAGTTACTTGGTGATTTTTCCCATATTGGGTTTCCATGTTAAATTTGGTGTCTCTTATGTTGATGTTATTTCTTTTATGCATGCATGTTAAATCTTTGTGAATGCTTAATAAGTTAACATACATCTACTTAATTAAATCATTTTTCTATTTGGCTACCAAGTGACATCAGCAACTAAGTTTATAAGACATCTAAAGGATCTATGGATATGTTTTTGTTGTAACTGATTCACCCCCCCTCTCAGTTACTCATCTATATTTCCAATAATTGGTATCATAGCATTTGGTGCTTACAGGAAGGATTTCAAGGGTCTAAGCTAAAGATCAAGATGTCTTACAAGAAGAAAATTCCAAGGCTTAATAGGGATAAGTTTTCAGCATGGAATGGTCTCATGAGACTCCATCTGGCTTCCATTGAAGATATAAGATTGAAATATCTTGATGAAGACTATGTGACTCCTTCTGGTATACTATCTATCAATGACATTGCTAAGAAGAAGACTCATAACACCATGATGATAGACATTGCATCTGCCCTAAGCTATGAAGAATTTGATGATGTCAAGGACTACAAAACTACTTTTGAAATGTGGAACAAGCTAAAAGATATCTATGGAGGTGATAAAAATGTGAGAAAAGAAAAATTAGAAAGTCTAAGAGGACAATTTGATCAGATGAGGATGAGAGGATGAAAACATTGCCAAATATGTTGAAAGAGTCAAAGTAGTCATCAGTACAATCAAGGCTTTTGGAGGAGACATTGAGGAGAAAATAGTTGTAAGTAAAGTTCTTAGAACATTACTTCCCATTTATGCAATTAGAGTTTCAAAAATTCAAGAAAGAAGATGTGAAGCAAATCACAAGATAAATTTAGAAGAAATAGTTAGAAGATTGATTGCATTTGAGCTAGATAACTATGACAACTATGTTCCAACTTCCAAGAACATTGAATCAACATTTGAAGCCAAGCTTTCACTCAAAGAAAAGGGCAAGAAGATAAAGGATTCTCAGTCAGAAAGTGAAGAAGAATTAGAATAGAGTTCTGACAGTGACCTTGAGGTGGTTGAAGCTCTGCTAGCAAGGAAATATTCTAGAGGCAAAGGGAAATACAAAGGTAAAGTTCCTCTAATTTGTTTTTCATGTGAGGAAATTGGACATATTGCTACAAGGTGCCCAAATAAGAAAAACAAGGATGAGAAGAAAGGTCACAAATGCAATGGCAAGAAAGACTTCAAATCATTCAAGGACAAAGGTAAGAAAACATGTTTCATGGCTAAGGATTCTAATTATTCTGATGATGGTGAAGATGAAATTGTTTACATTACTCTGAAAGATGAATTTGATAATGATGAGGAAGATAAAATGGCACTTATCTCTCATGTGAGAAAAAATGATACATAGATCATAGGTAGTGGTTTCTTTCATCATATGATTGGTGATAAAACTAAGTTTGAACATTTTGAAGACTATGATGGTGGTAGTGTGAGATTTGGTAATAATGAACCTTGTTGCATAAAAGGAAGAGGAAGAATCTCACTAACCAAAGAACTTGTATGTGATAATGCCTATTTGGTTGAAGGTCTAAAACATAATTTTTTGAGTGTGGTATAGCTACTCAATATTGGATTCAATGTTGAATTTATGCATGTAAAAGAAAGACTACTAGATGACAAAGGAAAGCTGATTGGATTAGGTATATAGACAAAAGGTAACTTGTTCTATCTTGAACTTGGTGAATGTTCATGCTTTATTGCCCAAGTTGAAGAAAGTTGGTTATGGCATAGAAGGTTATATCATGTGAACTTTGATAATATGGTGAAAATAAGAAAATTTAGGAAAGTAAGAGGCATTCCTAGTATCAGATTGGTAAGATGGGAAAGACTAGCTTTAAAAGTAAGAACTATCAGTCTAAAGAGGTTTTGGAAATTGTGCATACTAATTTGTGTGGACCTACTAGAATTGAAAGTTATATTGGAGAAATATTTCTTCATTCTTTTTGTTGATGATTACTCTAGAATGATGACTATCATGTATTTGAGAGAGAAATCAAAAGCATTTGTGAAGTTCAAATGGTATTTGGCCATAGTAGAGAAGGAAACAGGGACAAGACTAAAATGCTTGAGGTTAGATAGAGGTGGTGAATTCATCTCCCATGAGTTCAATAACTTTTTCATTGAAAGGGGAATCAAAAGATAGGTATTAGTACCTAGAACTCTTGAGAAAAATGGAATAGCTAAAAGGAGGAATAGATCTATCATGGGCAATGCAAGAACTTTAATGATTGAAAAGAATATTGCTATCAAATACTTGAAAGAAGCTATAAACACTGCAGTTCATACCTTGAACTAAGTATAGCTGAAGAAGGACTCATTGAAAACCCCCTATGAGTTATGGTATGGCTATAAACCAAATGTAAGTTACTTAAAAGTATTTGGAAGTAAATGTTATATGCTGTAAGAATCTAGAAAAGGTAAATTTGATGTGAAGGGTGATGAAGGAATATTTTTGGGTTATTCTTGCAAGAGTAAGGCATATAGATGTTTGAATTTGTCTACTCACAAAGTCATAGAAAGTGCACATGTGAAAGTTGATGAGTTTGCAGAAAGGACTGAAGAAGAAAGCAAAAAGGAACTAGAAGATTACATGAGATTTGTTTTCATTGAACTTGATACAGTGCCAGATACATCTGTCAATCAAAAAAATTCTACTCCCAATTCTTTAGTCAATGAGTTACAAGAAGTTCAAACCAAGCTATAGGAACTGGAGTCACATTCAAATGCTACTGAGCCAATGCCTACTGAGTCTGAAGGATTCAAGCAACAGACATAACAACCAAAACTTGAAGTTGAAGTGCAAGAGGATGACAATGCAATTCATTCAAAAGGCAAGAAACCTGTATTAGCCAAGTATGTCAAGAGACAACATGTACCAGATCAGATCATTGGAGACAAATCTAAAGGTACTATGACAAGAAGTAAGCTAAAAGGTACTTGTTTGCTTGCTGATTTTGAACCTAAAAATGTTAGAGATGCACTAGAAAATGAAAGTTAGATTGAGGCTATGAATGAAGAGATAGAGCAAATAGAAAAGAACAAAACATGGACTCTTGTACCTAGGCCTAAAGATAAGAATGTGATTGGAACTAAGTGGGTATTCAAAAATAAGTTGAATGAAGATGGTAATGTGTCAAGGAACAAAACTAGACTGGTATGTAAAGGATACTCTCAAGAAGAAGGAATAGAATATGGAGAGACTTTTTCTCCTATTACAAGATTGGAAGGTGTCAGGACCTTACTTGCATATGCTGCACACAAAGGATTTAAGGTTTATCAAATGGATGTCAAATCAATATTTCTCAATGGAATACTAGATGAAGAAGTCTACATTGAATAGCATGAAGGTTTTGTTGATCTACACAAGAAGGACATGGTTTGAAAATTACACAAAGCATTGTATGGTTTGAAACAAGCCCCTAGAGCATGGTATGAAAGATTGCATAACTATCTTATTCAGATTAATTTTCAAAGAACTAATGATAATAGTAGCTTGTATATTAAGGAAGGACTAGATAACAAGATTGTTTTGGGAAAAATATTTATGGATGACACTTTGTTTACAAGGAATGATGACTTATGCAAAGAATTTTTAGAGCAAATGAACAAGGAATTTGAGATGTCAATGTTTCGTGAGATTAAATTATTTGTTGGTCTTCAAATTTAGCAGAGCAAGAATGGTATCTACATCACTCAATCTAAATACATCAAGGAGATAACCTCTTAATATCTCATTTTTCTTCCTAACTGCTATTATTTTGGACTCATCTCGATCCATGTGCCTTAATAATTCCTTCATGCCCATAGAGATCATTACTTTTGTTGTGTCTACCATGGGCCTTCCCAACATGATCTCCTTAATTTGGTAATCCTTAGGAGTTAGTTCCTTAGTGTCAGCATGTGGAGGAGGAATGGGTATATGTGCAAGTAAGTCCTAATCTTGGTTCTTTACTATGAAGGCTAGTGTTTGTGCATCACCTATAGGTGGCTCAGGATTCTTGAGTACTTTCACTAATTCCTTCATTCCCTCTTCCATTGCTAGGTCCAATTTCCACTTTTGATGAAACATGACCTCCTTCTTTAGCCATGTCAGTGTAGTGCCCATTGGAGACATGTACTTGACTAAAGAGGTGGTTGCTACTAGAGGCCCCTTCTCCCTATCAGTCCTATCTGGAGTCTTTTCTCATTAAGAAAGAACAACAATTGGAGTCTTTATATTTGGTTGGGCTAAGGTCCTAGCCTCTATATCATAAGAAGTTTTTTGAGGCTCCTAAGGTATTTTCCCTTCCTTTAATACTTCATCAAAATCTAGTTGCTAGGGCTCATCTTCATCCATCGCTTGTTCTTCCATTTTTTTAGCCTGAGGAAGTGGCTAGAGTAATTGAGCCTTTATCTAGAAATGTTAAGTCTTGAGGAGGTGGTGGTGGGATGACTAGAGGTCATTGAGATAGAGGTGGCAATTAATTTCATCCCTCTCCTAAGGATTCAGTCGTGGGATTATCTCTTATCTTCTCTCCCACCATCTTAGTACCTACTAGCATGAAGTTAAAATTGGAGAGGTTGAAGACATCAATTTCTTGACCCTCCATGTTAGCTATACATTACTATTGATCATCTTTTGTTGTTAAAACATGAATATGTTTTTTTGTTGAAGATGGAGGTATCACTATTGAACTTATTCTCCTCTTATTCTCCTCTCCTCTATAGCCCTTGTTGAATGGGTCCTTTGGCTCAAAAGAACATATTCAATTTGTTGCCCTTCTTCTTCTTTCACCTTTTCTTTAGGGATTTTTATGAGAACTTGAGGGGATAGAGTATTATTCTTTTTTAATCTTCTTCTCCTTGTTCTCACCACTGGTGATTCTAACCTTGTTCTCTTAGGAGCTAAGGGGGAGGTTTCTTCCTCTTATGTAGCCACAGGTGGCACCCTCTATTCTTGTTCTTGCTCTTCCTTTCCTATTTTTGATTGTTGATGTGCTTGTGGTTCTGGGATGGGCTCTTAAGAAGGTACTTGCACTTTAGGCTCAGCTTGTGGCTCAGTTTGTTTAGCCTATACCTATTCTTGTTGAGGTTCTTGGGCTTGAGCCATCAACTTCATTGCATTTGTAGGTGCTCTTTTCCTCTTGTTTGTGCCCTTATCAAAACTGAAGTACTCAACCTCCCTCTCATGTTGATGCACTATTTTTGACCTCGCTAGGGATTGAGGAGGGAATGTTGGTATTGTTACTAATACATCTTTTCCTTAAATTATCCATGCTATGGCTTGTGAAGGAATAGCCTGAGGAACTGGATCCATCTTGAAAGGTTTCTTGATCCATTCCTTTGTTAATTGGACCATATGTCTAGCTTGATGATTGATGTCAGCATTTTCATCTCTTTCGATCTCCATATTCATTATCAACCAGTCATATATCTTGTCCCTATTATAAAAAGGATCTAAGATATCTTTTGTACCCTTTTCCATAACCTTTAGTGAGATCTTTATTTTCCTTCTCTACCTAATATAGAGTCATCCTACAATAATCCCTTATTTGCGTATTGTAGTCATCTACTGCATTCATCCAGTTGTCTTCTAATGCATCCTCATGTACAAAATACTTCTCTACTAGATGTTGTACCATCCCTATGTTGTCAAAGTAGGGGCCAAGTGAGTTGTACTCTTCTAAGGGATATTGATCCCACTCAAAATTAAAAGTCATGATATTTTTCTTTTGCTTGACTTCAAAAGCACTGATCATGATAAGCTACACCCATGTCTTCTTATACTTCTTTCTCACTCTGTTGTATGTAAAAATAAATTGGCGTGAAATCTCTAGCAAGATTAGCCTATCCAATGGATATCTTGGGAGTTTCTTTGGGTTTTCCAAAGTGCCAACTACCCATATAAAAGCAGATAGAAAAGCAAGTTAGTTTCTCCTTGCCCTGGTAGTCCAGCTGCTTGCCTTCCTTTCAACCATCCAGCTTGAATAATATAATAATAGGGTAGGTGAATGTTTTGAATTGGATGTAGTATGTGCCAATCTCTACAATCCTAGTCACTGCTTCAACTGACATCCTTTTTGCATAATCATCTTCTATGAATTTGATGATTGTGAAGATGAAGCTGTCATTCACCACATTGTATTCAACACTTTTCTCTAAAAGTTTTTTCTTCATCAGTTATGGATATAACACATAGGGCTAGACATTAACATCCTGCATGCTCCCTTTTCTAAGTCCTGGATAGTCTATGGTTCTTGTTGCCAATAAGTACACCACATATGATGTCATATAGTATATTGGATCATCTTTCATGATTATGAGTTGTTCATACAGATTATCATTGAGGATAGTAGCCCAATCTATTGAAATATTTTCTGTCCTGATAGTTTCAATAAAATGGACCATCTAGGTTTGAAGGTGTCCTCTTGTTGGTTATCCCATGACTCTTCTTAGAAGTACAATTGCATATCCAATGTCATTCTTCATATAACCCTGGGTCATGTCCACTTTTTTGACTCTGCGGCCCACTGGTGTTCTATTTATCAAGAAGGATGATTGGATTATTTCTCTGGCTTCCTTTTTATTCTTCCAATACCATCTCTCTACCCTATCATAGGTTATTTTTAGATATTGGTCTTCCCTAGGAAGATGGAATACCTTCTTGATGTTTCTTGGTTAGAGGTCTAGGACTATCTCTCCTATGACACTCTTGATGACCTTCTCTTCGATCATGTAGTTCTTTACAAGAGTCATTATGAGTCTTGAAGACTATATGGATGTGAGATGTGATGCTTCATTAAGTAGGCTTGATTGGATAAGTGCTAACACCATTGCATATCATTCTTTCAATTTTTTAGAAATTGTAAGGAATACATTCCAACCTATATGGCCATGTTCTATATCTTTGGTTTCAACATGCCTATCTTGAAACCATGATCTCCTTGGTGCACCTTGGTACTAAATACAATAGGTCTTGGAGCTATCTTTTTTGCAATTGAAGAGGAGGACGACACCATCTTATCTACACAAGAAATGAGACATTAGTTCAAAAAGCTAAGAGTTGACCCAAAACAAACCCTAATTGACTCCTATTAGAATTTGTAATCTTTCCTTGGTTGTATTTATTAAATGGGATAAACCAAGGTATCCCTTATGTTGTTTGTCCTCTAGTCCACATGTGAGGACAAGTCCTTTTTGTAATTCCTTTATTAAGGAAAATAGTTTATTCCTCCTTAAGAGGATTATGACACTTGTTATGCACACACTTATGAATGTGGCAACCATTCACATGGGAGTTAAAAATAAATCCTTTTCTCATATCTTTATAAGAGATGCTTCTCTCTCATTCTAAACACACAATCACAATGTAGTTCATGTAATGAGCCCTATGGCTCCACATTATCTCCTTCTCTCTCTTTCTTCATTCTTAGGCATTTTCCTCATTCATATAATTCACAAGGGGTTTTCTTTGCTTTCCCCTTTCAAAATCCTTGTCTTCTTTGTGTGTTGATATTGGAAACCTCTTATAAAGTATGGTAATTATATTCATCACAAACTCTCTTGGATTAAATTATAAATTTTTATTTTTAGTTCATTTCAATTTTATTATTTCTAACAACTCCAAACATATGAAAAACCTAGCAAAATGCAACCCAAAATAATTAAAATCCCCCAAGAAGCCCTGTTGTGCTCTTTAGCACACTGAGGGTATCCTTATAGGTGTGTTAGTGCACTAATTTAGTCCCTAATTGGCCTTTTGTGCATAGTCATGCACATGTGCACCTAGGCAAGGGGCACACATGCACATGTGTGTAGCTACATAGTGCATGTGAAACTTGGGGGGACTTAGTTTTATGTTACATTAAATTAGTTATTAAAGGAAAAGAGGTGCACACATATGCAACTTGCCGAGGTGTGCATGTGCACACCTTTGCATTGCCTTAGTCTTTAGCATTATTTGTGTTTTAGAAGGTGCACACATGCACACCTTGAGGAGGTGCACACGTACACACATTCATGGTATCTTAGTCTAGGTTCTTTTTTAAGTTAGGTCTTAAGAAGGTGCACATGCACACCTTGTGGAGGTACACATATGTGCATCTTTATCGGTGTTATCTGGTCTTTGTTTTTTTTGGTTGTAGGTTGTGAGTAGAGGAGTGCATGTTGGAAGGTGTGGAAAAATCTAGGTGCGAAGAGCGAATGAAGAAGAGATAGGGGTCTTGGGTCTTATATAGACCTTGGTGAAATGTACATCTGAGATGGTACACATGTGTGCACCCTTGGAGGTGCACACATGCACACTTTCAAGGTGAGCACACTAGCACACCTTATGGAGGTCTAGAACTACACACCTCTGGCAGTGTGTAGCTGCGCACTTCCAGAGATGCACATTTGAGCAACTTCATAAGGGTGTGCATATGCACACCTTATAATGGTATGCATGTGCACACTTACTTGGAGTGAAAAAATGAATATCCTTTAGGATATTTTTGGATTCCTGATTCTTTGGGTTTCTCCAATTAGATTCTAGGTCTAGACCTAGACTCATGAGGGAGTTCGAAAATGACCTAGACTGGGGATCTGGAAGAAAAAAAAAAAAATAGGGGGTCCTCATTTCTAAAAGAAATGGGGTGTGCACTGGGAAACCACAACATTACCTCCTACTACATTTCTTGTATTATCACCAATGACTTTTTCCAAGACTTCTATTTCCCAAGGTGTGTAGTATGTTTTAAAAGGGTTCTCTGGTGGTTCTGAAGTTTTAATACACCTAGTTTCATATGAGTCATTAAATTGTTGGAATATTTCAAGAGGTATAGTAGGGGAATCTGATTGGGAAGGTGGCCATAAACTAACTTTTTCTTTTAGTTTGGGTTCGATGTTTACTGGCCCTTTTTCTTTTTGTGGTTTTTGAATTTTTGAACTACCTAATAATTCTTTCTTAACAAACCTAGCTTGGCTATCCCTGTCCTAATCATGCACCTAAATAATTTACTACAACATAAACTTAAGGTACCAAATTAATCAAGGTCAACACTTGATTAGACACTCCCAAAAGATGCCTTTTTCCTAACCTAACTTATTCTTATTTCATGCCTTTAATATCTCTCCCCAACAACAATACCAAAAGTATAGGAAAAGTTGGGGTCTATCTTGATGGGTTATTTTGAGATATAATTTGAACCAAAATACCCTAAGAATGTCAATCTGGAATTTGTAAATGAGTGAGAGATATAATGTCTATTTTGTCAAGGGATGAAGATAATAGGCCAAGTCACTATGAATGTAGTCTATTTCACACACAATTAAAAGTGTTTAAATAAATTCATGTTCAAAGAAACCACCCTCTCTTCTAGAAGGAATCAACACTTGAAAAAGTAAAACCATTCAGATTTAGTCGACTAGCATTCATTAACACAACATCATTATAATTAGGAAAACCAAATAATTAGTAAATTACACACTCATAATAGAAATTAAATCAAATTACTCTAAAATAACAATAGTAATCTTGATGGATTCAATTTACAATAGGGGCTTAGATGCAACAGGAGATTCGTGGAATGATGGTTACAAATATGATAATCAAAAGCAACATGTGGCTGTAATGTAAATTAGTAGAATTATGATAAAAATATGAGATTCAATGTGGTTGTAGTAGGATGTGTGTGACACGGTAGGAATTAATGGAAATCTACGAAATGCTATGATTTACCACTAATCTAGTGAGATACATTTCAACATAAATAGTCATAGGATGAATTCTAATCCTTAAAGTAAACTACCATAGAGCTATGGAACAAACTACTTTAGAATAATCAATAAAATTACATCATGCATTAAACAAACCATCAATCAAATCATTTTATACAAAGCATCGATTACTCACAAATAGGAATTACAAAACAAAAATGGAAAACAACTAAAACAATGTCACTCGGGTTCCAAGAGTGGCCCCTTCTTCTAGCCCTCATGATGAGAATTATCTTAAATTAGTGCATAAGCACAAATGAATATAACAATAAAAAGTATAATTTTTTTTAGAACTTAATAATGTCTTTATATGATATTATATTACGTTTTAAAAATGTACACACACACACACACATAGGTAATTTAGAAGTTTCATGTATAGAGATTTTAAAGTATTAAACAAGAATTAGTTTTAACTGATCAAAAACTAATCTAGGTAAATTAGGAATATGGCTTTGTCCATAGGCCACAAGCCATATCCGATATAACTAAATGTCATCCTAAAATTCAAAATTGGCTCCACTAATAAGATCAATATTTTAGATTGGCAACAATCCAAGTCTTCCGTAACCATCTTGTCTTGTAGTAGCCACTAGTTCCTCAACCATCCTATCTTGTACCATCCTTGGAATAACTTCCTACAACATTTAATAAAATTTATCACATAAGAACCACAAGCACAAGGAAACATATATTTTCTAATTAATGACATTTTAAGAAATTTTCCTTGTATTTCTACTAACTAATAGGCGACTCGAGAACTAAAAGTGTATGAAAAATAGGAGAAATTATTTTAAAAATTGAAACATATTTAGTGCTTATCATAAGCTGGCATTTTTCATTACTTCTAAGGTTTTCAGGAATGATTTCTGTTGTCTTGCATTTTGTCACCACAAAATGTTGGTAACATAAAACTCTTTCAAGCTACTTTTGCATCTCTCTAAGTTGAATTTGATATTCAATTGCTAAATGTTGATCAATCAATCAACTCCAATTCATATATCAAATTATTTCACTGAAGGCTTTCGTCAAGTCTTTTTCATTTTACTTTTTGTTGAGCTTTTGCTTGATTCCTAAGGCCTTCATCCTTTTCTTTACTTTTGAGTTTGCATTTGTTGGTTGTTATTCCTTTGGTTTTGCTCATTTAATGTCTTTCACTTTCCCCTTTGATTTGATCTAACTTAGAGATCAGTCAGAGTTGCTAGTCAAGAGATATGGCCATTTTAGTGCCTCAAAAGTGGACATTTTTGGTGCAACAACATGAATTGAAAATACCATGTTATATTTTCAATTTGACATTCACTTTTTAAAAAATATAACTTAAATTCACTTTATATTATGTTTTTAAGTTACTTTATCATTAATTTTTTCACTTAAAGTAACTATAGTGCACTTTATGTTATAATTCTAAGATGAGTTACTTTTTGATTTTTCACTTAAAGTCACTATATAAACTATATAGTTTCAGTTAAATTTTTGATTTTTAAATCAAATGCACATTTAAATGTTACTTTTTAAATGATATTTACATATTATTTTTTTAATATAATATAAATAATGTTTATGTCCCATTAAAGTAACATTTTAATAAAAATTAAATGGCTTATGTTTGTTAAATGACTTTAAGTCATCAAAAGTGGAAATTTAATATGCAATTACATGTAAAATTTATCAAAAGTGGACATTTTACATGTCATTACATATAGCACTATCAAAAGTGGACCTTTTTGGTGTCATTACATCAAAATGTGAGTTTTTGTGTCCTTGCATAAAAAAAGTGAGATACAACTTAAAATATGCAAGTCATTCCAAAAGATCTGATTTTGACTACATGCATGTTTTAAAATGTGTTATGCACTCCAAAAGGTCTAATTTTCTTTGTTGAGATTTTTAAAAATATGCAAGTCTCTCCAAAAGGTTTGATTTTGTTCAAAAACATATTTTAAAACATACATATCACTCCAAAAGTTCAGATTTTGGAAGAACACATGCATTTGCTCTCCAAGAACTCAAATTTTCTCATTGTGAGAGATTTCCTTGACGGTTTTGCACGATATTTTCTCCAATACGGTCATTTTTGCTTGGCAATGGATTTTTTAACATAAAAAATGGATTTATCTTGCTAAAAAATATTTTTTCGAACTCCTTCCAAAAACACATTTTTGGGAAAATCTTCAAATAAATCCATTTTAGAGTGATTGAAATCACATTTTTGCAAGGAAAAGAGGCATTTATCATATTCAATCATTGGCAATACATCAAGGGTTACATTTTTGCATTTGGAAGTGAAAAATGACTCATATTATGTCTTTTATGAATCACGTTTTTGCTAAAAACACCTAGAAAATTGGAGTTTTAATCCACTTTTAAGAATTTTGAAGCCACTTTTATTACATTTGGATCCATGTATATGCATTTGGAAAAGTCATTTTTGCATTCACAAGTCAAAAATGACTCAAAAAAATCCATTTTTGACCATATTTTTGCAAAAATGACCTAGATTTTTGCATAAAAAGTCATGCTTTTGTTCAAAAAACTCAAAAAATGGCATTTCAATCCATACATTTAGATCAAAAGGGGATTTTTTTATGAGTTTTAATACGTGCTCTTGTCTTTGGAGACCACATTTTTGGCCTTCTCATGTCAAATTCAACCATTGAATGTCCATTACATGCAAGTATGAAAAAAGTCAAAAAGTTGTTTAAAAATCTAGATTTGAGGGAGAATTGATGTTCAAGTCTATGAAACTTTCTATTTTGGCCCTTTAACCTCCAAGTAAGTGGACATTTTCAAACTTGTTGATCAATTCATACTTATCTTGCTATTTTCATGCATATTTTAGTTTGAAATTGTACACTTGTCAATATATATGTCATGAAAAGTGTATTTTACCTTTAAAAATGATGAAAACTCTCATTTTCACACTTTTGGAATTTCCCCAAAATCCACATTCAAATTTTTTTGTGAAGTACTTTGCATCTTTACATGTTTGAGTCACTTTCTAAAGGTACATTTTTCTTTTGAATTTTTGTGCTTTGTGCTTGCTTGTCAGTTTTCTCCACTTTGGAGAAGTCACAATTTATTTCCCAAGAACTTCTTGTTGTTTCACTTCACGCAAAAGCATCATCACATTTCACTTCCATGTTCCATGTCACAACACTTTTCATCTCATCCAACAAATGTGATTACATGTTTTCCATCTCATTCACTATATGCAGATGTATGTAATCCCATTTTTTGCTTCCATTCACACTCATCACACTTTTCACATCCATTCAAATAACACAATTATACAAAAAGCCTTACATGTGATACAATCTAAAAAATACAATTTTGACTAAAAGTTACTTTTTGAAAAGTCAAAAAGATGTCATTTTCATCTTCCATGTACTTTGACTTCACCTTTTCACCAAAGATGACTATAAATTTCATTATCCCTCTTCCATTCTCCATTTCCATCTATCTATATGCATTCACCCCTTCATGAGCAAATACATGTTTCTACATCTTTCCATGCTTTCCATCTCGTCTGTCATTCACACTTACATGTAAAGCTCATTTTTCATCTGCCTTTGCATCACATCTCACTTTTCATTCCTTGTAACATGTTGCACTTATATGTAGTCATTTTTCATGCAATAACATCTTGAAAACTCTAAGTCACATTTGAAAATCAATAATCTTCATTTGTACACATTCCCATGCACCAAGTACTTTACTTAAAAGAGAGAGAGAGTTAAAGGTGTTGATGGAAAATTATTCTGAGTTTACATCTAGACATTGTCAAGAAGGTTTTTAAAGTGTCAGAGACTTCAATTTGTGCTGATCTACAAAGAAGAATTCACAACAACTTGAATGAGAAAAAGATTGATCACATCAAGATTTTAAATGACAAAAAACAATTCATCAAAGTCAGAGGTTATCAAAAGATGCAAAACCATGGCTATCAAGCTAAATGCAATGGTACAAAATACATGAACTCTAAATCCAATGATCATTCAGGATAGCATCGCTAAGTATAAGGTCTTTCAGAACAATCCCTAGGATTGTTTCAATTCTCTTTCATCTTTCTTCTTATTCTTTCATGTTTATAATTGAAGATAATATATTACATGAAAATGTGTCATTACATTTAATATGACTTACATGTAATGCTACTTTCATGTGTAGTTTCATGTAGCCCTATAGTTTCTCTTTTAGTTAGACTAGGAAAAAGTTGGTTGAGTTGCTCCCACTTTCCCCCCCATATTTTTATCAACTCCTATACCTATATAAAGGGGTGCCCCCTCATTGTAAAAAACATCATTAATTTTATGCAAGAGACCTTTGGAGAAATTATACTTGCAAAATATTGTTTGTGTAGCATTGTTTTGAGAGAAAGTGAATACAAAGGAGCATTTGGGACTTAACTTTGATTAAGTGAGATTGTTAATTGTATGAGTTATAAGCTTTTTCTATAACTTATCTAAATTGTCTTTGATTCATGTTATCTTATGTTCTTGGTAATTGTATCTTGTGAATTAAATATAATAAAGTTAAGAAGCAATTGGAGCAAGAGCTTTGACGAGGAGTAATTGTGGAAATATATAGCTAGAAGCTTTGTATGTATCTTATACTTCTTTCTTAATTCAAAAATTAGTTAAGTTATTTTTACTTTTAGGAGTCTTTGTGCCCTAATTGTAAATCTTTTTCATCTAGAAGTACAACTAGAGTTAGAGCCAAACTAGTATATTTTCAGCTAGCTTTTGAGTTAGTGAAGGTTTAGCAGTATCACTGTTTCCAACTCTTGATAGAAGTGTAGTTAGAGATTCACCTTTCCCATTACTCACTTCGTGAGTAAGTGGATTCTTTCTTGAAAGATAAGAAGAAAGGATATTGATAACACCCATTTTTAAAAATCTCTTGACTTCTTTCTTACCTTGAGTTGATCCAAAGAATGGTGAGAAGGGGGAGCCTTCCCTTTAAGGTAGAAGAGACTCTATCTCACACGTTGTGGCTGGTCATCCTATTTTGTGACTGAATTTTTTCCCAAAACTATTGGTTGCAAAATATCCACCCAACAATTTTATCATGCAAGTAGGAGAAAATGGTAGAGTAGCAAGAAGAATTATGACTGACAATAGTGAAAATTAGTCGGTCATCTTGGGAGTCATAAGTGAGATGACATAGTTATTCCACCAGGAACTCATAGCTAGATTCATGCTCTTGTAGTTGCAGGATAGATGCTGGAGTTGCCATAGAATCAACAACCTTGTTTTCTACCCTAGGGATTTGCTGAAAATTGACAAAAGTAAAGTAATTCCTCAAGGCATCAATTAATTTCTTGTATGATATTATCTTGTCATCTTTAGTTTGGTAGTCATTGTTCATTTAATTAATGACAAGTTGGAAATCTCCATAGATATGTAGCTTTGTTGGTCTGCATTCAAGAGATAGCTTGATTCCATTAAGAAGAGCTTAATATTTAGCTATATTATTTGTGCATGGAAATAACAGCTTGTAAGATTTTGGGATGCTATAACCATGAGGTGTGACAAATAGAATTCCAACACCAACACCATTTTGAGTATATGATCTATCAAAGAAAATCTTCCAAGTTCTTTCTATAATATACATGATAAAAGATTCTGGGAAGTCAATTTTTATAGGAGCACTGTTAGTGATGAGGAATTAACTAGCTGATCAGAAATCGCTTGTCCTTTAATGTCCTTATGTTCCACATATTGAATGTCAAATCCAAAAAGAATGATCATCCATTTTGCTAGTCTACCCATAAGTGCAACCTTACTCAAGAGATATTTCAAAGAGTCAATTTTGTAAATTAGCTATATGGTATTTGCGAGCATGTAGTGGAAAAGTTTTTGTGATGCAAACACTATAGCTAGACAAGCTTTCTCAATGATATTATAATTAAGCTCATAAGCGACTAATGTAAAACTAATGTAGTATATGACACTTTCTTTCCCATATTCACCATGTTGTACTAATAGAGTTCCTAGGGAATTTTTTGTAGATGAGATGTAGAGAACTAATGGCTTCCCTTGAATTGGAGGCATGAGAAAAGGTGGCTTTGATAGATACTCTTTGATTTGAACCAAGATTTTCTCACATTCTTCATTCCATATGCATATTGATCCTTTGTGTAGATTTTTTTAAAATGATTTTTTTAACACCCTAATAGACCAAAGGCATCCTTGTAGACTCCTTAGTTAACTAATATTACTAGGAGGTGGCATCTCCATTATTGTTTACACCTTTTCTAGATCAACCTCAATGCCTTTAGCCTGAGATTACGTACCCTAACAAGTTTCCAGATATGACACCAAAAGCACACTTTTCAAGATTAAGCCTAGTTGAAACAATTCCATGTAGTATCAGACTTAGGTTAGACAAGTGAGTGTTTCATTTTTTATATTTTGCAATGCTATTATCAACATAATATTCCATATTTTTGTGTATCATATTATGAAAGATGGTGGTCATTTCTCTTTGGTATGTAGCTCCTATGTTTTTTAGACCAAAAGGCATGGTGTTCCAACAAAAGGTTCCCCATGCACTAATAAAATTTATTTTCTTCTAATCCTTGGGAGTTATCTTTATTTGATTATATCTCGAGAAGCCATCCATGAGGGAATACATTTCATAGCCCGTAGTAATGTCTACTAGAATATCTATGTTTGGTAGAAAAAAAACATCCTTTGGGAATGCTTTATTAAGATCTTAGAAATTGATACACACCCAAATAGCTTTGTCATGCTTAGAAATAGGGACAATGTTTGAGATCTATTCAACATAATCAATAGCTCTAATGAATTTTATAGTTAGGAGGTTTTCTATCTCAACTTTCACAAGTAGGGCCACATGTGGATGCATCTTTCTTAATTTTTGTTTAATGGGCTTGACACCAGGAGCTATGGAGAGATGATGCTTAATAAAATTTGTATCTAAGCCATGCATGTTAGCATAAGTCCATGCAAAATTGATCTTCATCTCCTAGAAAAGTTGAGTGAACTACTCTTTTTCCTCTGTTGATAAAGATTTAGCTACATGTATGATTTTGGGAGATTCTTAAGTTCCATGATTGATTGGCTATGTCATTTCTATTAAAACCAATGATCTATCCTAAAAGTAGCTTGGAAGACTACCTAATACCTCAGCCTCAAGTGCCTAAAAGAGGTTTTCACCTTCAACTATGTCTTTATTTTTAACTTTTTTTTTTTTTGGTTTAGACACCACCACAAGGTGGTTTTCACCATCTAAACTTTTATTTATCATTTTTCTCTTTAATTTGTGACTGAGGTATTAGATGTTTGTTTTGGTCATATTGAATGTCAATTTTTTGGTGGAATACACCATAAGTTTAATGACATTTAGGTAACATGTAATCTCATAATCATTTTGGAAGGAGGGTAGTTTTGGTCTTTGATTTTGACTAGACCAATCTATGAGATCTGGGTGCATGAGTGAAAGTGAGGTGGAAGATTCAAGGTTATTGATGCAGGAGGAATCATCTTTGGTGATGAGAGAGGCCAAGCCTATAAAGAAGGCTCCAAAGGAGTCCAAATCAAGATAAGGCCTAGAGAAATTAGTGCTGTCCACTAAGGCAAGTTGTGAATCCAACTCATCCAACCCTACATGAGACTCATTAACTATGTTCGGTTGGTAACATAGGCATGTATCACATCCATACCTAGTTCACAAGAGGCATCAAAAAGGGACTCCCACTCATATTCCTAAGAGTTAGTACTTTGATCACAAGCCACAAGTTGAGCTATGCTTCTTTTGATTCTCTCTGTATTAGGATTTTCAACATTTTGACTCATCAAATTTAGGTTGCCTAGATGTGGATGTTTCAATGATGGTACTAGGAAACAACATGTCTTCTCCCCAAATAAGGGAGGTAGAAGGGGTGAATTCATTTTCATGTGTTAGAGCAATAATAGGATGTTGGATATCATCTTTAGAGTCACTACCAGTAGGGACTTCTCTATCAAATCATGTAAATCATCTTTGACACCATACCCTAGGCATGTAGTATCTTTTCTCTTTCATCCCTTGGTGTGACTTAGGGATTTGATAAGAGCATTCTTATTGTCATTCAAAGGTCCTTGACCTTAATAAGCCATTTTTGTCAGAAATTGGTAGCCCTTTACATATCTCTTGGGAGAAATTGGGGTAGTTAAAATGACCTTATTTTTATCCTCTTCCTCTTGTTAAATCCAATCTCTAACAACTTGGTATTCCTTTTAGCTTCTAAAAGAATTAAGGATTGAACAAAAGTACCAAGGATGGTCATAGAAAAAGTGGAATGTTTCATTTTCTTAGATGATTTCCCATAGGACTGTAGGGAAACAAGTAACACTGTGATGGACTCCAATGTGTACTCCCCCATCCCAATACTCATCATTTTTAGATTCTTTTTGCATGCTATAAGAGATGGCCTAATTTCACTAGAAGTATGATTGTGAAGCACTAGTAACTCTGCAGCTGTAAGCATGTTGGTGGACATAGAATTGTCTCTTGGGATCACTACTTCTGCACCATTGAATGGAAATTTGATACATTGATGATATGTTGATGGTACAACTTTCATATCATCAATCCATGGTTGTTCCAACAAAATATTATATGTGAGTGGGATATCTAGCACTTGGAAGGCCACATCTTTCTCAATAGAATTGACATGGATGGGAAGGACAATTATACCTTTGGAAGTTTGTTCAACCTTGTCATATGCTTGATAGTGATATTCTTTCTAGGGTTAATTGCAAGTTTTGATAGTACTAATTGTAGAATTATGGTAAAGGAAGCAATGTTTAACCCAACATCATTGTCTATTAGGACTCTTCGGACTTGGGTATGATAGATCCTTACTTTGATATAGAGAGTGGTATTGTGAGGATGACTAAGTGATTTGTCATCTTCTTCAAAAAATGTATGATAGTGAGGTGAGGAAATGTGGTTAACTATATCTTGGAATCAATAAACATCAATGTATGTGGGAACATTAACAATACATAAAGCTTTCTCTAGGATCTCCTTGTGTAAAGGAGACAACTCTAGCAACTCAAAAATGGAGATTTGAGTGGGAGTCCACTGCAATTGACTTACAAGGTCATAACTAGATATGGTAGGTGGAGCCACCTATTTTGAAGATGAGGCATTCTTGGGATCATTAGCCACTTTGAGAACAACATTAGATTTCCCGCTAGTGATAACATTAAGGGTTTCACAATGCGAAGAGGACGAATCCACCACCCTAAGGGTCACCCTAGGTCTAGTGTCCTTGAAGCTTTGATGAGGGTTGCATTGAAATGTCCCTTTTCTGATTTTTCATGGTATTTCAAGCCTCAAATCAGATCTTTAAAATCAAACAACTAATATCCCAAAGATCCACCAAATTCCTCAAGAAACCCCAAATCGGGTATGCTGAAAATAATGCTAAAAGCTTCACAACTTCACCTATTATTAATAAATCTGAAAATGGAAATTTTTATAGAACTTTCAGCAATTTGCATTTCCAGATCTGTATAGCCTTTACACAACAGCTAAAAAATGTAGGACCAAAACTATGCTCATCGGGCTCCCGAAATAGCACAAAATATGCCCGAAAACACCACAAAAACACTAATAATCTATCTCAAAAGTTCAATCACGTCCCAATATATATATTCAGCTCTATTTTAACATTTAAAAGTCTGATATACAGCAGCAACCCAAACTGATATGAAATACTCAACTGTAAACACCAAACTCATACAAAAAACACACCCGAAAACCCACAAATTTGCACTGTTCAGCACAAAGGAAAACTCTGTATGAGAATGCACATGGAATGGATTCAAAATCCCATCCTTAGCCTTCCTGGAAACCTGCAAACTCCCATTCTTGGGTCTCCCTAGAAACCTGCAAACTCTCGTTCTTGGGTCTCCTTCTCCACAGGTTTGGCAGCCTCTGAAGAATAACAAAGAATGAGCAAAAATCAAGTTCTGGAATGAGCCCAAAATGCCTCCAAACCCCTTAAAAGAGGGAATAACTGTAACTCACATCCAAGAGAGGTTAATGAAACTTATTTTAATAATAATTTTCATTTATTAGTCCAACAGTTTCCAAAGATTAACCCCCTTTTTCTGAAACTTCACTTTCTTGGGCCTGGCCTGCCTTAGCAAAGATTATTATTTTTTAATTATTTGAAAAGGGGACATGACAAGTCCTCCCCTCCCAAAAATTTCTTGTCTTCAAGCAATGGTTGAACAATAAACCAATCAATCCACCTGGATCCCAAATGTAGTCATGAACTATACTACTACCAATTAACACAGGCTCCTGCAATATCCTCTGCAATATGACCAAGAGGAATCCATAATCAAACTAACAATTATAGCTCAACCAAATTCCGAAATCACCACTACCACAATCAAAAACCCATGAGGTAAAAACTCTTAGAACATCAAAACCCAAGCAAAGTGGACAAATCAAACTACCAACACAGTAAATACCATCAATGCATCCCACTGGCCTATACAGAATGCACAATCCAACTCTGCAACAATGGTGAATGCTCTCGAATGAAACTATACCAAGTATGGAGAATCCACACACTGTACAAATCCTGTAGTCAACACAACTTTGCAAATCACCGGCCACTATCTCATAACCATAACTCCCATGCACTGCTGATGGTGAAAAGACATTACAAGATAAAGAGTAAGAAATGGAATCCAAACCAAATTTGTCTGCCATCAACTCCTCACCACAAGGATCAAATGCTAACTGATGTACATACCCTGCAATATAATGTTGATAAAAAAAACAACCTCAGTCAACAGCTCACCATGAAGAAGTGATACAACCCACTGTGACTGATCACCAGCTAAGTCAGGAGATGTCATAGCCAAAGGAGTAGAATCAATAACAACACCTGCTAAAGCATCACTCCAAAACTCCTGCTCTAAGTCATGTATTATCAACCTGTCAACTGTAGGACCTATCACCATGTCATGCCCATCACAACTCTCATCCTGAGGCATCAAACTATCCCATAACTGATGATAAGCACTACGAACCAAAGTACATCTCTGTATCATTATCTCATCAACATGGTCATCAAAGGTAGATTGATGAGCATACCTCACAGTGTAATGCCGATAGAATGCACCAATCTCAGTCAGTGGCTCAAACTGTAATCCAGATGAAACTAACTGCAATTGATCATTAACCATGTTGGAACTAACTACTACCCCCGAAGATATCACCAAGGGAGTAGTGTTACTAGTAGGAACCATGCCAACTGCCGACTCACCAACATCACACATGATCTTTGATAAATCTCTAGTCTCTGTGCCATCAATACTAGAGGCCACCACCATGTCAGGCACACCACAAAAATCTACTACAGCATCCAACTCAACTGAACCTAACTCTAGTGGGAATGAACCTGATATTCCAATGTTAGTATCAAGAATGGATGCATCCCCATCTCCACTGTCTCTGACAATCTCAGCCATGGACATCCTCGGATCACCAAACACCACTGCTTCTGACTGTATAGAATCAGGTGAAGACTATAGTCGCTCTAACTCCATGCTCACCTTAGCCAAATGAAACTATGACTCCTTGAAAGCCAATAGTGTACTCTCAAGAATCTTAGAAGTCACAACAAGCTGCTCAGTAAGCTCACTCACTTCATCTTCCTTGGCCAACAATGCATCATATGCTGTACTGCCCCACTTCATAAGATAATCTCTGTCGGCTACCAACTGCATATAATCCTATCTCAGAATCTGGATAGCCTCCCATAAAGAGTGGAACTCTGTCAAGGAAAGATAACTGCCTCCCTGCTCATCACTAGTAGGAGAACCCCATCTATAAACTGCTAACAACTGATGAGCAGCATCGAAATGCTGGCAAGTGATAGCAATGTCTTGGTCACTAACTCTCAAATGATTAGACACATGATGGCATTGGCTTGATTGTCTCCTACAAACCTCCTTTGATGCACTGTCTAAAGGAGTATCCTCAAAGTTACTAGTCTCTAGAGTATTACCATCCATATCCTATGAATCAAATCTAAAACTCATATCAACATACAGAGTATCAAAAACATTAGCATTGCTGTTCAACTCCTCTATACCCAAGGAAACTAAGTCTTCAAAATTGCCCACTGCATCCTCCTGGATGTCATCAATGCCAATATGATCCTGGGACTCATCTATACACACTGCCAAATATGAAATATCATCAACACATTCTAGCAAGTATGGTCGACTGAATATATGAACAAAGCCCAACATCGGTGTATAAAAACTAATACCAACATTGGACAAGCTGCTATCTCCTGTCAACTGAATCCCAAATGCCAATATAACAATCTTGAGTCCATATCTGTAAACTAGAATCAGCTGGTAACTCAAGAAAAATCCTCACTTGAGTAATATGACCAATACCAACTAACTCCACATACCTATCATGATGAGATAATGAAGTCAAAATACTATCTTTACTCACCTTCAGCTGGCGGGATAAATCATGTGAAGTACTACCTGCCTCAACCTCATGTGATGAAGCATCTAACTGTGCCTGGTACTCTTTCTCAGCAAAGTCATGAATGCTCAATGTTTTCTCATCTCTACTAGGTATCTCACCATCCTGCACAACAAAATCCTCATAATCATAATCTGAACCCACTACACTATAGTCACTGCCTGTTGTAACTATACCATCCTGAATACCTGTGGCATCACCCTTTGATAACCTATAAACAATTGTCTCAATTTGAGTATCAAGTTGACCGTTACTATCAATCTATGTAATATCCTTTCCCACCACCCCCTGTGGCAGAGTAGAATCTACGACCTCTACCTGGCTATCAGCTAGTTTCTCAAACTCTTCATGCAAGTTCTTGGGAATTGTGTCATCTGTCCTGTGAGAAAATCTGCCAAATAGAAATCTAGTCAACTTATCCACCTTAGCTGGGTTAGATAACATGTCATTCATTATACGGTGGTGCTCAACCAACTGTTTAGACATGTCATGGCTTATTTTCATAAGTTTATCTCGAATGTCTAAATAACCATCCTTTCTACTATTTTGACTCTGGCTATCAATTGTCCAAGATCATTCCCTCTGAGACTCTGTACTATACCTGTCCATTCTGGATAAAGTAGAGTGTAACCCCAATAGGATATAACTTCTTCAAACATGAAGAACTAACATGCAAATGATTAGAAGTAGCATGCAACCATATATTTAGACATGCAACTAATTAGAAGCAACATGCAACCACCAAATTATGACATGCAAGATCTGGGTAGTTGTCAAAATTGACATGCAAGATCTGGGTAGTTGTCAAAACTGACATGCAAACTTCTACAACCACCAAATTCACCAAGAACTAACATGCAAATGATTAGAAGTAGCATGAAACCATAGATTTGGACATACAACTGATTAGAAGCAACATGCAACCACCAAATTATGACATGCAAGATCTGGGTAGTTGTCAAAACTGACATGCAAGATCTGGGTACTTGTCAAAACTGAAATGCAAACTTCTACAACCACCAAATTCACCAAGAATTAACATGAAAATGATTAAAAGTAGCATGCAACCATAAATTTTGACATGCAGCTGATTAGAAGCAACATGCAATCATAAATTATGACATGCAAGATTTGGGTAGTTCTCAAAACTGAAATGCAAGATCTGGGTAGTTGTCAAAACTGACCTGCAAACTTCTACAAACCCTCAGGCTGGCAAGATCATTGCTCTGATACCACTGAAATGTACCTTTTCTTATTTTTCATGGTATTTCAAGCCTCAAATCATATCTTTAAAATCAAACAACTAATATCCCAAAGATCCACCAAATTCCTCAAGAAACCCCAAATCGGGTATGCTGAAAATAATGCTAAAAGCTTCACAACTTCACCTATTATTAATAAATCTGAAAATGGAAATTTTTACAGAACTTTCAGCAGCATAAAAGCCTACAAATTGACATTTCCAGATCCGTATAGCCTTTACACAACAGCTCAAAAATGTAGGACCAAAACTATGCTCATCGGGCTCCTGAAATAGCACAAAATATGCTCGAAAACACCACAAAAACACTAATAATCTATCTCAGAAGTTCAATCACGTCCCAATATATATATTCAGCTCTATTTTAACATTTAAAATTCTGATATATAGTAGCAACCCAAACTGATATGAAATACTCAACTGTAAACACCAAACTCATACAAAAAACACACCCGAAAACCCACAAATCTGCACTGTTCAGCACAAAGGCAAACTCTGTATGAGAATGCACATGGAATGGCTTCAAACTCCTATCCTTAGCCTTCCTAGAAACCTAAAAACTCCCATTCTTAGGTCTCCCTGGAAACCTGCAAACTCTCGTTCTTGGGTCTCCTTCTCCACAGGTTTGGCAGCCTCTGAAGAATAACAAAGAATGAGCAAAAATCAAGTTCTGAAATGAGCCCAAAATGCCTCCAAACCCCTTAAAAGAGGGCATAACTGTAACTCACGTCCAAGAGAGGTTAATGAAACTTATTTTAATAATAATTTTCATTTATTAGTCCAACGGTTTCCAAAGATTAACCCCCTTTTTTCGAAACTTCACTTTCTTGGGCCTGGCCTGCCTTAGCAAAGATTATTATTTTTTAATTATTTGAAAAGGGGACATGACATGCATGTTCTCAGGACCATCTTAGGTTTCTCATCATGAAAATCATATTTAGCTTCCTCATTAAATTTAGGGTCCATCATGTAGATTTTTTCACTTATGGGCTCAATCATTTTGATGACATTACCTATTTTGGCATATGGATTTCTAATCTTGGTGTCATTACCCTTTTTGTTGGCTTTGGATGTCTCTCCTTTTTCATATTTGGTTAATGGTTATTTGAAAGCCTTATAGTCAAAATTCTTAACTAAGCCATCTATGATAACTTTTCCTTCATCAATGAGATCTTCAATGGCATCTTTGAGTCTAGCAATTGTCAGTGTTATGACTCTTATTCGTATGATAATTGCAATATTGATCATCCTTCCACCAATCAAGTTTTATGAGTGGGTCATAGGGCCAAGAATTATTGAGTAGCATGATGAGATTATTAGCAAGCAAATTTTTTAAGACCACTTCATATGATTTAATCATTGGTGTATAAGTGTGTCTTGGTTTAGAGGTCCTCTTAGCTTTGTTGAAAGATTGTGGCTTTGAGGTTTTTTTTTTTTTAGTAGCATATATGGTGTTGGATAAGTTAAAGGTTGATTACTTAGTCTTAGGAGCATCTACAACTCCATTATTAACTATATACTTGTTTTTATTCCAAGGTTTACCCTTATCTTTACCATTACCATTTCCAATTTCATCTTTATTGAGAACAATGTCACCTTTTTTGACAACAACATCCTCAATTTGATAGGCACTTTCAACTATGTCATTGAATGAGGTAAATCGTTTCTTCCTAAGATCATAATATAACTTAGACACAAGTGCGTTGATGAAAATGTTAATTTTCTCAATCTCAGGATTTTTTTTGGGATACCTAGAATGTAATGATCTCCAACATTGCAAATATGTAGCAAATGGTTCACCTTGTTTTTTTTGATGTTGCACAAATCCAACATAGTAATATGATGTTGTATATTATAGAAGTATTGTTGGATAACTCACTGTGCAAGTTCATTGAATGTCTTAAGAAGGGGGGGGTGAAAATTTGTTAAACCACTCCATGACTTGTCCCCTTAAGATTTTGGGAAATAATCTGATGAGATATGTGTCCTCATGCATAAAATCAATGATAAGAGCATAGAAATGATGTACATGGTCATGTAGGTCAGCATTTCTATCATATTTATCATACTTGGGAACCTCAATATCCTTAGGAAATGGTACCACATAGAGACCCCTATCAAATGAAAGAGCACATATAGATTCCACAAAAGATGTTTTGGGTTGTTCTTTTTCTATTTGCAACTAAGCAAGTTGACTTCTTAATTCTTTCATTTCCTTTCTTAGGATCTCAACCTCAGTTGGTTCTCATTTTTGTATGATCCTTTTAACATCATAGTCATGGGGGAGTTTCCATCACCTAGAGGTCATGTATTGAAAGTATTGTCCATTTTATTCTAAGGCCTTTAGCATGAGCTTTTTTAGAAGTTCAGCTTCTTGAAATCTCATAAGGTTTTTGCTATTAAATTCATTATCTACCTTACTCTCATGGTGCAATTTTAAGGGTCTAGATGGTGAGGGAAATCCCCCAACATGTGTTCTTAGAGACCTTGGTGATGTGTTATTATCACTATTTCCACAAGATGGGTTATTTATAAAGGGGTTTCTATAGTTACCATGAGCATGTGTTCTCAAAGTCATGTGCAGAGTGCTAGTCTCAGTGTGTGGATAAGACATCTCTCTAGAAGCTATATGCTTAGCCTCTTCTAGTCTTTCTTTATCTAATCAAGCTTGCTCTTATTTTTGTGCAAAAAGGTCCTCCAGGAAATAGTTCCTCTCTTTAGGATTCATGGTGAGTGAAACACTATCAGTATCCCTAGGGGTGTCAAAGGAGGTATCAAAGAAATTGTTGAAGTGGTAAAGTGGATTATGCCAAGTAGTAGTGTTGGTCTCTTCTTTCCTATCAAGGACATGTTCTTCCTTACAAGTTCTCTTATAAGGACACCTAGTTAGAGTAATCAATTGTGCAAAAGTAAATGAGGGATGACTTCCTTGATGGACTTGGAGCCTACTCATAATTGACATGTAGGGATAAGTCTTTAGCATAGTGAGACAAAATAGAGCCTTTCAATGTTAAAACTTTTATAGCCAAAGTGATCACTTGTCAAAAGGTAGAATGGAGCAAATAGCTCATCAAAAGTGATCAATAATTTACAACACTAGTGATTCCAACTGAGAATTGAGAAAGAATCTTGATAGAAACTAGCCAAGAGAACAAGGTAATCGAGTTTTTGACAAGTGAACAAAAGTGACATTAAGTTCATATCTGAGAGACTAAACCCATATTTTCAGCTTTAGATAATACTAGACATGAAGATTTCAAACCATACTATGATAAGACTAGGAAAAAACACCCCTAATTTAACTAAAACATAATCTAGAATTAGTTTTGCAAACATTAGGGACTAGGTGACAGTTTATAATTACAAAAAAGAAAGTGATATAAGCTTAAGAAATATTATTGTGCAATATTTTATACAATAGGGATGCAATACTTCTATAGTTATGAAGTATCACAGAATATTTCTTAGGAAAAATGTGCAATAAAAGACTAGTAAACTCTATAGTATGCAATTTTATGCCTAAAATGTTTATGTTTTGGTTAATTTTTTCAAGAGTTGTAGGTCAAAATATAGTCATGATAGAATAGAACTTCATTTTGCAATAGTAGGCACAAACCTTTGAAAATAGTTGGGGATATAAGCATGTCTTCAAACAATTGTACAAGGGACACAAAAACATTTCCAACACAAGCACTTGTGATATATAAAAAATAAAACCCTATGACGACTAACATAAGGTGTATGTCTAAATTGTTTCCATAGGTCTATCACATTTGAAAACACATCAATTAGAACTACCTAAAGGTTACAATTCATTGCTCAAAATCTTGGCCACACTTGATGCCCCATCACCTCACACAAAGTGGTTTTCCACAATAGATGTTGGCTTTGTCATGGAGGTGCCATTGGCACAACCAAAGGGATACAAATGGTGAGTGTAAAAATCTTGAGGTGATCCAAGTAGTCGACTAGGATTGATCCTTGCACCAAGATGTTGAATAGATAATAAAAGTAGCTTCTTATTCTAAGGTGTTTATAAAGGTTCTCATTCACAACACTTCTCCTGCACCTGCTAATAAGATACCTTATTAGAGACAAGTAACAAACCTTACAACAATAAAAGTACCTTAAGCATTCTTGCATAGTATTTTCCTCATGGTCCCAATCTCACAAATAATTCTACTAAACAAAGGCAAGTGCTAATCCCCCCAAGGCTTTGGCATTTGTCAAGGAGTTTGTGATTATAGTGGGTTAGGTTAGCTAGGTTGTGCTCATTTCCACTTGGGGTCATTCATATTGGTATCTTTCCACCAATAGGAAGCCCTTTAAAGTTAATATATCTCTAGGAGATACAAACAAAATGGATTCACATCAAGGGGTCAAGATTTTTGATTCACCCAAAGGGTATAGAGCATACTCTCCTATTCCAAGTGCTTCCCCCAAACACACCAAGAAGGTTAATTAAGACCACTAAAAAGTGGAATATGCCACTCACTTTTGAGAATCAATGAAGGGTCAATATTTTTGATTCACCATAAGGGTGAAGAGCATACTCTCCTACCAATAAAGAAACCTACTTGCAAATTTTATGTGCCTATGAAAAGAATAACGACTAGTTTATGTTGCACATGGAAATGAAATAAAAGCAAGCACACTTGGTTTGTTTATCTTTTCTTTTCTTGGGCACATTGAAAAACATTAGTAGCCCCTTTTAGTAATGTGTCTTTAACATGTGTTATTTCAATAGGAAATTTTGTAAGCAAGTTAAGCAACCCTAAAAAACTAATGAGTTAGTACAACAACAAGAGGTTAACCAAAATATATAATAAACCTACAAGGCACTGGTTAAACAATAAATAATGCAACAAACTTGAGAAGAGATGTTGCAAGGACTCAATATGCTAAAAAAAATTGAAACAATCCTCTTCCCTAAACTAGGCAATATTTTTTACTGCACAAATATCATATGATACTTCACTCTATGGCCTATAAATACTATTTCTTTGTACAAAACTCTGTATCAAGGTAGACGACACAACTTATAACTACCATGTGATAGAATTTTATACTACCTATGATACTTTTAACTGGTTAATTATTGCACAACTATAGAAAAAGTATCATAAGGTACTAGAAAAGTATCACATGATAACTATGTGAGACAAAAGAAAAAATAGAGGAAGCAAGAAATGCATAAGTGACAAAAATGTGAAAGGAGAGTTAAAACAAAGATTTTCTGCCCCATGGTTGGTGCCAAAAATGTACACACATGAATGTGCACTTCTTTAAGTTCTTCTATTTGAGAGATCTCATGGATTGAGAGTCCCAAATATTGACCTATAGCTCCCTAGTTGTGGAGTGCAAAGGAATGCAAATATGAAGCTGAGCCTAAGAAATGCAACCCCTTGCAAGTACACCATGAAATGGGAGATTCAAAGACAAGAGCAAGAATGCTAGTGTCCAAGAACTACCATAGAATTATATCCAAAATTAATCTAGATTATATGAAATGCAAAGGATGTAAACTAAGCTAACAATAAGGAAGCATTACAAGCCTCCTAGTTAAGCTAGATGTTTTTTTCTAATACATAAAGAAAAACTATGCTAATGTCATATGATGCTATACTATAATGCTATGCAAATATGAAGATGAAGCCACAAGATCCTCCACAAGCTCAAAGAGTACCTATAGTAAAACTTGCAGCATAAAACCAATGCAAAGAATATGGATGCTAGATGAGGAGAGAGCTCTCCATTTAAAATAAGTATGGATGAAAAATATCACGAGGAAAGAAGATCTAATCAAGGTTGAGGAGTTCACTTTTGCATGATACATGTGCAAGATCATTTTCGCTAATAAGAAAGAGTTGACTTTTGCATCTTCATGTGAGACAAAAGTCATTTCTTCTATTTTTTTAAATGGGAAAATGACTTTATGTGTGCAACTTAGGATAAGAGGTGAAAAGTGGTCTTTTATTTAATTAAAGGGGGACATGTTCCTTTTAATTAAATATGAAATTTAGGATATAGTATGCAAACTATAGAATAAAATCAAATAAATTTATTTTTAAAGATTGGATATTTGTAAATGATTTAATAATTTAGCAAAAAAATTGAGAAGGGGGATACTATTCTAGGTGACCATTTTTGGGTGATTACAACAAATAGTTTGGTGGATCTACCAACAAAGTTGGAGTTTGAGATTCATGCCATTGAATCTATATAGAATATTTGGGACAATACATTAGGTAATATTTTGCAAGTCCACAAACTATTTCTAGATATGTTTGGTTTGACTCCTTCTCCATAGTAGCCACGAGTGACAAAAATAAGGGGGATACTAATGATGATCAAGGGGAGTTTTGACATTTTGTAGTTTTGAAATTTTGAATGTGTATATACTGAGAGCAAAGTTAGAATATGTACAATGTTTGCTAAATTAAGGTATGGATTATATTCTAAGGGGCAGTAATTTATCATGATAAAGTGTTTTTGCCACTAATGTCAAAGGAGGAGATTGTTGATCCCTAAGGAAAAGTTGTCTATTAATGTCTGTTAATTTTTTGAGAATCTGCTGCAAATGTATTAAGCACTACCATTGTATTTGGTATATGTGTTCCAAATGCAACATCCTCTTAGATTTATATTGAGAATAGGCAATGAATAGACATGTCCCTTAATGGGACATGTCTATTTGTTAATAAAATAATTAATATAATAATATATTTAATCATTTATATATGTTATATTAATTTCTCTCACATATTTATATCTCAATTATATCTCATATAATTATATATATGTTTATCTAACATAAGCTATCAAATATCAACACTCCCTCTTAGCTAGGGAGGATAAACACAATATAGATATTACACCATTGGTAATATTAGGAATGACAAGTTTTAAGGATATCACATTTGATATCTCAAAAGTTTTCCACCATTTGATATTACATTCAATATCATGAGTATTGGTCTTCTAGAATATCAACACATGATATTCACCAAGTACTCAAATATGGTTGATATCACATATGATATCAAGAGTATTGGCCTCCCAGAATATCAATGATATTCATGAAGTACTCAAAAGGTTTTTTGATATCACATTTAATATCAATAGTATTGGCCTCCCAAAATATCAACCATATTCACCAAATACTCTTTGAGTAATGGTCTTCCAAAATGTTGAGATGCAAGACATTCACCATATACTCAATTTGTTTGATCTCATAATATAAGTTACTATAAGATCGTCACCTTGCAATAACTTCTACAAATATAGGTGACATCATTTGTGTTAGAGTAAGCTATTTATTACTCTAGTTGCTTTAGCTCTCTTAGGTGCATATAATTAATATTTTATATTAATTATAATGCACAAACCTATTTTTTCTTTCCTTTAGGGTTTCGTTCACCTTAAAAGGTTGAAATTTTGTATTTTGTTTTCATAACTTAGAAAAAAATTTTGATCTCACATTCTTGAGAACTTCTAAGCTCTACTTTTTCTATTTTTTGGTTTCTCTTCATTACAGGATATTTGCATGCAGGTATTCTTGAGGATCTATGAAGTTGGTTTTCTCAACTTCTACATGGTATCAAAGCAGACCTGTTGCTTCCTCATTTGAAGATTCTTGAAGCCATAATTTGGAGTCATAAACCCTAGCATTTTCAAAGTTTTTTTCTTCAAAAGGGTGAAGGGAAAATTTTTGGGGCACTTTGGGCCCAAATGGACACCACCATTGGATCCGGAAGGTTGTTTGCAATCAAGAAACATATAAAACTTTTTGTTCTTGGCTACAGGGTGTTTTAAATTTTTTTTTTTGCTCCCCTAGTGCGGTTGTACTGATGTAGGGTTAAATTTTTTTAAAAAAATTAAAAAAAAGGGCGACCGCTACTGCTCCACCCAGCGGCCACCCTGATGCTACTCAAGTGCCACTGGTGCTCAGCTAAGTGGGCTCCACAACCACTGTGCAACTGCAACACCACTCTTTCATGGCCGCCGCCAGCGTGCCACCTTGTGGCCATCGTGGCTTAGCTCCATTGATAGTGCCACCTCCCAAGAACCACCTCTACATCGGTACCTTCAAAGTTCCAACTTGCCAACTGATGTTAGTATTTTGTCTACTGACATTAGCAATCTGACCAATGACATCACTCCATGACAAATTTTTTTGGCTGTTGATGACATCACTTTTTGGCATGATGACATCATTTCTTGATTGCTGACATCATTTTTCTAAGCACCAAATTTTTTTCCTAGTGACAGCCTATGATGGCCGTATGGGCGTCAAATATAGGACAGTGTCTGTAATTTTCCAGTGAGCTCCTCTTTTGGACTTGTAGTCATTTTTTTGCTCATAACTTGAACATACAGACATGTTTTTGCGATCTGAAAGAAGTACCAAAAAGTTGACTCAGAGACATAGACAATGGTGCTAGTTTTGTTTGATTCTGAGTTTTTTTAAGCTTCCAAATTTGGCATTGAAGTAGAGGCTTCTATTTTCCTCTTCTCTGCATTCAAATTCTAGGTTCTTTTCTCAATTTTTGTGTTTTTCCATAGTTGTTGCTTTTGTTTTTGGGGATTTTTTTATTTGTTGTGGGGGGAGCATTTTCTATTCTATAATTTGCATTAGAATTAGACCCTTCTGCTTCTGTCTTTTCTTTCTCTCAATATCAGATCCTTCTATGATCTGGCTCACGTTGCACAACTATCACACCTAGAAGACACAGACGACTAGGCTTCTCATGTCAAGAGGCTTATGGTCATGCCTAGATGTGAATCGACATATTTTGCATCACCCTTTTGAGGTTCTTTAGCATAGAAAAAAAATGGATGAAGCCCTGAGATTGATTGCACTAAAGATCTCTGATAGTCTATTATTTCATTTGGATGGTTTGACCACTCCACTGGCTATTTGGACCAAATTCCACATGTTTTTTGGCATAGTGAATGAGTTTCGGGTACTACAGCTTGATGTAGAGTTAACTTCCTTGACACTAGCTAGCTTTCCTACTATTGAAGACTTCTTGATGAAGTTCAAATCTCTGTGTATAGTCTTGCAGGGATGTGGTAAAAACAAAATTGATGATGAATGCATTTTTTTGATACTCTCAAAGTTGGGAGGATAATATCATATCTTTTCTTCCACTTTCTACTCCACCATGGATGCCTTGGGTAATAGACATTAGATGCCCTCATTTGAGACATTTTGTGATTGGTTGACATGAGAACAGGCTAAGATCCAATAGGTGGTTGCCTTTGGCTTTTCTAGGCAAGCATTGGTTGCTTAGACTTCTCAAGGGAAACTAAAAAAAAAGCCAAACCAAAAAAAGATGCACCAAAAATGATGCCAAACCTTCAGCTAACCCTTCCAAGGGTAAATCTGCTTTGAAGTCTATTGAGTCTACCTCCAAAACTAAGAAGAAATCAACTAAGACCTACAATTTTTGTGGAAAGGATGGACATCCCATTTCTAGGTGTTGGAAATGTTTGGAGGCTTTAGAGGAAGCCATGTAGGAGCATCACATTTTAGCTCCTAAGTCTGCATCACCCCCTATAGGGAAAGGTCATGCTCTTACTGCACAAGCTATGAATTCTAGGCCTACTTGGATTCTTGATTCCAATGCCTCTCACCATATGACAAACACTTAGCAGTTGATCACCTCACTTGCCCCTTGTCCTACTTCCCAGATTGCTATTGGAAACTCATCACATCTTTCTATCATGGGTTTTGGTTTTGTTGCATTAGCTGGGGGCTCTCTTTAGGATGTTCTTCTTGTCCCTAACATTTGGACAAACCTACTATCTATCTATTAGATTTTCCACTCTAGCTCTAGTAAGATAGTTGAGTTCTCACCACATGATGTGGTTATCTAGGACTTACATGATTCTGAGATGATTATGGCTACTGGGAGTGTTGACTCTACATCTCACCTCTATAGATTTGATGGATTTGAGTCTTCTAATGGCATAGGTTCATTTCTTGTTGCACATGCAAATTCAATGAGCAAAATTTGGCATGAGCATTTTGTCCATGTCAATTACAGATATCTTCAGTAAATGAGCACACAGGCACTTGTTCTTGGGCTTCCCCAAATTTCATATGCAGATGGTGTTTGTCATGGTTGTGCACTTGGAAAATAACATAGGTATCCTTTTCCACATGGACAAGCCACTCGTTCTTTGTCACCACTAGAGTTGATTCATAGTGACCTCATGTCATTTCTCACTCCTTTTTTAGGTGCCAGATATGTGCTTACTTTCATTGATGACTTCTCCAAATGTACATGAGTGTATTTTTTGAAGTACAAGTCCGATGTCTTCAATTTATTTTGAGTTTGTAAGACATTTGTTGAGAAGTAGTCTGGTCTTTCTATTTGACAGATACACATAGATAATGGGGGGGAGTATGTGAATCAAGCTTTTAGGGATTTTTTTATTTGAATATGGTCTTCAACATCAATTCTTAGTGCCCTACAACCTTCAGCAGAATGGTGTGGCCAAGAGGAAAAATAGAACCCTTGGGGTGATGGCTAATTGTATGATTCAGTCTAGGTCCATGGATTCATGTTTATGGGTAGAGGTAGTCAATTTTGCCAACTATATTCAAAATTGGATGCCTCAAAAGGTAGTTCAAAATATGACTCCTAAGGAGGCTTGGTCTCATGTTAAGCCTGATGTATGTTCATTCTGAGTTTTTGGTAGTGAAGCATGGGTATTTATACCAGATGCTTAGAGGAGAGCAATGGAGCAGAAGAGCTAACACCTCATTTTTGTTGGCTACATCGAGGATGTTAAGGCTTGCAAGTTGTTTGATCCAAATTCCAAAGAGGTCCTATTTCAACGAGATGTCTAGTTTGATGAGTGCTTTCCTATAGTAGATACCCTGCATCTAGAGTCTACTTCACCTACCACCACTCCCTCATCCTTTCCAGTCTCTTTTGTAGATGATGAGGATGATGATCATGTTGATCCCCATTTACCTCTACCATAGGGTCCTCCCTAGATGCCTAAATGGGCTTGAGCTACAGTTGAGGTTGCAGGATCACTAACTGGTCACCCTACCACTTCCTGTCACACTCGTTCACATACTACAGGTTCTAGTCTTCTTAGTCATGCTATTTGTGATGATCCTCAGACTTTTTCAGTAGCAATAGGACATCCTAAGTGAGATAATGCAATGGTGGAGGAGTATTCTTCTTTGATGAAGAATCATACTTGGGATCTTTGTTCTCTTCCTAAGGGGAGAGAGGTTGTGTGATGCCAATGGTTGTATCGTACTAAGTTTGCTACTGATGGTTCCATTGATAATCACACGGTTTGTCTTGTTGTGAAGGGTTTTTCATAGGATGAGGGTATTAATTACACTAAGACATTTGCCCCTGTCACCAAGATGAACTCTATTCACCTTATCTTATCCCTCACAACTTCACAAGGATGGCCCATTTTTTAGATGGATGTGAAGAGTGCATTCTTGCATGGTGATCTTATTGAGGAGATTTACATGGAGAAGCCTCAAGGATTTGTGCAAGATTCCTCCTTGGTTTGTAGACTTCAAAACTCATTATATGGTCTCAAATAGGCCCCTTGGGCTTGGTATGAGAAGATGGACTCCTTTCTACTTTCTACAGGCTTCACACACTACCATTTTGATCCTATAGTCTACATTCAACATCTTGTTGATCCTTGTGCTATATGTTGATGATATTCTTCTCATAGGTAGATCATCCTTTATGATTAAGGATGTTTAGAGAGCATTGATGGAATATTTTGAGATGACTAATCTTGGCCTGCTACACTATTTTCTTGGTCTCTAGATTGTTCAGTCCCTTGTTGGAATCTTTGTTTACCAGTAGAAGTATGCTCTTGAAATGCTTCAATGCTTTGACATGCTTGATTGCAAGCCTGCTCCTACACCTTTTTAATCGAGTGTTACTTTGTCTACCGTGGATCCCACATTATATCGGTAGTTGGTTGGTAGCTTGTTGCACCTAACACACACTCATCCTGATGTCTCCTTCGTAGTGGGTCTTGTCTCTCAATTTTCACATGAGCCTCATGAGAGTCATTGACAAGTTGCCAAGTGTATTTTGAGATACATTCAGGGCACATTGATGTATGGCATTCATTACACATCAGGGACACCTCACATTGTTGGCTACACTAACTCAGACTAGGTTGGTGATGTTGATGATCAAAAGTCTACTTTTGGCTTTGTTTTCTATCTTGGCTCTGGTCCTATCACATGATCATGCAAGAAGCAGAAGGCTCATGCACATTCATCTATAGAGGTTGAGTATCGAGCTACAGTGCTTGCTAGTTAGGAGATTTTATGGCTTCAGTAGTTGATGATTGAGTTTGTGGTGCAATAATCAGAGTGCTATTCATATTTCTTGCAACCTGGTGGAGCATCAATGCACTAAAAAAATTGAGCTTCATATGATCCAAGATGGTGTTCTCTCTTTGGATTACATTTTCACTGATGCATAGGTTGCTGACATGTTCACCAAGTGATTTGCATTGCCTCGCTATCTTTAGCTATGGTCTATTCTTGGGATTATGAAAGTTTTCCTTGGGGTGTATTGTTGAGGCCTTCCTTACTTCATGTTTTTTATAGCATGTTTGTTCTATCTCTTTTTGGGGAGAGGTTTTTCCCACTAGGTTTTCTCCTTTGTCTCTAGTTTACAAAGATTTCCTTATTTTGGGTACCTGATCAGGCCTTATTACTAAGATGTATTTTCTTGCTTTCATATCTTTTCTAGGTTAGCTTCCTCCTAAGTTTTGCTTAAGGGCGGGTGTTAGAGTAAGTTATTTATTACTCTAGTTGCTTCAGCTCTCTTAGGTGCATATAATTAATATTTTATATCAATTATAATGCGCAAACCTAGTTTTTCTTTCCTTTAGAGTTTTGTTCACCTTAAAAGGTTGAACTTTTGTATTTTGTTTTCATAACTTAGAATACATTTTTGCTCTCACATTCTTGAGAACTTCTAAGCTCTACTTTTTTCATTTTCAAGTTTCTCTTCATTGTAGGATATTTGCATGCAGGTGTTCTTGAAGATCTATGAAGTTGGTTTTCTCAACTTCTACAATTTTGAAGTCATCACTTCCTCATGATGTACATAGGGGTTAGGCTCATTAAAATCACATATTCATGAATCCATTTTGACTGCTACAATTTATTGATCACTGGAAATCTATCTCAACATAGTTTACTCACTCTGAATTATTATGATTGAGATAATCAAAGGTTGACTAACTTTATCTACTTCCTCTATTTGAAGGTTGCCTCTAATGAAATGTTAGTCTCCCTCTAAATATGAATCTTTCTAGTCTCCCTCTAAATCTCAATCTCATCAGTCTCCCTATGAATCTCAATCTCCTTCTTTCTCCTAAAAGAAAATTCTCAAAAAATATCAAGGAAAATATCTATTATAGTACATATTGAAATAAGAGAAAGACTAATATAATATTCAATAATAAAAAATACTTATTTGCACACCAATATACTTGATACAAGTGTTGGTTTAAAGAATAATTTTGACAGCTGAGTGTCAATACACTTAACCATTTTTCACTATACATGCCAAGCAAAGAGTTTATCAAGTGTCGAGTAATATCAAGTGTCGAGTGATATCAAGTTTCGAGTGATATAGAGTTTATCAAGTGCTGATTAAAATCAAGTGCTGAGTGATCCAGAGTGATCAGGTGCTGAGTGATACAATTTGTTTTAGGTGTCGAGCAATCCAGGAAACAACATGTGTCGAGCATCAGTAATGCTTCATGAGCCGAGTAACTCAGAATATCAGCATAAGAGTTCGTAATTGCACAAATTATGATGTAAAATATTTTTATAGCCAACACAAGGTAAATCTCGAAAGATCTAGAGATAAGAATGAATCTTTTACATTTCCTATGCAATCTGCATGCAACCAATTGGAAAATTGGAAAGGCATGCAACCAATCAATAAAAGGCAAGTATTGAGCGAGAAATTGAGATTCAATGTGGATCATAGATCCATACCTAACCCTAAGTCTTTGAAGTCTTTTTAAGGAAGTCAAAAGTCTCACTGTAATAAGGATGAGAGAGGGAGAACAGTGTTAAGGGGAAAACATAGTGGAATTCAGTGAAAGGAGACATAGAGGGTAAGAGCAGCAATTTGATATTCAGTTGATCAAAACAAAGCAAAGGAGATGAACAAAAATTAGATCTCAGAGGATCAAAATCAAAGAGAGAGCCAAAATAAGTGCCTGCATTCAGCAATCAAGGATTGCAAACTATCAGGTTTATAATACCTAATACTCTATTACCATTGTATTAGAAAGGAAACCCTATCTAGATAGGTTGGTTTAATAGCTATTTGTAGATCCTTATCAAAAGGTGATTAAATCCTTTAACAGGGTAACACTTCATGTAAAGTGTTGGTAAATTCTTTAACCAAGTCACTATTGACACAGTGTAAAGCCTTTAATAGGGCAGACCATCAGAAGTGGTTGAACAATATTACTGCAGTGATTTTGTAGGTATCATCCCCACCCCAATTTTACCTTCTTATTTCTGGAGGGTTTCTGGGTTACCAAATTTTAGTGTTATGTGTTACTGATGCATGTATTAGTTTCATGTTTATTTGATGTTTTTACATGCATGCAATTTACTTTTAGATAAAAGTTTAATTGGTTAAATTGTGATACTTCTGATTCACCCCCCTCTCATAAGTATTCTTTCCATATTTGAATACTCCAAAAATTGGTATCAAAGCATCAAGGTTCTCACAAGAAAAAACCTAACAACTTGAAGGAAAAGATCTAAAGATGGAAGTTTTCAAACTCGGAAAGATCATTGAAAACCAGGTGATAGATGTGCAACTTGCTTTGCATAGCTTGGAGGAAGCTAGAGATGAACTGAGAAAATCCTTGAAAAGAAGGAAGGATTTAGCCATAGCTAAAAATGAGATAAACTAAAAGGAGATTGATACCACAAATATATTTTCCAATAGAGATACTAAAGAGTTTGATGCAGCAATCACATAACTGATGGAGAAAAACAAAGATCAAGCAAATGAGATAAGATCTCTCAAGATGGAACATGAATCACAGGCCATAATGTTATGTGAAATCACTGAACAAAAGAAAAGAGCAGTTGAGGACAAAGTCATGATGGAAGATGACAAAAGAAATCTTGCAAATAGACTGGAAGAAAAGAGTACTGAATTAACAAGGATCTCAAACATGCAGATGGATACACTTTCCCAAATGATGAACCTTCATCATGAACTCAATATGAAAGACATTGAGATCTCTACACTAAAGATGCAGAATGAACAATTGCAGAATGACTTGAGAAGAGAAAAGGAAATTTCAGAGAGCTTCAACAAACCCAATGAAGCCATCAAGTATTTTGAGCAATTGCTGAAATCCCCAAGATCAACCCATGATACATCAGGACTTGGATACAACAACACTAAAGTTGGAGAATCATCAAAGAGTGTTGAACAAAGAAGTGACAAAGGTAAGGATTCAAAACCCACTTTTCATTACTATAATAAGAAGGGGCATACTGCTAATGTTTGCAGGAGTAGGAGAATCAATAGGCCAAACACACATAAAAGCAAGAGTTACTGTCACAAATGCAAAATGCAAGGACATATGCCACAAGATTGCAGATCCAATGTCATAAGGACACAAAGATTTGATGGACATTGTCATAATTGCAAGAAATATGGACATAGAGCATTTGAATGTAGATCAAAGCCTATGTGGACATCAAATCAACTAGGAAAAAAAAAGGGAATGAAAGTCATTATCATTGGGATTACAACACCAAGTATAGCTATCATTACTGTCAAAAATATGGACATGCTCCTGAAAATTGCATAAGAAAACATTTTAGGGGAAACTATAAAAGATGGTTGAGTCAAACCACATGTTTTAGTTGCTTGAAAACTGGTCATATTAGCAGGAATTGCCCAACAAGGTCAAAGGCACCAAGTTCTGAGTTCAACAATGGAAAGGCAAAGATAGATGTTGAACACATCAGAAGTGAGATGAATAAGACATGGAAGAAAAAAGATGAGTGCAACACATCAAGTGTAGAGATCACTTAACCTAATGGATCAAGTGATCACACTTCATCTAACTAAGCAAGAATGGGTGTGTGGGACTGATATACTAAGTTATATCATACATTAGTCCCAAGACATAGAAGAACTACAAAGAAGAAATTAGCATAAGCAAAGATGCTAAGTCAAAATTGAGAGTCTTGCAAAATCTACCGAAGTTGTCTTTAGGTGCCGAGTTGCTAACAGCGACTGAGTTGATATTTAATGCCGAGATGTGAAATATCAATGGGAGCCGAGCGAAGTAAAACACAATAGGTGCCGAGTCATGTTGAAATCCTTCAGGTGCTGAGTAGACAGTTGTCGGCACACTAAGCATTAATTTCTCTATTTTAAAGGATACATAGGTCAATTTTCGATCATTTCTCACCATTCAAATGCAAAGCAAAGATGAAAAGAGCACATAAGATCAAGGGCAGCTTAGAAGCCATTTGCAAGGATTTCCATAGTGATTCAGCATGAGTTTCATCGATTTGAGGTATTTTACTTGTGTGTCGAGCTACGCAGTGTTTATAAATTTGTTTAAACTATAAACCCTAGTTTGGCAAACAATGACATCTGGGTCTAGAACCACTAAGGGCAAGGAGAGTCATGAAATACAGTTGGTTAGGAATGAAGTCAAGCAACTAGAGTTCAAGCCCATTCCAGAAGTTGCATACAAGAATGATCCTACATGTGCATTATCCGTTAGTTATGATAAATTTGTCATGGTCCAAGATGTTCGTAGATGTTATAACTGCAAAATTGGAGCCATAGGAGACCTAAAAATTTATAATGCATATGACAAGCTATGTGAGAACAAAATACTGAAAGATGAGTTCTCAATAATTGAGAGAAAGGGATTGACCAAAACCCTAGAGTTTCCAATTGTTTTCAAAGTTGAATGGGTATGCATAGTTTTGAGCAGAATACATGATGGAGCCTTTTGGTTAGAAATAGGGCCAGTGAAATTTACCAAGAAAACTATTCATAGGGTTACTATTATTCCAACCATAGATTGGCCAAAGACCCTGTGTAGTGAAAAAAAGGAAGTAATAGAGAGAAACATGGGTGCTAAATGGAACAATAGGGGAATGACTATTGATACAATCACATAACCCCTACTAGATTTTGCTGTAAGAATCATTTCACAAAAATTCTATCAGTCAAGTAGGTTAAACAGTGTGCCTTGTATAGTAGTTGATGTTGCATACAAATTGGTTAAAAAGGATCATACCTATGATCTAGCAGAGCTCATGTTTCAACAGATTAATGAGAATCTGGGAGCTATAAGGAAGAGCAAGGAAGCTCACTGCAAATTTGGATCAGTTTTGGTGTGCATGTTTTTGTATCTAATGAAAGAATTCCCTTCTGTGGGTAAGGTGAAATGGAATCCAGATAAAACAATTGTTGAACAAATCAATAGATATATTGAACGGATGGGTGATAATTTTGATGCCCAAATGACTAGCTACTTTGAGGACTTCAAATAGTCCATGAAACAAAGAATGAGGATTCTAGTCTCATTGACTGAGAAATATGAAAAAGACATTTGCTTTCTTATAGATATTGATTATGCTTATATACAGGAAGTCATACCTCGAGTGAGATGGCTTAGGCCACTAGGTTATGAACTCGATATTGATCAAGCCTCTGCATCAAAAATAGCTCTCCTTGTAGAGGAAGTTGACAAGAATGCAAAAGCCTTTGGAACTTATGATGTTGTCAAATCAGGGTGGTAACAGATTTGAACTACCTCAACAGTAAAGAAGAAAGAAAAACTGGTAAGGCAAATCAAGAGAAAATTTGGTGTTGAAGGAGAAGGAACAGAAGAAGAAGAAGAAGACATTAAAGATGAGGGAGATGAACCTCAAGGTCTGACTCAAGGGTTAGGAGAAGATAAAGAGGAAAGTGCTGAGGAAGAAGAAGCCGAGGAAGCACAAGTTAGAACCAAGGTCACAAAAAGAAAGGCCACAACTCCTCCTTCTCCTCAACCCAAGGCAAAGAAAGTAGTTACTCCTGCACCAAAGAGACCTACTACAAGGGCTGCAACACAAAAAGACCAAGAGGAGGCGAAGAGAAGAAGAAAGTTTCAAAGAAGAATACTGTCGAGCCAAAGAAGAGAAGAGAATTTTTTGCCCAGCCTCAAACAGATGAAGAGAAGACTGAGTCAAAGGACAAAAACCAATTTCAAGTGGTAAGTCACAAACCTCAGACTGCTATTGATAAATTATGCTCAAAGATTAAGAATGATGATTTGAAAGGTTTAAAGAACCTAAATTTTTCTAAGCTCACCAAGGAGGAACAAAATAAATTAGAGGAATCAGTGTATGCTATGATGGCTGATTATAAGTACACACCTCTAGAGTTAGATGAATCAATGCCTAAGGAATTGTACAAAATTGTAGAGGATAAATGGCATTTTTGTTTGCAAATGGAAAGGGAGATAAGGGAATCAACATTATCCAGGTTGTTGCTTGATTTGACTAAGGATCAAATAAAAAATGCAGTTAAGAGGCATAACAATAGATTCACTCCCAAACATAGAGCTTTTCGCATTTTGTAGAACAAAATTGAGGATGTAGTTACAAAGTCCACAAGACTGTGGAGGATAGTTTACAAGAAAACAAAAGATGTTTACAATGAAGAATATAAGGTAGAGGCAAGTGCCAGGAAAAAGGAGATGAAGGCATCAAGAATTAAAGAAAAAGAAAAGGAACAAGTGGAGAAGAAGGTTGAAGAAGAAAAGGCAGATGAAGAGGCACATATAGAGGAGGAAGAGGAAGAGAAAGATACCGCTGAGCAACAAGATCAAAGTGTGCAAGACACATAGCTATCACCTCCTAGTCCTCCTCATGCCCTCATCACACCTAAAAAGATTGTCAAAATCAAGGATGTTACAGACATTTTTGGTCCAAACATCAATCCATTAACTATAGAGGATTTAGCAAAAATCCTTGACCAATCAACACTAGTAGCGAAATTGTGTTCAAGTCCTATATTGGTCAGTGTTGATGAATTGAAGAATCCAGTAGCTAAAACAAAGGCAGTCAAGGTGAAAACACAAGAACAACCTTCAACCATACAATCTACTAGTATTCTATTCCTTCCTCCACCACCTCTACCAAGTGTAGTCATTGATACACTTCAAATGTTGAGTGCAGTAGTAGGGGAAGTTAAAGAAACATCTAAATAGCTAGTAAGTCCAAACCCACCTATTGATCACCAAAAGGATAAACAAGCTGAAGAAAAAGATGAGACAAGTAAGAAGGAGGAGTCTACAATAAAAATATTGGTTGCATTACCCAAATTTGGTACTCCAACATAGACTCTTCAGCAACCGAGCACTGATAGGTTACCATTACAAATCAAGACACCAGGCTTGAGCTCATCAAGGGCAGTCAGGAAACTTCACTATGGAGTTCCTAAGCTTGATGAAGAAATAAAGATTCCACACTATGAATCTAGCACTCTCACTGAAGAGAAGATCAATGAAATTCAGAGTGCATTGGATAGAAGAAGGAGACAAGAAGCACTAAGAAGAGAACACAAGCACACGCATACCTTGAATGAAATCAAAGACATATTCATGGAAGCTTTCAACTTAAAGTCTCTAGATGAGTCAAGGCCAATCATAGAGCAACTATCTGATATAGTTGACCAGGTGACTAGTGAAGACCACGATATAGACACCAAATTACTAGAATGGTCAGAAAGAAAGTTCCAAGGCAAGGTAACTGAGAAAATATCTGGTGATATAGCACTATCACAAGTGGAGCTGGCTAAGAAAATTGTAACAGTCAAAACTGTACTTGGAAACATATTTTCCCTATACAAAAAGTTGTGTGATTTTTCCACATTCACATAGGACATTAGCCAGAGAATACTGAGCTTGGAGAGAAATTTGAAGATTTTTAGCATGCAACTCCCTACAAATCTAGCTCAGAGTGAGAAGCATTTTGCCCAATCGCTTCACACACAAAGAGAGTTAGCTGTCTTAATAGTAGAGGAGGCAACCACCAAAGCCAAATTGATGCAAATTCAATCCTCAATTACTCCTCATTTGGAAGTACTTCATAAGGAGCAGACGTATGCAGAGACAGTCCTCAAGAAAGACCCCAATCTTTCTACATTTGATGGACTTGTACACCTAGCAGCAGAGATTACCATCCAATATAAGTCATTGAATGTTGCACTAGAAAATTGGGATGCAACTTTGAAGATAATCCTTGAAGTAAATAGTACATTTTTGGCCAAGTATGGCATTTCCCTATCGAACCCTTGACATAAGTGTTAAAAAGGGGGAGATTAAGTATGGGAGAGTTAAGTAGAGATTAAGTATGGGGGAGATATAAGTTGAGAAGGAGATACAAAATGAAGTAGGAGATACCACATGAAATGGTAAGTATGATGAAAGGGGGAGAATTTTGAAAAATTTTGATATAACATATTGGTCAGAATGTAGAAACAGGACAGAAGTCACTGAGTGTACAAAGCATAATCAACTCACAGGGAGTCATAAGGTATATTGTTATTTGTTCTTAAATTTTTTGAGAAAATAAGAGGATGCATGAAATAATGTCAAGATCAAAGGATCTTAGTTAAGTGTTTTTGCCACTCATGTCAAAGGGGGAGATTGTTGGTTTAAAGAATAATTTTGACAGCTGAGTGTCAATACACTTAACCATTTTTCACTATACATGCCGAGCAAAGAGTTTATCAAGTGCTGAGTAATATCAAGTGCTGAGTGATATCAAGTGCCTAGTGATACCGAGTTTATCGAGTGTTGAGTAATATCAAGTGCCGAGTGATCCAGAGTGATCAGGTGCCGAGTGATATAGTTTTATTTAGGTGCTAAGCTATCTAGGAAATAGCATGTGCTGAGCATTAGTAATGCTTCATGAGCCGAGTAACTCAGAATATCAGCATAAGAGTTCATAATTGCACAAAGTATGATGTAAACCATTTTTGTAGCTAACATAAGGTAAATCTTGAAAGATCTAGAGATAAGAACAAATCTTTTACATTTCCTATGCAATCTGCATGCAGCCAATTGGAAAATTGGAAAGGCATGCAACCAATCAGCAAAAGGCAAGTATTGAGTGAGAAATTGAGATTCAATGTGGATCGTAGATCCATACCTAACCCTAAGTCTTCAAAGTCTTTTTAAGGAAGAAAAAAGTCTCACTGTAACAAGGATTAGAGAGGGAGAACAATGTTAAGGGGAAAACATAGTGGAATTCAGTGAAAGGAGACATAGAGGGTAAGAGCAGCAATTTGATATTTAGTTGATCAGAAAAAAGAAAAGGAGACGAATAGAAATTAGATCTCAGAGGCTCAAAATTAGAGAGAGAGCCAAAACAAGTGCCTACATTCAGCAATCAAGGATTGCAAACTATCAGGTTTATAATACCTAATACTCTCTTACCATTGTATTAGAAAGGAAACCCTATGTAGATAGGTTGGCTTAATAGCTATTTGTAGATCATTATCAAAAGGTGATTAAATCCTTTAATAGGGTAAAAATTCATGTAAAGTGTTGGTAAATAATTTAACCAGGTCACTATTGACACAGTATAAAGCCTTTAATAGGGCAGACCATCAGAAGTGGTTGAACAATATTGCTGCAGTAATTTTGTGGGTATCATCCCCACCCCAGTTTTACCTTCTTATTTCTGGAGGGTTTTTAGGTTACCAAATTCTAGTGTTATGTGTTGTTGATGCATGTATTAGTTTCATGTTTATTTGATGTGTTTACATGCATGCAATTTATTTTCAGATAAAAGTTTAATTGGTTAAAGTGTGATACTTATGATTCACCCCCCCTCTCATAAGTATTCTTTCCATATTTGAATATTCCAACAACAAGTGCCTCTAATGAGGGTCCATATGTCCTTCTAATTCTCATGCTTAAACCTCTAGGATTACAATCAATGGTTGATTGTAAGTTGTATACTTTGATGCATACAATACCCATGGAATAGTATAATCTTCCACTCAAAGTCCATTATATTTCCTCCTACTACCATCTTTAGTAAAAAAACTCCTCTCTTTTATTGATTGAATTTATGTTATTTTCCTCTTTATATTCCATCCATAAGCAACTCATAAATGTATATATTATTCTTAACATTTGCACTTTGCTCATGGTTGATGAGGTTATTATTGCTATCTCAAGTGATCTATCCCTTATTTCCCACTTTATAAATCCTATGTCACCTTTCTTTCTACCATAATGATGAGGTTTTCTCAATGTAATATTCTTCCTTTAATTCTCATTTCCAATATTATTTTTATCTCATTATAACATTAGACTTTGCAATTCAAAATATAATATTATAGTAATGTACAAACCACCATACCATTCCAAGGTAGTGACCAACATCACTGCATATATTAGAAATCTTGGTCAAAATTTCTATTATGTCCCATTGTACTCCACATCATTTGATGTATTTTCCTTACCTCTCCATTAGTGACATCTACATGGACTAGTTGTAGTGAGCAAGTTAGATTTTATTGCATGTATTGGACAAGAATGACCCATGCAGTAAATATTTGTTTCCCTTTCTTTCATTTCTATTTTCCCTTTATTGTCAATTCCAATAATTTGGCCTAGTCTCTTGCAAAAGACTTAGGCACGTGAGTTTTTGTACTAATAAAAAATGCTTTCTTATTTATTGACTTCTATCCTTCTTACTGTTAATTTAGCTATGCTCTGATTGGATGGAAATCTTTCCCTTTCTCTGTTTAGTGATTATTTCTGTGTCTCTCAACTCATTTTGTGGGTACCAATTTATACAAAAATACTATATTTAGATAGGTACTCCCAAAAACCATGTCTTGTGGTATATACCAATAATTTCCATAAATATGAATGGAGATATGTCGATGAAGAGCTCAAAGTCTAAATCAATTCATTCATAATTTGATGTTTGTAGATGTACCCAGTAAATTCCTTAATGCTCACTATATGTGGAGAAGGATGGATTGCTAATCAACACTTAATAATGCTCTATTTATTACATTCATCTTTCTTCTAATATTATAGACTCTTCCACTATTTATTCCTTAACATCATCTCATATGTGATCAACAATGTTTGCTACATGTTTGTTAGGATGCTATAGATATTATATCATTTCTATTTATTGTAGGGATTTATTCTCTTCCCCTGATAACTATGCAACTAATTGAATAATTGGTATTCACATATGTTTTTTACAAAGAATTTACTATATCTATAAAATCACTACCACTTTTTGATGATTTGATCAGTACTTAAGATATGATATTTCAGATGTAAATGTTGGATTAATCTCTAACATTCGTCCTATACTCTATGATGATTCATCTTTTTCCCATTTCATCATTTACATCCTAAGCTCTGATACCATGTTACTTTTCCATGGATATGTAGAAGATGTATTAAGCAATGCCATTGTATTTGGTATGTGTGTTCCAAATGAAACATCCTCTTAGATTTATATTGAGAATAGGAAATGAATAGATATGTCCCTTCATAGGACATGTCTATTTGTTAAGAAAATAATTAATATAATAATATATTTAATAACTTATATATATATTATTATATTAATTTCTCTCATATATTTATATCTCAATTAAATCACACACACACACACACACACACACACACACACACACACACACACACACACACACACACACACACACACACATCTAACAAAAGCTATCAAACATCAATAGTGTTAAACACTTAGTCATTCGCAATACAAGGTTTATTTGGTCATCACTGTGACCAGGCCATCCTATATAGGCTGAGTCATGTATTGAAGAATTATTTATATTTAAAGTTATATGTCAAAAAATAGTTATTGCTGAGAAAGTCTAAGGTCACCAAGTACTCCAGTAATTGTCAAGTTTAGGCCAAGGAATAAGGCCAAGGGACAGCAGGATGAAATAGTTTTCATTGAGCATTAGTATGGTATAAGTGTTGAGAGAAATTTTTACATATTTTTTTGAATGGCACAAAATCATATGTAAACTATTTTTGTTGAGCTAGAAGCATGTTTTACATATAAAGGAGTTGATTATGTGTCCAATAGAGAATCATTTATCCCTATGTGAGGGATTCAACCAATCATAAATTTGCAAGGTCTAAATGACAAAAGAAATGAATATACATTGTTGATTGGGATCTAGAAGGTTCACACAAACAACTATTTAAGAAGGGACTATGACCTAGTTTGTAAGTATGTGGAGAGAATTTTCATGTGTATGGAACATATGTGATTAAGAGTTTGGTTGCATGTGAAGTATTGAGCTAAATTAGGAAAAAACAACCAAGAAGTGTAGTGAAACGTTTTAAGAAGAGTCAAAATAAGATAAATCATAGTAAGGTGATAATATATTCCATAGAGGAGATATGCTATCATCATTGAAGTGCATATTGAAGGATTAAGTAGTGAACAATCTAACAGGTGTTTCAGGGTTTGAATCTCTTAACAAAGTATCTTTAATAGGATTTTGCAAATCTCCTAATAGAGTGGTCACTTAATTGTGATGTAAAATCCTTTAATCAAGGTAGGACTTAACAATAATTTTATCCTTTAATAGGGAAAACCCCTCACAAGGTAGATCATCAGAAAGTGATCAATTATTGTAGCCTTAACATACACACTTTATTGCTACAACAATGAAGATTTTGTGGGTGTCATCCCACCACAATTTTAATTTCACCTTGGAGGGTTTTTGTGTTCTCAAATATTTGTGTCAATGTGTTATGTGTTTGTGAGTTTTCATTCAGAAATTAGAAATTAGATCTAATATTGTGTTGAAATGAATGATTTAATTGATATAAGGTTTATTTTCAAATGAGGGTTTATGTAAATATATCAAATATGTTTCATGTATAAAGTATTAAAAGTTTTATAGATCTCAATTCACCTCCCCTCTCGTTATAGTATATTCCATATTAGATTTGCAACATAAAATCCATACTCACACACTCCCATGTCGTATTGGGAACTAGAAAATGTTAGTAAAGACCTACATTGGAAGATACCTATTTATCCCTTTGACATATTATGCAAGTATCTACATATCTCTTGATACCCTTGTAAATATTTGGCCAATAGTAAAACCTTTTCACAAGTTCCAAGGTCTTGTTAAATCTAAAATTCCCTCCTAGACTATCATTGTGCTTCTCTTGAACAAGGTTATCCCTAATGGACCCTTTTCTAATGCCCCGCCCAGAGATCCTTGGAAACAAGGATTCAAATCAAGCCAAGATATATAATTTTTTTTTACAAGTATGAATGCACATGACAACATCATACAAGGATCACAAAGATCGCAATGGAAGACTTCACCACAATCCCGACAACCAATAGATCTCCAAATGCCACTACCAAACCAACACACGCGAAAAAAAGCCAAAAAATACCACAAATAAGATGAGGGCTCAAGAAATGACCACTCATCAACAAAACACCAAGCTAGGGTAAAATGTAGAATCTTAAAATTTGGTTAAGCCTAAAATCTTGAAGTCCTAAAAATTGGCTAAGCCTGGATTTCTAAAGCCCTAAAATTTCCTAAAATCCTTAACTTATCTCCGAGAGGTTTGAAACCTATCTCAAAAGATTCATCGCATATATTAAAATATATCTTATGTATAAGAAACTTAAACGATATATTTTAAGCCCCAAGAGACTCAAACAAAAACAGGAAAACTGGATTTCAAGAGAAACTGATAGAATTCAAAATGCAATAGCATAGGGTTGAAGAACACCCAAAAGGGTAGCCAAATCAACCCTCAAAAAGTTTGGAACACGAAAAAAAGTGCTTGCTATCTGCCCGCATAGGTTTTTACAAAAAATTGTGCGACACTTCTTACTAAGGGAGGGCAACACTTCTCCATAAGGTGTGTGACACTTTATTAGTGTCATATGACATTTCTCAAGAAGGTGTACGAAACTCTTCCAGTGTGGTACAACATTCTCAAGAAGGTATGTGATACTTTACAGTATTGTACGACACAGTTTGCATGGGTGTGTGATACATTTTTAATGTCGCACCATGCTAAACAAATGTTGCCCAAAGAACACGAAAACACTTCAAGAAACACAAAAGACCAAAATAGAGCATAAAACCTCCACACCAGGGAGTACTGGATCCATAAAGGCTCGAGGAATGAACAATCAAGTGCAAGAACAATAAAAAACAATGAACATCTATCCATCTGAACTACAATAGCAAAGAACATACCGAAAGCAACATCACAGTAAACAGAAGTAACATCGCAATAATTGAACAACCAAACTAAGTACGTGGTTCCTCCCAACTATCAATAGAATCATAAGACCATCGTGGGTCCTAGCCATCCCCCATGTGTAACATCCCAAGGCACCAACCAGATCATTGATATTGTTGTAATAGGGATGTCACTACTAAAAACATGCACAATCTTAGCATAAGAAAATCTAACATGCTAGTGATAACACATAAGATAATACTATAGTAGATAACATCACCTATCACATGCTAAACAATAGTAAGCAACAGATATACTACTAAATCAAATAACTGATGGAAATATTCAGGATAAGATAGGTTACTGAGAGGGGAGGGGTGAATTAGTAACTTCAAAACTTTTAAACAATTCAACACTCTAACCATTCATCATTCATTCATCTAATCTATTGCATAAATGAAAGATCAAACATTCATTACACATGTACACAGAGATTTGGTGACCCAAAAACCTTCTAAATAGAAAGTAAAACTGGGGTGGGGATGATACCCACAAAACTTTGTTACTGCAGTATGAAGTCGATCTGTTAAGGCTTACATTGACCACTTCTGGTAATCTACCCTATTAGGAGCATAAAGGACTACTAGGTCCACCTTGTTAGAGGATTTAAAAACATAAACTTAAGTATGCACTCTATTAGGAGATTTATACAAAGACTGTTAAGTCTACCCTGTTAAAGGATTTACAAAACTGATTCACCTATTAGGATGAAGCAGTGGATCTACATACAAACTTGATTTGCTAATTAGATCCTTGAAGTATGTATCACCTTTTATGACTGATGAATCATTACTGCTCCTTGTAGACCTTGCTGAATACTTTTCTCTTCTACTGATTCGCTTTCATTCTTCTCAAAACATTACATGCCTCTCTTGATACTCTTCATATCACATACATACATTGAAAATGATATTAAACATTACATATATACCATTCCAATAATTACAATTGCAAGGTTGGCTAAAATGCAAGTGAACAAAATATTACTGAGTTGGCCAAATAGTAAATAACTCGAGTTCACTAAACTGACTCAGTGACCTTCTGATACTCGATGCCCACTGCATTACTCGGCATCATCATGCACTTGGTAGAAGTGAAGGCTTGATCCATACTAATCACCTAATGTACTTCTGAACTTGGTAACCATTGGAGACTCAGTAGATGTAGTGTCACTTGGTAAAAACTAATTCCTTCATTTACCTTGCTTTCACTCAGTAAACACTACACTTTCATTACTCAGTAATCACTGCACTTCCATCGCTCAATAATTACTGTACATTCATCACTCGGTAATTACTACACTTCCATCACTCGGTAGGCACTATGCTTCCATCACTCGGTAGACATTATGATTCCATTACTCAGTAGGCACTACGCTTCCATCACTTGGTAGGCACTGCAAAGCTCGGTGAATACTGTAAGCTCAATAGACACTGCAAAGCTTAGTTAACACTTAGAATGCTTGGTGTGAACTATGAAGCTAGATGTAAATTGCTTAAGTGATGAATGTACAAGGTAACCACTGAATGCTTGGTATACATTGTAGACTGAGTGATGAGCTTGGTAGGTATACTGATATAGATAAGTGTTGTCACTAATGACAATAATAACTTAATGCAAAAAATAACATCATCTAATCATATGCTAAACATCATGATAAGGGAATGCATCAAATAAACTAACATCATCTAAACATGAAATACAAGCATCCCAATGAAAGCACAAACCACAAGAAAGCATACTCTGAAACCTAAAGTATCAAGTGAAGATATCCAGCAAAGGTCATAGTAGGAAAAAAGATCATCCCTATACACTGATCCCTAGTAGTGGTGAAGGTAGCTATGCCTCCCAACCATGTGGCACCCATAGGTCCACACCAGCCATGCTGATCGAGATAATGATCCAACCACAAACACACATAAAGCACAACATCCAAGGCTAACACTCACGCTAGATAGTATGATGGCTACAACTGAGAACCTAAGACAATGGAAGGAGTATAGGTCCTAGTCAGACACTCAATAGGCTACTAAGTAGGGGCTAACATCATGAAAAGTCACTTGGCATCGACAAGCCCAAGATTAGATCATGCATTTCAACTCCTCAACAAAGGGCCCCACACACACATTTTATTATCTTAAGTTTTATTACCAGTCACACATTTTCTCACTTATTTAAAACTTCCTATCCTTTGCCAACCCTATGGGACTAAGGTCACCAGGCTGCGAGATAGAAGCCCCCTCTAGATGCTACCCTACCCTACCCATGCTCATCCTATGACAAGTGCCCATGGGCATGCATACTCCCATCCTAACCCCAATGATCATAACTTTTGGCAAATCCATGGAAGATTGGGCCTCGCAAGTCACCCAACAAATGTACATGCACATACTCGTGTGTGCTACATGACCATCACAAAGTTCATAATACAAGGATAGGAATGAGAACACAATGCAAAATAAAACACCCAATCAAAAGCAACTCAAGAGGACCGATTCTACATGAATCCCAAAGCCAATAAAACCATACATCATAAAATCACTCAACCGGCCTCAATCCGAGAGTATGGATTCTACATGAATCCCAATGATGTAACAAGACCAAAAGTCATGAACTTACTCAACCAGACTCAACCAAGAGTATGGATTTTACACAAATCCTAGTGTCCATGAAACAAAGCAAAGTTCTAAAAGAAACCATAACAATAGGTATAAAATCACTCAACCAAACAAAATGTCAGGAGTACAAATGCAACATGCATCCCAATGCAACATAAAAGTGTAGAAGTGGTCTGACTATTATCCAAATGGATCATCCAAGTTCACGACCCACATTGTGCTAAGAAAACTTGAGAAAAACATGCAAAACAAGGTGAAAACCCCAAATTTTGGAAAAACTGCAAAATTAAAACCCATTTGGCCTTTGGGTTCAAAAACCCCAAAAATCCAAAAATAAAAGGAATCAGACACCGTATGCAAAAATGACCAGCATAATGGCCCAAAATCTCAAACCCTCATCCCAAAAAATAAGGAAATGTTCATACCCGCCCAACCGGGTAGAACTAGCATAAAAAAATGGAGGGGAACACTAGTTCTCAACCTCCAAACAAATGGCTACCAAATACAGAAGAAAAAAAAAAGCCAAAAAAATAAAATGGGAAAGCCCTACCTCATAACCAAAAGGGAAAAATAGGAATTTGAACCATAAAATAAATATCCCTCAGAAGTAGCTAAAAATCCCAGCAATCCAAGGTTTCCCCGTACTGGATCCAACGAGCCCAACCTTGCGACGATCCCATGCCTGTAGCTCCCACAAAAAACAAAATAGTAAATCCTCATGAAAAGGATTTTGGGTTTTACTCTCCAAATTTTTAATTCAAAAGTGAGAAGTGAGGAATTAAATTCCTTTTTTGGATACTTAATCACTTTTTGAGTGAATAATCAATTAGGACAAATAATCAACCAACCTAGTTAAACCCCGAATTGACCCAAACGAAAATAGGCTATTCCTATAAATAGGAATTAATCTATGGAAAAGTTGTCAAAAATTAAAATAAATTAATTAAAAAGCCCAAAAACCAAAAAAAACATAAATCTCCTTAATGACTTTTGCGATAATGCGAACCTCTAAATGCACAGACACGCTTACTGGTCTCATCACATAATGCAAATGAGTTTGGATTTAATAATAACCAAAAGGTTTAATTTAAAAATTTAATAAAGGATACATCGACCATATAAAGATGACATTGGTGAAATATGAATGGCTGAATCACTAACTCCATGTGTCAATACTAGGGATATAAATCCTGCACACTAAACAACATGATCAAGTGCAATTGCATATAATAACATAGTCAAAGCAATAAATGCATTAAATCACCTAATTTAACCATTTATTTAATTATATTAAAATAATATATTTACATCACTCACATTTGCATAAAGCATAACAATGTAGGAATAAAGTAAATAACCATAGCATTAAATCCATCACATAACATAATCAGAGGTATGTCCAAATACCAGATAACCAAATATCATCATAAAACACACAGTCATCTCAAAATGGCATCATCATTCAATATGATTAATTGAACAACATAGTAGTCTAATATCTATGATAGTGAAATCAAAGTATAACATCTAACCCTCGGGTCGTCTCAAAAGTAAACACAACATGAGTAACAAATATCTCTCTAATCATAAATATAACAAGGTAAATGTCTGCAGCGCATGACTAAATAATCCAACATGAATAATCCATTTCTAATTACTTAAGCATTAAATCATGATTGATTACTCTACATTAAAAAGGCATTTAAAACACATAAACAACCATAGTCATAAAATGACTAACCACTTCTATAGGAACCTAGTCCAATGAAGCATGGTAATAGTGTATAGTGCAATCTCTATACACATCTCAAGGTAATCATGGAACAACCTCATAATACCACTTTGATCTTGGTAACCACTGGCACAAACCTCAGTGAACCATAAATCACATCACAATCTCATAGATAAGTTAAAAGCATAATCAAAGCTACTGATACAGAAACATAAATCCAAACATCTCGATGGTGTAGACCACTCAGGGTCACAATCATGATCCCATCTCAACAAAAGATCAACAAGGTTGCATCCATCAAGATGACTTATAGAAGTCAAATGGGAGAGGCACTACACCTTTTCTAACACAAAGTTACCATATTTTGAATAATAATCCTTCTTGTAATGTATAATATGCATACTCACTATGAAAGTGGTTCTTAAAATCCTGACATATCTTATAGGGTGTAGAGAAGTCATCATCATCTTAATATAGCTCCTTGAAACTACCAAATTAATACCTTTTAGTTGGATTTCCTAAAATCTTAATAGCCACTTGCTTAATGCATTAGCCACTTTGTTTGTGTATTGTCTTAAATTAGAAGAACTTTAGTTTAATGATAGTTTAGCACCTACTTCTTATGAGAGATCATCATCTCCTTGAATCTCTCCTCCTTTCTTCCCTTTTCTTATCCTTTCTCCTAGGTGAAATTGGGGTAAGACCGGATTGATCCTGATTAAATCTCCTATTTTCATGGCATAAAGATTGAGGTAGGATCTAAAAACCTAGGCCCTCTCTTTTCTTCATCTAATATCTCAAAATATCTTATTAGAATTGAGCTGGCTCTATATTGACTTCTACACCTAATTTATGGGTATTGGTGAAGTGGCGATATATCAGTACTTCTGAGAGGACAAAATGCTAGGCCTACAAAAAAATGATGACTTCTCTATTTCATATGGTAACTTTTTAGAGGTTTGCAAGATAGAGATTTATCACTATTTTGATAACAACTAAAAAAGGGAGTTCCAAAATTGTGATGTTGGAGAACTATTTGAAGATGCCTTGCAAGATTCAAAAAATTTATAACTTCAGAGATGATTCAAAAATTGATGTGTGAAAAAGAGAAAATGACTTCTCAGAGTTTTAAAAGGCCAAACCATTCAATTAATGAATTTAAGTACAAGTTGAGTACTTGGAAGATGTGACAAATTGGACAATTTGTGAGGTGGATATATGTGTGGAAAGTTATAGGTCATAAGAAAGGAATAAAATGAATTAATTATCTTGGCAAAAACAAGTCTTTCCATATGGAGCATATGAGTAGAGCTGAGATAGAAGCTAGTGGTGACACATTGTGGAAAAAGAAGTAAGTTCATAATCTCTTCTTACCTTGGTCATAATTTACAAGAAAAAATACCTGTGAAAAAGGACACTAGTGTTAATGAATTGAATGAAGAACATACTAAAAAATTAATACACAAAATGTTGTTAGAAATATTTACTAGTTCTTCTGGTGGTCAAATGCCTATCTTTTTTGATGAATTCAAAGACTATAGGGATGTTAACCTTCCATTTCATGGTAGATCTTTTTTTTTGGTATTTTTATGAAAAGAAGGATAGAAAGGAACCTAGGAATAACCCATGGAGACTAGACCTAGGTAAAATTGAGATCCTAAACATGTTTGTAGGCATAGAGCTCAAAGAAATTTTAGCCAATCATTATGAGCCTGCTACCAGAACTATGACAAAAATGGATGGTATATCGCTACTGGTCACAAAAAATTGCATTGAAGAGTGTTTTGGGATCAATACTCAAGCCCTTAAAAAATTGATAGGGAACATTTTAAGAATGAATATTAGAGAACAATGAAATTTGGAAAATATAAGGAGATAACATAATTTATCTACATGGGGCATAAAAAGAAAATTATGTATGTAGATCATATGGGTCCTCACCCTATTATTTTATAGATTTTTCAAGTATACTTTTTATTCTTGATTAAAACTATTTGGAGAAGCTAATAAATAGAAGATTCCACTTGATTACATGTGCATGTGTACGAATATTCAAACCCCCCACACTTATCTAGAGTTTGAATTCACCAATGAAATTTAGAAAAACCTTCACAATCAATTAGTTAGATGGAAAACTATTAAGTCTTTCAAGAATTATTCTTTTCCCTATTACTTGATTCTCCATCAGAACATCAGTTAGTTTAGAAATTCTATGAAGTTGGCTACAATTGATGAGGAAGGTAACATGCATCCCATCCAACTTTGGTGTGTACACATGAAAAGGATAGTGATTTAATAGTGTTTAGAGATGTGTTTATACAATGGATAGTAAGGATGCTCAGAGGTGCTATTACAAGGTTACCCCAAAAAATCAAGGACATACTAAGGACCAAAGAACATTTAATTAATAAAGGCTATGAGTTTATCTTGGGTGATTGGATTTTTAAATCAAAATACACATTAATAAGGTTGTATAGGTGTGGATAAATACCTTATAGTCTCCCTCTATTTTCCCCTAGTAGATTAGGTTTCTTTGAATTCATATGATAATCATTATGGGTTGAGAAAAAATTATTCAACCAAGAAGAAAAGGCAGTATAATGCATCATTTTATAAAATTTGATGGTTATATAGTTGGGTACAACATGATTCACGAAGTTAAGGATTACATCATGAATAGGTACTTGTTGGTTAGTGACAAAGGTAGAGATTATGATCCCAAGGGATACATGAAGACCATAAAGGCTATGTATGAAAATCAAATGAACATGGAAGATGATATTATTAGACAGTGTGATGATTTATAAGAGGCATACCAAAGGTTGAAAAGGTGAAATATTTTGTCCAAAATAGAAGCTCAAAGATTAAGTAAGGGTTTTCCTTGATTTCATACTGAGGAAGATATGAAAACTCTTAGGATTGATAAATGTATTAAATACTTTGAAAAATTGTATTAGGAATATACCAACCATAAGAAAGGTAAGAAAATTGAACAATCACCTCCTCCACCTCATCAAGCCAAAAAGAGAAAGTTAAGAATAGAAGAATCAAGTCTCGATCCCTTTACTTTGATGCCTCAATAGGAAGAAGGGACCAATACCCCTTTGGTGTCTTATGAAGATTTAGATGATGAAGGATCAACATAAATCATTAGTATTTTTAAAATCATGAAGGAAAACAAAAATCCCAAGTCATTAGAGTCACTTCTAAAGTTTTTTGAGGAGAAGAATGGCTACTATACTTAGACTATGGAGAAAAATGATCCAATTGATACAAAGGATGAAAGGGAGGATATTTCTCTTAGGTTTATAAAAAAAGATAATTTTACACAAACACATTGATTAAAGGGCTATTGGATAATATATAAAATGAGGGATTTTGAAGAAGAAACAACAAAAGACTTGAAGGTGTTGATTAATCTCAATATTACTCAATTGTTCAACAAATGATGGACAAACTACATGTAGAAGACATTACATCCACTAAGGAAGGGGAAAGGGAAATGGTTAGGAAGAGTGATATCTTGATACTTCCTAGTTTAAAATTGAAGGAATTGTTCTTGTTGCATCAAGTTAGGAAATAAGAGGACTCAACCTATCTATCCAAGTTTGAATCACACGAACAAATTTAAGGGAGAGGGTATGATCCAAAGACAAAAATCCTTGCTACTTGGGTTACATTTAGAGAAAATAAGCCTAGGATGGTTGATATGTCCAAGGGAGAAGAAGGTATGACCCTAGTGCAAACTATAGATAGCACAAACCCCATGCTTGTAGCAACTCAGTTAACACATGAATCCATGTCTGATTAAGCTCAAATCAAACATATGCAATAATTGATCAAAGAGTTGTAAATAAAAAAATTGAAATGAATTCAATAATAAACAAAATGTATGTGAATAAAATAATATTGGAGAAGTCATTGAATGAGTTAAAGCCTACTAAAAATACTAATTCCATAGTGGTTCATAAACTCTAGTTGTTGATATTGAAGAAGATCAGAACAAAGAGGTGACTCCAAATGTTTTAGATTAAGGTAAAAATAGGTTTTGAAGGGACCCAAAACCCTTAACAAAAAAGAAAAAGAAATTCAAGTAAGCACAACCAGGTTTTACAAGGACCTGAAATTTGTAGTATAATAGTTACAAAATCAGGTTTTACAGGGACTTGAAACCACAAAATAAGACCATAATATGAAACTAGGTTTTACAAGGACTTGGAACCTAGTGTTTGAACAAAAGGATCAAAAATTGGTTGAAAAAACCTAGACTAGAGACTAGTTACCAGAACCACCACTAGAAAAGAGACTAATTACTAGAAACACCACTAGTAGCTATTGTAGCTCCTTGATCATTTTCATGACCTCCTTACTTGCCTCCATAGTGCTTTGGATGTTATCAGCAACAGATCCCCTAGTAACCTCATCAACCTTCTTTCTTGAACTCTATCTTGTCCTTTTTCTTGGTCTGCCAGGAGACATGATTTCCTCATTATTTCTCTTCCCCAAGCTAGCAACAGCTACATAAATCCTTGAAGTGACCTGCTCAATCTTGTTTCCACTCTCTTTAATCAAAAGAAAGAGTTTATGTTCATATTCCTTTAGCTTATCTAGGATATTACCAACTTGAACTTCTAGCTAAATGATTTTAGCTCGGTTAGCTTCTTGGTTTGCATCTTTCCCAATCTTCTTTTCAAATTCATTAAATCATTGTACATCCAAGAATCACCTTGGAGAGAGGAGTTAGCCTTGAGCTTAATAGTGTGAAGGAAAGAAAGCATTGTTTCCTTACCAGTAGAATCATCCTTCTCCTTCCCCATTTCATCCTTACTAGTAGATTCATCCTTCTTCTTCCCCATTTCTTCTTATACATTCATAACACCCTTACTAGTGAGGTCCTCCTTTTCCTTTTCCATTTCTTCCTCCAAAATTTCCTCCCTTGCTTTCTAGGTTTTCTCACTGTGGTTTTTATCCTCTTCTCCAACATTATTTTGACCCTATATTTTTATCATTACTTTCCTCAACCTCATCCTTACCAGTCTCACCTTTGTTTCTAGGGTAACTCTCCAAATTGGAACTAAAGTCTCCCACATTCATATTCTCCTCATTCTCTATATTCTTATCATCATTATTGTCTAAATTCTCGGGCTCAGTAATTTTCTCTGTATTTTTTTGAGGCATTTCTTGCTTCAAACTCCTATTTCTCACACTAACCCCTTCCTCTCCCTTACTCTTCCTAGAGTAGGTTTCATTAACAAAGCCCCTCTTTTTCTCAAAGGGAGGGGAAAAAACAATAGCCTTGTTCTTATAGTAATTTTCAATTAAAAGGATTAGCCCTTCATGTAAAATCATATGAGATTCTTTTTTCCTATAGGCTTGAAGACTTTAAAGAAAAAAAAAATCTCAAATAAAAATGAAAAGAGATCCTATCCTTATACTGAAAATGATTTAGGAACACAAAATGAAATTTATGAACATGCTTTTCCCTACCATCTAAAATAAAGTACTCACAAATGCAAGAGAGAACATCTTGCTAGATAACTTTTATTTGACCCAACTCATAAAAGTCACCATTAATTCTCCAAATTCTTTTCCTCCTCTTTGGTCTTCAAAAATTTCTTAAATGTAGCATTGAAGATACTGGTTTCCTTACTAAATTTTATTCCCTCCTTAGGTAGCCCTATAACCTTGACAATGAAATCTTCAAATAAATGAACTGTTACCCCATGCATGGAAACCTTATCCTCAATCCAATTTTTGAAGAATGCCTCTGTGACATGTGGCTTGTAGCCATGAAGATGTTCTAGGTAAGTAGTGACATTAACCTTCTCTAGAACTTTCTAAATAGAGGCTTTGGCCTTCCATGCTTTACAGTTCTTTGGTTCCTATTTTCTTGATTCCCTACCATTTCCAAAAACTTTGTTTCTCTGTGAAAGGCCAAAGTTGAGCAAATAGGTAGATGTAAAGAATTAAGAAAATCCAAGGTGTTCATTAAAACAACCAAGGCACTCATTAAAACACTTATGTGCCAAGCTAGGATAATAATCACATTTATGTACTTTCTTAGGAAAATAACATTGGCGTCTGTAACCCCACTTCTATTTCTCATTAAATTGCTAATCTTAGTAGATATTTCCCTCTGTCATGTGAGTTCTATCATAATTAATTAGAGCTTTCAAATCCATGATCTTACTTAGGTCATCGTGCCATGTCATCTTACATTCCATTAAGGATTTAATTTCCATTACACTAGCTTCAATAGACCATGTGATCAAGCTTTTTCCATTAAGCATATTTACAATGTTCAAGGAATCTCCTTCCATCTAGAGGTACCAAAAACTAGTTTCCACTACTATCCTCATCATAGAAAAAGCTGCAGTAGCCTCAACTTTATGGCTATAAGAAATACCAATAGGTATAGCAATAACATCTATAATATTATCTGTGTGATCCCTCAAAACCCCTCCACAACCCACTTTGATAGGGTTTCCTTTAGTAGCACCATTGAAATTCCTTTTAATCCATCCCATAGGAGGAGTCTTCCACTTATTATTCAGTCTTTGATCTTTCTTCCTATTAGAACCTTTAGAATTCATTGGATTGTTAATTTGAAAATCTTCATTACACTTTCTCTAGGAATTGAATTTTTCCTTTATTGCTCTAACAATGTTTTGGCCAAGCACCCACTCTGGCATTTCTTTGTTTCTAAAGATTCTATTATTTCTTTCTTTCTAGATACCCCACTAGAGATGAGGAAGAGTAATTTTCCATAGGAAACCAACATCACTATCCTTAGATGGGCAAATCCAGCTCTTAAAACAATGTTGTCTATTATTTTGGTGGACCCAAGTGATATTCCATAAGTTGAGAATAGAACTCCATATAAGAAATAAAATAGAAAAGTATTGAGTAAAATGTCATTTCTTGCAAGCAATACTTGGAATACCTGTCATATCTAAAATACATCTGTGATGAAGTAAATATTAATAGAAGGAGTATATTATCATAAGAAGATACTAAAATATTTAAGATTCTCAATACATATGAATCATGTCATTCATACATGTCCTATAATTATAAAAAATACTAAGAACCCAAACCATACTTACAAGATACATAAAAATGAGATGTGGGTGCACTATATTCAAGGAAGGAATGATGTTGTATTAATAGCAATTTTTTTTTAATAGAGGTAGAAATTAAAGGTCACAGTCTTTTCCTCCAAAAGATAACTAGCATCTCATCATGCCTCGAGTAGACATGTGTCCCTAGAAAGAGTCACTAGTGGACCCTAGAAAAATATTTGTTCAAAAGATAGTGATTTGATACATTTTTTCCATTTCAAAAAAAGGAAATTAAGGTACCCAAGAAGTAGAAAAATATGGGTATTTCAGAGAATTAAAAATGTAGGGTCTATGAAAAAGAAATGAATTTTCTATTTTAGGTGGTAAATTTTTTGAGGTTTGTGAGATAGCGATTTATTGCTATTTCACTAAAAATGACAAAATGGAATCCTGAAATCATGATTTCATAAAACCATTTGAAGATGCCTTGCAAAATTCCAAAAAATTGTAACTTTGGAGATGATTTCAAATTAGATGTGCAAAAAAGAAAAAGGAGTTCTAAGAGTTTTAAAAGGCTAAACCATTAATTTAATGACTTAAAATACAAGTTGAGTACTTCATAGATGTGACAAATTGGAAAATTTGTGAGGTGGATATATGTATGAAAAGTTATAGATCATAGATGAGGAATAAAATGAATTAATTATCTTGGCAAAAATGAGTATTTTCATATTGAGCATACGAGTGGAGCTGAGATAGAAGCTGGTGGCCAAAGTTTGAAGGAGTTTTTGAAAAATTGTACAAAAAGTAGTACGTTCATAATCTCTTCTTACCTTGGTCATAATTTACAAGACAAAATATCGTTGAACAAGGACACTAGTATTAAGGAATATGATGTAGTACAAGGTAGGAGAATCCCCAAATGAGATGTATCAGCTCCCAACAATTAACCACATAGAAAAAATACAATACAAGATACAAGATTCGATACCAAACTTAATGCTTTGTTCATAAAATAACTAATTACATGCAATGTGATAGGCTGTAAGGCCTTCTTGGTTATGACAAATACAAACAAAGTACTTGTTCTACAAGATCCAACCTAAATCCTAGCTAGTTTAGATCTGCAATACAATAAGACTCTGGTAGAAACCTCCAGTAAGATATAAACTTGTGCTCATCAGCCACCAAACAATCTCCTTATTTCCCAAGCCACAACTACAACCTCTGCTCACAAACTTTACTCTCTTAGCTACTCCATGCTAAATTAAATAATGCCTCAAGACATCACAAGACCCCCTTTTTTATACCCAACTAAGCCACAAGTTGACCTAGCAAGTTTAAAATTAAATAAACCCTTATGTTAAATACCTATTTAAGCCATAAGACAACCTACATTAGATATTAAATACAAAATGCCTTAGTCAACTTACAACACCCATTAAGTACACCTAGGAAAAAGATCCAATGCCCAAATAAGTCCATACACATCTCTAGATCAATCCACATCATGACCACACACATTAAATGCACCAAGTAGGTCGATCAAATCTATAAGAACTCCCTCTTGCAAGTCACACTACCAAGCATCAACAAAAATGACAAGCATCACCGAGAAACATTATATGTGTAGCAATAACCACATGTCAAGTAACATAGTAGAGGTTGAGAAATGTAGTATATGTTGAGAAAAATAATGTTTTGCATACTCCTTCAATGATCAAGCTCCTCAACCAATACTACATCAAGGAACTACCCAATAACTCCTAGAAATAGATAATAATGGGGAGGGTTGTGTGAATCAGTATTCTACAATTTTTTTCCCTACAACTAGATATTATTAATTACTTTGAAACATGCATAAGAAAGTAAACCAATAATGCTAAACAATAAATAAAACCATGCATAAAGAGAACTCATAACACCATTATTTGTTAACTAGGGAAACCCCGTCCAAGGGAGAACCTTTGTGTATATGGCACCCACAAAATGATGCACTAAACAAAAGAATCCTATTAAGGATATTGACTCTGTTAGAAGTCTATGAATTACATATAATATCTTAGTCCTTGTTATAGGACTAGGCTCTATTAAAACCCTTAACTCTATTAGGATTTTCTTCAACTGTATTAAGAGTTGGTATTACAATTAAAAATTTATGCAAGAAGAGGCCACTTCCCTAACATGCAATTATACAATATAATGCCTTTATAAAAAAGAGATATACAAAAATCTCTTTACTGTTGATTGCTATACTTTGTATAGCCTGATCTGACATCATAATTTGCATCACAGGTCTCTCATATAAGTTTGCATGTCATGTACATAGTTTTCATTCTTATCATATACTTCACATTCACATATATCACACATATCACACTTACACATTACTTCGCGTATCACAATTCTTTACTTATACTCTTTTGCTTCACAAAAATTTGTGTAGTCAACTTGATGTAATTACATGTTTTGTTAACTAATGTTAAACATCTAGGATGTTGTGACAACAAAAATAAGTAATTATTTCATAACCAAATAATTTCTAAACACTTTATACCTTTGTTTCTCTTTACTATGTTCTACCATGCATACTGTCTTTAACGGTATTTAGTTTGTAACTCTATCTGTACTAACTTGCACACTTAGGTACGTCATAATGAAACTTTGATATACATTTTGTTAACTTCATACATTCCAAATATCTCTATAGTCTTCACTATACCGAAAACAATCTTTACCTTGCTAGTGAAACTGTCTAACACTCAAACAATTTTCTATCTCTAATTTTAGAATCTTCAATAGTATATTCTGTCATCTTATCCTAAAATATATGTTTCCATAAATGAAAACCCTAACTTATCCTATTGTTGGTGTTTTAACCCCAAATTTTGAACTTGAAAACTTGGTCCCCTTGACATTGCTTTCATATTTTGGTCTTCAATCCCCCATAATGCATATTGAAAAATGCTTTGTGGAGTCTTGTTTCATGAAGCCAATGTCTAGATTGTAGGTTGATTTTCATAATAAAATAGATTTGGTTGGTGCAAAGTGGTGCTAAATCACTTTGTACTTGTTGAGTAGTTTTAGTGGTTTAAGAGTTCAAGAAGTTCAAAGGTTCACATGGTTCAAAGTTTGAGTTTGTAGATCCCAATGTCAAAATTCAATTTTAGATGTACCATTGTCAGACTCAAAATGTGAATTCAAAATACAGATTCAGTTTTCAATTTCAAACCCATATTTCAAAGTGCAAATTTTGGGGTTTGAATCTCATTAATACATGTTCTAGAGATAAAATGCTTAGAATTCAAATTCAAAGAACATGAAGACCACAAGTTGAATGGCTATAAGTTTGGGTATCCCTATGCTTTCCTAAGAGAAAAGTCACTCATTATGTTCTAATTGCATGGTCTATTATAATGAAGGAAGAGAGTATGAATGGAACATACTTGAAATTTTTCTCCTTGTATGGTTTGGATTGAGAGATTATTGATTGAAAGAATCTCTGAAGTAAAACCTTGACCCTATGCCTTACATACAAATTGTCTTATATAAAAGGGTGCATAAGTCCACTAATTCAAATTGGGTCCAAGTTATTAGAATGCAGATTCAAAGATTTTCTAGTTCAAGTGAAGATAATGATTTCATTAAGATGTGGACTTGACATAAGTGAAGGTGTAAATTATGCTCCATTCATGTTTTTAAATCCTATTAATTTGATCCCAAATATATCCTCTTGTGTCGAGAGATGCATGATACATATGTTTGTAGTCCTACTAGTCGAGTAACATTTAATAATTTTAAAGATATCAATATCCTTTAGGTCAATTGGTGGTTAAATCCTTGATATTAGTTATGTCAGGAACATATCTAATCACACTACTCATGATTGCATCTGAAATCTCAATATCCAAAATCAAGTTGTAAGTTTGAGATTGTAGTTCAAGGTATTGTTTCATTAGTTCAAAAGTACATTCAATATTCCCAATGCTCTGCTTTTCCACAATAAAGTTTTTAGAAGAAGATTGAAAAGGAAAATTCATTGGTTTACATTAAAACTTCAAGCTCATTTTTTCCAAAATCTACTCTTCACATTACAAAATTTGTTAAGTTAATAGAGAGGCAATTTTCCTAAATTTATGCTTGAAATGGAAAAGGTATAGTAGTCATTGACAAACTATTTGGTCAAATGTGTGTTTTAAAGAGATCAAATTTCCATAATCCATTGTATTGTAATGCTATGTTTATGGATTCGATTGTGTTAAGATTTTTACCATCAACGTTTCGAATCACACTATGTGATCCATCATTAGGATGAAGAGCAAGAGATGTAAGACAATGTGTGTTGTCGTGCATAGAGCTAAGGAGGAAATGTCTTGGCCCAAGGAGAGGCTTTTGATAGAATTCTTGAATGCAAAACACCATCAAAGTTGGATGTCAAAGAAGCCTCCTTGCTATCACCCAGAAGCTGCGGGCAAGGAACTTATTGTAAATCCACATGGTCATGCATACTTTTGATAGGCACATCATTGGTAGCTACCCTTAATCTATGTGATTTGGGATAGTAGAAAATTTTGGTGGCCACATCTGTGCTTGAATAGTTGGTAGGCTAAATATGCACCATAAGAAATGGGCTCATGGGATCCCATGGTGAACATAAAGATGTTCAAGTTTGTAAGAGATTAAGTCTGAGATGTCATATTGGTGATGGAACATCACTTGTGAATAACTTGACCAAGTTCCCAAACTCCATTAGAAGACATAGAAACTCTCTTTGCATTCACATAATAAGCTAAACTAGTTCATCATTGTGCAACTAGAAATTAGAGCCGCTCCTTCATATTAAGAAGAGGCCCAATTGCAATATAGAAGCATCACCAATTTTTGAAGTCACAAAGTTTTGGGCTGCCTTGGAATAATGATCCCACACACATGGATGGATAGTTAAGGTATGATGAAATTAGAGAAAAGGTTTGTAAGATGTGGAGATCATTAACAATATATCACCATGTCACTTCCCTAAACCAATAAAAGTTGGAGAAACTCGCATCTAATGGTTGGGAAACACTCGATGTTGATTGAAAATCACCAACAATAGACCCAAATGTACCTAACATCCCATTCATAGTAGAATCTCAACCATATCTTTGATGTAACTTGTAGCTTCATCCCAGTGAACATGCAAACTATTTGATGGAATGCTTTACTGCTAAAAAGATAGGTTTGTGTGAGTGCAGGGCTCGACATATCCAAATTTGGTAGAGGAGTATATAGTGGAAGATCCATTACATCACCTGGGAGATTGAAGATTCTTTTTCTTTGTTTTAATGTTTTATTAAAGGACTATGCCATGATTCTTATGTGTAATGAAATATATCATGTGAGTGTTTTGAGTATGTGTTGGAGAAACATATGGTGACTATTGACACTCAGTCATTGTGGCTAGTGTTATGCAATTGTATTACCCAGATGTTGCATGCCTGCATATAAAAAAGATGTCATGAGAATGTTTTGTGTAGTGTGTACCGCTAGTTAACTTTTTTGATTTTATTGCTGAACTCTTTTAGGCTAGCTTTATGTTTATGCTTGATGATCAATGACATTATTTTCCAAATTGTTGGATATTGTTTCATATTCAGTTGATAAATATGTTCTTGTAGTGACTTTTAGTTATTTAATGATGTTAGTTAGATGAATAATTTATATACATTTTATATGGATACTTACCCCATACTTGCATGTGTATGGTGTACATGTATGTTTTCTTTATGTTTAACATTTTTGATGTGGTTGAGGAAGGGAGTCATAGTCACCTGCTAGTCAGGATCTACATGATGTACCACTTCCTACCATTGCCTATTTAGTTTAGAATATATGTGTTTGTACATGTGTGGATTTTATATAGATTGTAGGTACCAGGTATCGACTTCTTTGAATTTCTAGGTTGAGCGTACCCTATCACAATATCTCAATGGTGAGAGAGGGGAGATGACTCTTGAGTCCAAATCCTATCCCTAAGCCATTTGTCCTAAAAATTAGGATAAGTACCTGAGTTGTTTACCCTTCCAAATTTTTCAAGTGACATAAATTCATGATTATAACCCTTGAGTTTGATCTAGTTATCTGTATTTTATTATGGGGTTTCATTTTTAGTCTTGTGGGTCTTTGGTGTATTTTCTGTTATAATTAAATTGAATTAAAAGAATATTTAATGATTTCATTTAATGAGAATTTTATAAAGAAAATTCAATATTTAATTATATTTAATTAAATGAGAAATTAATTAAATAAAAAGAATTAAATATAAATATAAAGTTATAGTTCTAATTTTGGAGCGTAATAATATTTTTAGGAGATCATTTTAAAATAAATCTAAATATTTCTATAAAAAATGTCTCAAAAGTTAATTAAATAGAGAAAGAAAAATAACTTAATAAAGATATTTTAAATTACAAAAAGTGTGCATGAAAATATTAATAAATAAATAAATTATTAAAAGAAATTGATCAACGAGTTCCCTAGCATGATTGCACAATTAGAGCCCCAAATCAGGGGAGAACTTTTTATCAGAATTGTAATATGTGTTATGGTATGTGTTTATGTGTATGCTATTGCTTCTGCTGTTTTATATCTATTGTTGTTAAGTTATTATCTTTCAAATTTTTTTTTTTTGGTAAATTTAGTAAAACTTTAGGTTAATTTCTTTTGGGTTCAATTGCGGGGTGTCACATTTTTCCTATACCATTGTCATATATGTCTATAATGTTGTAAAACAAGAATGCCACATTATAAACTATGTTTTTAAAAGTTGATAAAAACTAAGGACATAACCATTGGTAAAGAGTGAAAAGTTAAAAGGAAAGAAAATGAAGATCTTGCCAAGAATATGTTTTACAACCAAAAGGCTATGGGATTGATCAAGTTAAATATGCTAAAAGAAGTCAATATGGAGGTTCTTTTTCTGAAAGGAGTAAATGATGCGCTTCTTCTTTCTAGGCGTCGAGAGTCCTAGAGGTTCCACTATTTTTGTAAACTATGAACTACATATTTAGGGATATTCAAATTGTGTAAAGGGGGCAATTTTTTATTGTAATCATAACTATTCATTTTAGCTTTGTCCCTTTTTCTAGTTTTCTGCAAGATGTTTGAATTGCTAGTAATATTTAGAAATTATATAATTTCTAATTGAATGAAAATTTTATTGCTTCAAAGATTATATGCTTTGAATCGATCTTTTTCTTGTTCATATGTGGATTAACGTTGAATTATGGAGTTACTATTCTATTACATAATTCATAAATTGTAGGGGTTTTCCTTGTTAGTTTAATCTTTTCTCATTACATATGTGGGTGGAAGAACTATGCATCTCCATTGCCACATGTGGAAGTCTTTTCTTTCTATTTCAATTATAATAATTTGCCCCCATCTAAGAATAGTATGGATAGCCTTTTCTTTTAGGTTAAAAGTGTTTCTTAAATCTTATTCATTGTATATCCAATTGGGGAGCTGTACCCTATAAAATTCAGAGAGCACTTACACAATTCAATGACAAAGTGACCCAACTATTGGTATCTTTTTGTGTCTTCATTTTTGGGAAAATAAGGGCTATTCAGATGATTTATTATGTGAAGAAAAATCTATTTACCAACACCTACCTAGCCATATTTCCAAAAATGTCCCCCTTTGGTATTGATGGCAACATATGTTAAAAATTAGCTGTCCCAAAATGTTATACAAATACCTTTTCAAAACAAACCTTCAAAAATTTTCAAAATTTTGTGGGTCATTACACTTATAATCATCTTCCTTATATCTCCTAATACAAAATAATAAGTAACCTTACTCCCCCTTAGTATATAATTGTTCTTATACACACTGTTGTTCTATACAATTTTCCTTCTTCTCCCCCTTGGACATTAATGACAAATGTGGCAAAACTTATTTACATTTCAAAATTGTGTTTTGTACCTCTTCTTAGGCTACTAAGAAAGAAATGCAATCACCGAAATTGACTACAAGAATCTTCATATTCTTCTCCCATGAGTCCTTGAATCCTTCTAAGATGCTGAGTGAGCTCACAAACCATAAGACACTATCTCTACTGCATTCATATCTCAGTACACAAAATTGTCAAAAGATGTCTTAACTCACATACATTCCTCCAATTGATGCTCCATTGTACTCAATTTCATAGATAAGTGTTCTATCATAAGTGATAACCTCTTAGTCATCCTTGTTTTTCTATCTTCTAGTAAGCTTATCTCATCATAAGTTTTATTGACTCGTGCTTCAACTATTTCAATCTGCACACTAGGTTGATTCAACTGACTGGCCAATGCTTCCACTTCTGCATGTTTTTCTTTAAGTTCACTAGAAATGTCTATTTTGAAGCTAAAAGACATCACACACTTTTCATATAGATCTTTTTCTTCAAGCTTACACTTTCTTAATGACTTGATACAAGTATCAAGAGTCAATAAGTCATTTCTTATGTTTTGACAAACATTGTCAAACATCTACACATCATGCTTGGTTTGAGTTTGTGTTACTACAACCTCTAACAAACTTGTGAATTCAACATTAAATTCTTGAATCATAGCTTTGGTTCTATCCTCAAGGTCAGGTTCAAGTGACTTCATAGTGACTCCTTGCAACTTATCAGTAACCTTCATGAGAGTTTTCTGCAAACTTTTTACCTATTTGTTTTTGCTGATTATCTTGTTGAGGGATGATATTAATTCAAATTGATCACCATCATCTAAAATAGTAAGTATAGAAAGGGTGAGAGATGTGCTAGGTGCATTTGTCTTCTCATCCTTCTCTTCTTTGTTCTTCCTTTGTTCCTTATCATCTTTCTTCTTCTCTTTTCCTATCTTTTGATTTCTTCATCCTTTTTCCTCTTTTCCTCTTTTTTTTTTCCTTCGACTTCTCTCTTAAACTTCTCTTCTTCCTCTTCTTTCCTCTTCTTCTCTTCTTTTTCCTTCCTCATCTCTACATCTTCTTCTTCTTCCTTCTTTTCTTCTTCTCTTCTTCTACCTTCTTTCTCTTTGCATCTTCTTCTTCCTTCCTTATCTTCTCTTCTTGTTCTTTTTTCTTCTTCTCCTCTTCTTGCTTCTTTTTATCTTCCTTTTCTTTCATCTTTTTCTCCTCTTTTTCTTTTTATTTCTTTTCATCTTATTCTTTTTGTCTCTTCTTTCTTCCTTCTTCCTTCTTTTCATCTACTTTCCTCTTCTTCTCTTTGGCCTCAATCTTTCCCTTCTCTTCCTCCTTATCAAAATTGGAGTAATATTTCCAACAATATTTGGCTCAAGATCCTTGAAAGGATCTTCTACAATATTAACTATCACACTTGTAGTTCTAATTTTGGTAGTGTCTTTTCTAATAATGATCTACAAAGATAGATCTGCCATCTGTGTTTCCTTAGCTTCCACTACTGTTGCTACTAGAGTACACTATTTAACAAATATAGTAATTTCTCCCCCAACCTCACACTCACTTCCTTTGGTACATATTTTATATATTTGATAGTAGCTTTGCCCATCTCTTTGTTTACTTCTTCATAAATTCCTCCCATCAAAAGAATATGTCTTCTTTTATTTCACAACAAGGGCTCAATTCCCTTTGTAATCTCTTGCAAGTCTTCATCATTGTTAACTTCTCAAAGCTTCTTGATGACATTTTATTTTATTTTGTTATCTTCTCCAATGAATCTTTTTCTTATATTTATCAACCTATTGTATAGGTCCTCTGGTATGTGTCTTTGTACATCTTCATATATCTCATTCCTTAATATCATTTTCTTACTATTACATTTTCTAATTGGATTCTATCCATATTTCTATACATGCTATAGAATTTATTCAACTAAATGAAATTATTGGCATTTATGATTTGCATATTCAAAATTTCTATTATACTTCAAAGGCTTCTTTCTAGTGGCCGTCCTTGCTTCCTCAATTGCTTTTCTATAGGTTTATCCTCTTCATCTTCAGATTCATCAAATTCACCAGATTCAACCATTTGTAATATTTTTCTTCTCTTCCTAGGGCCACTTGATAATTGCTTGTTCCTTTTCTTGCTACATGACTCAACATTTTTGCTTCATCTTGGTGAGTCTCTTTGATTTTCTCTTGGCTAGAGGGGTAGATGATTTGCCTTCTACAATCTATATCTTCTCTTCATCAAATTTATTCAATGGTTGTATAATAGTGGGTTGTACTTGAGAAACTGTGGTAGAGGGAGTGGTAGGTATCTACAAAGTAAATCCTACTACTATTACTCTCTTTGAAGGTGCTTTGATGGAAATATGATTAGCTTCCAATACCTTAGTTTCACAACTAGCCTTCATCTCTAAGGCTATGCCCTTTACCTTGTTGAATTCTTCTCTAGTCATTCCTAATTCTTTGAGAATTGATTCTATCTTTTTCTCAACATTATTCTTGAATTTTTGCTATAGGGATTTATCTCTACTTCTCTAATATTTTCGGCACAAGTAGTCCATCTAGGAGTATCCTTGTCTTCTTTAAACTCAAGTATGATCTTTGCATGCCCTTTAATTATATCTTCACTTAACTCATAACCCATGGGGACAATGAACTTGAATCTTGGCACAACTACCTCCATGCATGTCACATCTATTTCAACCATGGAAGATATGTCCTTGTATTTCTCTACTAGTGAGGGTGGTATCTGATATCTCTGCTTCAATGCTACTTGAAAACTCTTCATCATTCTATTGATGTCTTCCACAACCTTTTCTGTAGTTTATCTCTTGTAATGATGTGTCACCAAGCTCATGGTACACTGATTCTTATTTTCCATTCCCTATTAGGCATACTAAGGAATTTCCTCATCACTAGGAAGAATAGTTGTGTCAGTAATGATTCAAACCTGAACACCACACTTCTAGTTTTCTTTAGTTTCTCAATGTTATCTAGCAATTGGGGCCTCAAAATATCACACATATTCACCTTCTCATTCTCAACTATGACCATATAGGCTACATGTAGGAAACCATTAGGTACTGAGTTCAATCTTGAGCTATGGTTCATCTTGTAGCCAATGATCTTGTTGATCACTCTCAAATCTGTCTACTTAATTAGGTCAATACACATGTTTCTTCCATCTTATTTGGTCTTCAATTTTTTTTGCACCATCTTCTTTACATTCTTTTCATTTATAGGGTTTCTTTCCTCATTGCACAAACTAGTTAACCTATGTATTATTTCATTATCAATCATAACAGGTGCCTCTCCAACCCAAAACATTCCTTTGTGAATGTGACTTAGAATGATTCTCCTCCATTCATGGTTTTCAAAGTCCATAAAGAACATATGGTTTATAATGTTTAGTTCCTTAAGGTGTGAAAACTCTTATTTTAATGACAAGTCATCTTGGAACACTAGGTCTAGGTCCTTACAAATATCATTGTCTCCAATGCTCTCAAATTTATAATGAATGTAAGACCTAATATCCTCCACATGAAGAACATTCTTTGCAATTTGTGAAAATTCTCCCAAGTGATCATCAACTTTTGATATGAATGGATGCTTCTTAAGTACATATCTCAACCTCTCACTTACATCACTAATAGTAGGATTCATCATTTTAGCTGATTTGAATACTTCAAAAACTTCATAAAATACCTAAATTTTGTGAAACAAGGGCTCTTTCAACTTTGCATAATGAACTCTTTTAAATTTGCATTTACCCATTATAAAATCACTCTGAATTTCTCCTTAAGTTGTCACATGATTGAATGATACTCAAAATTTTGTTTTTATCCTTTAAATTTTCCAAATCAAACTTCACAATAATTGCATATCTACCAAAATTTATGAAACTATTTCTCTTTTAACTAGTAAACTTGTTTGACATCATTCTTATTCATTTGATCACCAAATGACTTGTACTCTTAACCAATGATTCTTTATTACCTTTTCTACTTCCTATTAACTTTGTAACTCTCAACTTGACTTTTAACTTCTGTTCCATCTTCCTGATGTCCTAACTTTGATAAGAGGTGGCTGACTCAAATAAGTTGAATTACACACTATGGTTGATTTCATTCTTCCTTCAAGTGCATCAAAAATTGTTCTTCTAAAATTGTGTGTTAGCTTTTTGGATAATTTTCTCTCACAAATAATTCCTTGAATTCTTCAACATTCTCTTTGAGTGTTTCCTTCTAACTATCAGTGCTATCATTACAATTTCTTTTATCATTTCTATTATTGTTCCTTCTGTAGTTATGATTCATATTGAAATTTATTCTATCCATTCTAGAAAATATCATTTTGTGTCCAAACTTATTGCAAAATTGAAATACAGGTGCATTCCTCCTTTGATTGGCTTCATTCTGATTATTTGGTGCTCTACAATTCCTTACAATGTGTCCAAGGTTGTTACATTTATAACAAACAATTTGATTCCTTACTCCATTAGGTCTTTCTCCATCATTAGCTGCTTTGTGATCTCCTTCATTCATTACTTGTAGGGTTAGTATCCCTAAACATTCTACTATTCTATTATTACTATCAAACTTAGGTTTCTTATAATCTACTACTTTACGTCCAAAACCATGACAATTGTAGCAATAGAAATTATTGATAGGTCTAAAAGACTTACTTGTGCAATCTCTCTTCATATGAACAAATTCATTACATGCAAAACATATACCTTTAAATTGAAATCTATCCTCCTTGGGTGATTCAAATTTCTCTATTTTCTTTGGTTCATTACATTTCTTAGATAGATTAATTTTCTTAACTTCTTTAAATACTTATGTACATATGCATGGTTCAATCCTATTCTGATCAATTTCTTTAGGTTTAAGATTTTCAACAAATGGATCTGGTTCCTTCCTAACTTCAATTTTCTTCGCTTATTTCTCTCCAATAAGATATCCAAGATCTATCTTCTTATAAGAAGATCTCTAAAAAATATCTATTCGTTAATTTTCTCTCTACTAGAATAAAGATTTTCTAACTATTGCTTAGCCTGAGTTAATTCTCTTTTCATAATGGAATCATACTTTTCCAATTTTGTATCTCTATTATGAGAATCTAATTCTTATATTATGTGAGTTAGTTGGCATCTTAGGTCTGCATTCCTAGATTTTAGATTCGGTTCCATCTTAGTGTCATCCTTGTTCAAACTCAAGTTAAGTTCAACAATTTTCAACTCATGTTTCAAGATCTCATTTTCTTTCTTAAGGGTTACTACTCCATTACTGTCATTAGTCTTCTCCTTTGATTCTTAATTAAGGGTGGTCCGCTTTATACCATAAACACATAATAGAAACAAAGAAACAATATCAATTATGTGAATAAAATATGGGCTTCTTATTATCGTCGCAAATGTAGAATAAAAGAATTCAGAATTACAATATGCTTACCCACATGGGCACCTTCATTATAGATAATGTTTAGGCCTTTCTTAAATAGGAAATTTTATGTTGCCTAGGATGTTTCTAGACACTCAAACTCAAATACCTAGGGTAGATAGACCCTAACAATACATATAGAGTTGACCACATACAACTTTAACATTTATTTTAAACATTTTGGGTAGCCCAACTTTGGAAGGCCATAATTCTCAAACCATTTCTCTAATTGGCTGTTATAATCACTTTTTAGAAGCCTCAAATCTTGATCTGCAACATCAAACCCATGCAAGTGCCCATTCGTTGACTTTTTGGACCTCATCCGGGGCCTCTAAGGCCTTCAAAATTGAGCCTAAAGTTTTTATACCAAAATTACAAACTAGAAATCTGTAATAACTTCATAAATACATATAATCTAGCCATGAACCTCCACTAACAAGTTGATATAACTAAAATAAACATTCATCATTGAAATTAGAACATTCTAAGCTCGTATGACTAACTTACTAAGTAGCAAGCCTCCATAGAAAAAAACTCTTCATTAAGACAACCCTTATTGAAATAACTAAAATGAACTATTTTTGGAGATTGCAAGATTGCTCTTACATCTAGGATGCTCTTGCATCAAACACTTGGGGTAATTTGAGAAGTGACCTTGTCATGTATCAAGTATTAAGAGGAAAACCAAGATGGTTAACCTCCTCCTTTTCTAGCCATGATGAATCTTCTACTAGCCTGCCTTTCCATTTGACTAGGTATTCTTCATAAGTTCTATCCCTTATACTTTTTCAACATGACTATCCAATATCTCCTCAATCTCTTTTGTAGCCAAACTAGTTGCTAGAATACTCCACTACGCTTCTACAACTTCTTGTCCATCACCTCCTTCATAATACTAAGTCAAATCTAAAATGTTAAATACTGGTGAAATATTCAATTTAGTAGTCAACTCAACTTCATAGGCATTTCTATAATCATGCCTTTTCACTATTTGCATGATCCAAACTTCTTCATTTTCAACTTATTATATGTACCTACTAGAAAATACTCCTTTTGTAAATGAACCATTATGTCTTCTCCAAAATGAAAGTCCTACCTCCTTTTCACGTGTGCCTTAGCCTTATACTATGTACTCATCTTGATAATGTTTTTCCTCACCTCCTCATAAATATTCTTCAAATGTTCAACAAATTATTTTGCTTCAACACTATACATCTCTCCTTTATCCAACTGCCTCAACTTAGAAGAATTTTAGGGACTACTCCCATATACAATTTGGAATGGTAACTTACCAATACTCCCATTGAATAAAATTATTATATGCAAATTTTGCATGTGGTAAAATCATATCCCATCCTTTTGGTTTATCTCCAATCAAGAATCTCAACAAGTTTCCCAAACTATGATTCACAACTTCTAATTGCCACTAGTCTATGGATGATGTGATGAATTGAAGTTCAAATATGTCTTCAATTGCTTCCATAATGTACCCCATAAATAGCCAAAAAAATTGGTGTCTTGATCTAAAACTAACTCTTTGATAGACCATGTAGTCTCACCACTTCTTTGAAAAATAACTCTGCCACATGAACAACAACACTAGTCTTCTTGCCATGTTGATGCCCTTGTTGATTCCTTGGTAATCAACCACAAAAAAAATATAATTCCCTTGTTGATTCCTTGGTAATCAAAGAACAAAATCCATGCTGACATCCTCCCATGACTTCTTTGGTATAGGTAATGGTCGATACAACCACGTATTCTACTTCACTCCATTCACCATATGAAATACTATGCAACCCTATACAAAATTCTTCAAATCTTGCTATAGTTGTGCTCAATAATAGTTTTCAACAACAAAAGCAATGGTCTAATCTCCCCCAAGGTGTCTAGCCAATCCTCCACTAGGCTTCTCCTTGATTAAATTCTCTCTCATTGAGATTCGAGGAATGCACAAATGGCTTCTTTTGAATAACATACTATCTTGGATTATGAAATCCAACCACTTCATCCTATCAAGTGTAACAAATTTTTTACAAGCCTTCCATGCTTCATGAAAATTGGGATCCTTTGGATACAAATTCTTGAGTCCCTTGAACCCAACCACCTCAATTTGCATCTTAGATAGAAAAAGTTATCTTTTGATGAGAACATCTACAACTCTATTAGACTTCCCAATCTCATGTTTCAAAAAAAATCTAAAACTCTACAAAAAAATCAACCTACTTCAAATGCCTTTGGTTCAATTTTCCTTGACTATTCAAATATTACAAAGCTTGGTGATTAGTATACAAAACAAAATCCTTAAGAAGGAGATAGTATCTCTACTTCTTTAATGCCTAAACAATAGCATAAAGTTCTTGATCATAAACATAATATTTTCTTTTGGCATCATTAAATTTCTTACTAAAGTAAGCAACAATTCTACCTTCTTGACTCAAAATAACTCCTATTTTAGTACCACTAGCATCACAATCTACCTGGAACACCTTGTTAAAATCTGGAAGTGCTAAAATAGGTTTCTCTATAACTTTCTATTTCAACATATTAAAACTCTTATTTGATCCTACAATCCAATTAATTTCTTTCCTATCCCCTCTCCTTATTTTAGTCAAGGGTCCACAAATACTAATAAAACCTCTTATGAAATTTTTGCAAATATTAGCCAGTCCATGAAAATATCTTAACTCTATAACACTCTTTGGAGTAGGCCATTCAAGGATAACCTTCACTTTCTTCGGGTCCATTTTTAGACCTTCTTCTAAGACTACAAATGCCAAGTACACCAACTCCTTCACAAAATTGCACTTCTTTAGGTTTATCAACAACTTTTCTTGCCTCAACTTATCAAACACATTTTGAATATGCATCAAATTTTCCTCCAATATCTTACTAAAGATCAAAATATCATCTAAGTAAACAATGACAAAATTATCTGGATATTCATTTAGTATTTCATTCATGAGCTACAAGAAAGTGCTTGGTGCATTTGTTAGCCCAAAAGGCATCACTAACCATTCATATAATCCTTCCCTTATCTTGAAAATAATCTTCCACTCATCACCTTCTTTGATGCAAATCTATAATGGTATTTACTCTTTAGATCTATCTTTATGAAATACTCAGCGCCACTCAAATAGTCAATACTATCATCCATCCATGGCAATGGAAATCTATACTTGATTGTGATCTTGTTAATAGCATGAGAATCTATACACATTCTCCATTCTTCATTCTTCTTTAGTACTAATACTACTAGTACAACACATCAACTTAGATTCTATTGAATTAATCCTTTTTGTAGCAACTCATGAACTTTTCTATTCAACTCTTCACTTTCTATTGGTGTCAATACATGTATTTCCTTGTTTGGTGAATTGGCTCCTAGAACCAAATCTATTTGGTGACTAATCTTCCTCACCAGGGGTAATCCATTAGGTACATTATCTAACACAATATCAAAAAAATCTCCCAACATGTCTGCAACTTTTGTAGGTACCTCCTCTACTTCTTCTTTACTATCTTTCAGAATTATAGAAAAACACATATGCTCACACTTCATATCTTTGAGAAAATATTTTCCATCAACAAGACATATTCTAACAACACTAGATACCTTTTCTTCTTTCTTCTTTAATGGCTTCAACTTATGCTTCACTACATCCTTTGTTAGGGTCTAGGTATTTTCTCACCCATCATGTATAACATGTTTATCAAATTACCACCACCTACCCAAAAACATATGACATATGTCCATAGGTATGATATCACAAAGTACCTCATCCTGGTAGCTTCCAATCTCGAACCTCACTGAGCATTGCTCACTAAGTATGACCTTGTGGTCATCTTGTACCCAAGAAATATAGTATGACTGTAGATGTTTCTATCTCTTTAGCTTTAACTTTATGACCATCATTTCTAACAACAAATTGTCAATACTTCCTCCATCAATTATCAGATCACAACACTTATCTTCACATTTGCACCTTGTGTGAAACAAGCTCCTTCTTTGATTAGGTTCATTCTCACCACTCAATAGGACTCTTTTGTTAACTAGGACTTCACCTCTTTCAATATCTTAAGAATGTGATGATCTAGCATCTTCATCAACATATGCAATTCTATCCTGGCCTTCTGTTCTTCATTCAATCCTTCCTAAGCATTGGGAATATTTGATTGCTCTATGCCCTTCCTCTCCATAGTAAAACCATTTACCATAGAAGCCTCCTCTTCCAAATCCTTATCCTCTTCCTCTTCCTCTCTAATCTCTATTATTTTGATCATGGAAATGAGTGGAATTATTTTCCCTCTAGTTTAGATTGCTACTTCTAGCCTCATCCTTGTTCTTCTGATCATCATTTCGACCTCCATAAGACCATCGCTAGATCTTCCACTGTGGCCTCTACCACTATTTTTGTTATTAAATTTTTTTCTTAGATTCTCTTTAACTCTTAGGGAAAATCGGTATGCCTTGTCAATACTACTCACTTGAACAAGAATCATCTCCTCTTGAATGCTTGGCCTTAACCCATTAAGATAACATGCCACTTTCTCCTTATCAGCTTCTACACGGTCAATTCTAATGAAAACTTGGTAGAATTCTTCAGTATACTCTTGAAAATTTTTTCCCTCTTGCTTCAACCCTTGCATTTTCTTCAAGTGATCAAGCTCATAGTCCATGGGAATGAATTTTGCTTTATTTTAGCTACCATTTGATCCCATAAAGTGATTTTTTCCTTTCCTCTCTTATTTCAATCTAATTGGATCTCATGGAACCAAATCTTTGCATGAACCTTTAGTTTGGCTTTTAAAAACTTGACGCTATTAGGATCTTCAATATTTTCATATTCAAAGTACTCTTCCAATTTATTGATCTAGTCGATAAATTCCTTTGGGTTGAGATTTTCCAAAAATACAAGAATGTAAAAGTTAGGTCTTTTTCCAATATTGGAAATTTCCTTAAAAAGATTCTCCTCATTTGGGTTAAGAACTTCCTCTACTATGGCTTAGTCCACATTTCCTTCTTCTCTTTCATGCTCACTTCGTCATCTCCTACAATAAGATTCATTCCTCTATGCATTTGTTCTTGCAATGCTTGCATTTTCCTCTGGAGGGTTCTAAAATCCTTAGGTGTAACACCTTTAACTCTTCCACCATGCTCTCTTCATGGAGGCATTTTTGTGCTTCTTCTAAAATGCTAGTGGAAATGGCCTCACAATCAATGATCTATCTACATGCTTAACCCAAACCACAGTCCTAGTGCAAATTGCCTCATAATCGGCAATTTTTCCACCCACTCAGGAACGTGGCTTTGATATGACTTGATGATGGGTCCTCCCCTTAATAGCATAAACACATAACACAAACAACAAAAAAGTGAGAAAAAAATATGGGCTTCTTATTATCACCAAAAATACAAAACTACAAAATTCAGAATTACAATATACTAATCCACATGGGCATCTTCATTAAAATAATATGCAAGACAAAGCTACAAACTATCACCCAGAGCTGTCATAGACAATGTTCAAGCCTTTCTTAAATAAGCAATTTTATGCTTCTTGGGAAGGTTCTAGGCACTCAAAATTTATACCTTGGGCTGATAGAACCTAACAATACATATAGAGTCAGCCAAATACACCTGTCATTTATTTTAGAAATTTTGGGTAGCCAAACTTTGGAAGGCCATAACTCTCAAACCTTGCTCCAATTGGCTATTATAAACACTTTTTGGAAACCTTAGCTCCTAATCTAGAGACTTGGATTTGTGTAAGTGCCCATTCATTAAGTTTTTATACCGCATTTGGGGCCTTTAAGGCCTTCAAAATTAAGCTTGAAGTTTTAATACCAAAATTACACACTGAAAATCTATAGTAACTTCACAAATACATATAATCTGGTAATGGAACTCCACTAATAGGTTGATATATATAAAATGAACTGTCAACACTGAAATTAGAACATTATGAGCTCATATGACTAACTTACTAAGTAGAAAGCCTCCATAGACAACAACTCTGCATTAAGACAACCCTTATTGAAACAATTGAAAGGAAGTATTTTTGGGTGATGCAAGATTGCTTTTACACCTAGAATGCTCCTGCATCAATTCTTTTCTAGATTCTAGGCAATCAATCTTATCTTTTAGTTTACCAATGCAATCTTTTGCATCTTCATACCTTTCTTTTAGGTTGCCTCTTTCTTTTGTACAAAGATCAGTTTTCTCTAGGTCTTCTTCAAGGTTTCTTTTTAACTATTCCATATCCATTTGGATATTACTCAAGTTGTTAGGCCTCTTTCAAGTAACTAAGCTTTGATACCAAATTCTAGAAATAGATAATTCTGAGAGGGGGTGGGTGAATTAGTATTCTACAAACTTTTGCCCACAACTGGATATTATTAATTACTTTGTAACATGCATAAGAAAGTAAACCAACAATGCTGAGTAGTAAATACAACCATACATAAAGAGAACTCATAACACCACTATTTTTTAACTAGGGAAACCTTGGGCAAGGGAAAACCCTAGTGGGGATGACACCACAGAATGATCCGCTAAAAAAAAGAATCTTGTTAAGGATATTGACCCTATTAGGAGTATATAAATTATATATAGTTTCTTGATCCTTATTAGAGGACTAGGCCCTATTAAAATCCTCAACTCTATTAGGAGTTTCTTCAACTCTATTAGGAGTTGGTATTACAATTACAAATGTATGCAAGAAGAGCCCACTATCCTAACATGAAATTATACAATATAGTGCCTTTATACAAAAGAGATAGATATTAAAACCTCTTTACTACTGACTACTATACTTCACATAGCTTGATTTGACATTAAAAGTTGCATCAAAAATATCTCATATAAGTTCGCATGTCATGTAAATAGTTCACATTCTTATCATATACTTCACATTCACATATATCACACATATCATACCTACACATTACTTCGCTTAAAACAATTCTTTACTTATACTCTTTTTCTTCATAAAACTTTGTGTAGTTAGCTTGATGAAATTACATACTATTTTAACTAAAGGTAAACATTTAGGATGTCATCCCAACAAAAATAAGTAATTATTTCATAATCAAAATAATTCCTTAATACTTTATACCTCTATTTCTACTATACTATGTTTTGATGTACATATTGTCTTTATTGGTATTTGACTCGTAACTCTATTTGTATTGACTTGCATACTTAGGTACACCATCATGACACTCTGATATACTTTCCCCTAACTTTTTACATGCTAGATATCTCTATAGTCTTTTTTATACCAAAAAACATCTCCTCGTTGCTAGTGAAATTGTCTAACACTTACACAAATTTCTATCTCTGATTGTAGAATCTTCAATGGTATAGTCTACAATGTTATCCTGAGATATGTGTTCCATAAATGATAAACCTAACTTATCCTACCTAGCCATATTTCCAACATTAACAACCATGCATCACCTCTTCTTCGATCAAGTCCTTCAAATCCAAGGTCAAAAAACTGCAACATGTAGGATTTCTAACTACCTTAGTATTCTTCTACATCATACACCCTCGGTGTGAAAATATGTTCTTAGAGGCTAGAAGAACATCTTGTCAGATTTGACACATAAATCTTATACTATTTCTTTACATATGTGTCCTCCAAGTTATCAACTTACACACTCTTCCCTTTATTTCACTTCTATTGATCCTTTCTAGCAACAATCACATGGTTTCTCTAATTATTTTCCATGTCGATCTCTATCCCTCTCAGAATTATTTAGCTCAACTCGATTCCTAAAGATCAAGTTCCTTCTACTGAGTTCTTCATTTTGCAAAAGAATTAGTAAAAAATTTCTGCCACCTTTCTCAATTGTAGATACATTCTTGACACAATCATGCATAGCCTTGTAATCATACTTCGAAGGTCTAGCGAGTAATATGTGACAACCACACATGTCCATAATATCACACAATATTTGATCCTTATACTACCCAATCCAAAAATCAAAAATACATTGCTCCTTCACTTCTAAGGTATTCTCATCTTGTAACCAGCCAATCCTATAAGGATAAGGATGTCTCACTTTCTTCAAACTATGTTTATGAAACATCTCCTTAGCAACAAGGTTATCAGGACTACCACCATCCAAAATCACATTACAAATTTTACTAGTAAAATTACAATGAGTCCTAAACAAATTAATCCTTTGACAAGGTTTCAATACCGTTTTACCAAACAATACTCACCGAGCCAACAAGTTCTCTCCTTCCCTCTCAAGTTCATTAACTAATTTTTCAACTTCATTCACTGCAACAACTCTTCTATCACCAGCCTTCTAGGAACATTCATAAACTCTATGTCCTTCTTTATCACAAAAAAAACAATAAGATTTAAAGGAAACCTTACCCATCCTCTTCCTTATCTCAATAGGTTTTGGTTCATCTTCTATACTTGGTTCATCCTTTTTTGAGTGATCATGCTTTTCCTTTCCATGAAACTACCTTAATTTATCCTCTTTAACTTATCTTCTTCCTTTAGAGCATATTGATAAGAATCCTTAACTAAGTCAATCTTCAACATACCAACCTCATCTTGAATATTGAATCTCAAATCATTAATGTACCAAGCCACCTACTCATTAGACAATTCTCTATGTCCTCATCGAATGGTCATCTTATAGAAATCCTTAGTATGATTCATAATCATATCCTTCTATTTCACATTTTGCAATCTCTTAAATAAATAAAGTTCATAATTAGCAGGCATGAACTTAGCCTTCAACTTAGTCACCATTAATCTCAAATGAGGGATTTTCATTTCACCTTCCCCCTCTATCTCTTTGTAATTCCTTTCACCAAAGAGGAACATGTCCTTTCAAATTTGTCTATTCCAACCTTACACTAACTAGATCCCCAATATCCTCTAAGTCAAAGTACTCTTCCAACTCACCAACCTAATCAATCAATTCTTTAGGATTAAAAGTACATGAGAAATTAGAAACATCCATCTTGTTCTTATGCTTCAAGCAAGTGTTAGATCTATCCAATCAACTAGTTTTGTCTTCCATAGATCTCTTAACTCGATTAGTTCTATCTTCACCAATAGATCTCTATAGGAGCTTCCTCATAACCATCTTTAGTAACCACATTATTAGGTGGACCAAAAACAACCCTCTAGATCTCATTCTTCATTAAATCCATCTTAGATCTGAAATTTATTTTAACCTTCTTTGAGATCCTTGCTTCTACAACATCATAGAGATCTTCAATGTCCCTAGGGTCCAATCTTCTTGGAGGCATCTTCCAAGATCTTTATAAAACCAAAAAAACAAATCAAAAAACATATCCAACCTTTTCTCTAATACCACATGAGGCATTACAAGCCAGGTGAATCCCTAAAGGAGATTTTCTAACCCCTAGAAATTAACCACACAATGGAAACACAATACAAGATACAAGATATGAAACAAAACTCAACTATTTATTCATAAAACAATTGATTATATGCAATGTGTTAGGCTGTATGGCCTTCTTGGTTATGACCAAATACAAAGAGAGTAATAGTTCTACAAGATCTAGCTTCAAGATCCAACAAAAATCCTAGGTTTTCTAGGTCTGTAACACAACAAAACATTAGTAGACAACTCTAGTAAGACCTAAACTTGTGCTCGCAAGCCACCAAGCAATCTCCTTTTTTTCCAAGCCACAATTACTACCTCTACTCACAAAATTTTCTCTCTTAGCTACTCCATGTTGAATTGAATAATGCATCACGATATCACAAGACCCCCTCACCTATACCCCACCAACCCACAAGTTGGCCTAACAAGTTACAAATTAAATAAACACTTACATTAAATACCTATTTAAGCCACAAGTTGGCCTACATCAGATATTAAATACAAAATGCCTTAGTCATCTTATAAAACCCATTAAATGAACCTAGGACAAAGATCCAAGGCCTAAATAAGTCCATACACATCTCCATATTGATTCATGTCATGATCACACACATTCAATTTACTAAGTTGGTCAATCCAATCTGTAAGAACTCCAATCCACATTGCCAAGCATCACCAAAAACCACAAGCATCATCAAGAAACATTATATGTCAAGAAATATCCATTTGCCAAGCAACATAGTAGAGGCCAAGCAATGTAGTATAAGTCAAGTAGCATAGTGTTTACCAAGCTCCTTCAATGAATAAGATCTTTGGCCAATATTGCATCAAGGAACTACCCAATAATGACTGAACATCATCTCTTCTTTGATTGATTCCTCCAACTCCAAGGTCAAACATTTCCAACATTTAGGATTTCCAACTACCATAGGATGCTTCTACATCAGAATTGAAGGAAGAATATACTGAGAAACTAATATAGAAAATGTTGTTAGAAATTAAATGATTCTCAATTCTTCTAGTGCTCAAATGTCCATCTTTTTCTAATGAATTCAAAGACTCTAGGGATGCTAACCTTCCATTGCATGGTAGATATTTGTTTTGGTTTTTTTATGCAAATAAGGATAGAGAGGAACCTAGGAATATCCCATGGAGATTAGATCTAGGTAAAATTATGGTCCCAAATGTGTTTGTAGACATAGAGCTTATAAACATTATATCCATCATTATGAACCTTGTACTAGAACTATAAGGAAAATGGATAGTATATTGTTTCTAGTCATCACAAAACCTTGCATTGAAGAGTGTTTTGGGCTTTACTCAAGCCCTTACAAAAATTAAAATTTGGCAAATATAGGGAGATAGCATATTTCACGTATAGGGGTCATAATAAAAAAATGATGTATGTAGATCATAAGGATCCTATCCCTATTGAATCTTTTATGGATTTTTTTAAGTTTACTTTATTGTTGACTTTTGACATGAAAGTTTGCACCCTCACCTAAAGTTTTTACCTAAAGGCAACCTTGTGTAACATGGAAACAATCTTGAAAGTGTGGGACTTAGCAATTAGATATCGAGTCTTTGAAGAAGGTTAGCTTCCTTACTATCAGAGTGCACCTAACTACTTCTTGAGAGGAATAGAGAGAAGGAATGCATGAAAGAAAACTACCTATTCTAATCTAGAATGGGGTGATACACCAAATAGTATTGTTCAATCTTATCCCTACCCAAGGAAGTATAGTTAATCAATATAATCCTTAGACACATAGATTATATCTTAACTTTGACTCAAAAATCATGCATAGATCAAAAATTAATGAAATTATATAAGGAATGGACTTCCCTCTATATCATTCAAAGACAAATAAAAACAACATATAATTGAAGAATTAAGGCAATGCATCAATATAAGGAAAAATATATTGCACAATATATTAATGGAAGAAGGATATATAATTGAGAATTATATTCATTCATAGGAAAAAGGGGAATTATAGTAATAGAGCATATAATACTATTGCTATAGAATTAGAGAAAAGACCAACCTTTGGAGGGTTTACAAAATTTTCTTTTATAGCTCAGTCATAATTGAGAAAAATTCTTCCTTAAGCCAAGCTCAACTACTACCATTAAATTCCTAGAGAACAATCAATGTTGATGCAAATAAAATTTGATCGAGTGAGTGCTCATATGTAGAAAACCATGTCTTTCATACTAATTCTAACCTCAAAGAGACAAAAATGATGATCATAACTACATAGCTAGCTTGAAAGCTAACTTAGAGTGGTGATGGAGTGTCCTTTGTATCAAACATGCATGGAGATAATCAAAAAGTAGTTGTAGAAAATCAAGGAATTAGTTCACCATTAAAGAGCTATATTTGAGGGTGTTTTTGATGTGCCAAATCAGATATTTCATCAATTCAACTATCAAACCTACCACATGGCCTAATATTACTAAAGAATTTTGCCACCTAGCTTAGACATTCAACTTTCTATTGACCCATGCTCATCACCTTGTTTTGTGGCTTCATGATTTATTTCCTTCATTAGTTGTTTGACCCTGCAAATTGCAAACTGCTTCATTTTATGTTTATCACTGCTTTACAACTTATCTTCACTAAATTCTCTTAACTATTACAACCCCACAATAATGTGCAATTATCTATTCATATTTTTGCCATGGTTTAGACTTAACAATCTTCTAAACATGCGACAGTGAGAAGATAGTTATGTCTTACTTGTCACTCCTTCACTGCTAAAACTAAACATAGCATCAAAAGTCTATGCTCACACAAAGACTATCATTTAACCATAATTGCACCATCATGACTTGATTTGTTAACCCTGATGCTAACTTAGCAAAAATGTGATAAGGTGCTTTGCTACTTTGTAGCTCTAACTCTTGTTAACCCTTAAATCCTTATGACTGTGTGATCCATAACCATTCACAGTGTAGCCTAAATGATCAACCCATCTCTTAACTTTGTGAACATGCGATAGTAGGATTTTGGCACTTCGTGACCTTGAACTAGGGTTGACCTTAACCATCCATGACCATATGATGATTTCCATTGTGAACTATAGGAGTTAGAGATTGCAACATCACATCTTAAAAATGACAGTTATCCTTCTTACTTGTGAAGTTTTTGATTAGATAAACAGGTTTTACGAGGAACCTGAAACCTGAAAGTTAGTACATAGAAGGATGATAATAAGCATGATAGCCCAGCCAAAAAAGTTTAAGTTCAAAGGCTGATAATAAGCATTAAGCCTAGCCAAAGGAAAAAGTTCTGAGAAAAGACCAGGAAAAGGAAACAGACAAAGCCACGGCCAAAAGCCAGCACAAAAAGCCAAAAAACTATGAAAAACAAAGGAACAGGCAAGAGTTATTCCTCACTCTTTTGCTCTAGATCCTACATCACCAGAGAAGCCTCGCAGGCCTGTTGATTCTCCTCCTTTTCCATCTGTTGCTCTCTTTGATTCCCCTAGTCTTGTGTAGGAGTGGAGTTGTCCTTTGCAGGGTCATCCTCCATTCTGGCCTTGTCTCTGTCATTTCCATCCTCATCCTCATGCATTTATCTATCTTTGATCTAGCCCATGAGAGAGATGATGTTGTTTTTGATGGAGCTTAACAAGGAAAACATCTGATTGGCAAGGTTGTGATTTTAGTTTTCCAAATTGTGTATCCTCTATTCCGTCAGAGTGAGCCTATCGGTCGAGTTTGTCCTCCTATTGGCATCCTTTCCTTCCCTTGTTGCCTCAATGTGTTTCACCTAGTCTTTAACCTCCTTGAGATCATGGAAGAGCCATTTGATTGATCTAAATTTATCAATCATGCTATTGTGAGCATTATTTAAGAGATTCATCCCTGTCTCCTTAGCTCTGTCTGAAATAGACACAATCTTTGGATCAATTAATTCTTCCAGCCACTACTCTTCTTGATTATCCACTAAGATTTGGGGATTCATGGCCTCCCTAAAGATTCCCATTTTGGTAGTCTTGACATTGAAATTAATCCACGCTTTCCTCCTATCATTGGTTTGCACTTCCCCTTTCGCATACCTAGCTTTCTCCTCTTTCTGATCCTTAAGGTGGAGACGGATAGGAGAAAGGGGCAGTGCAGACATCTCCTCATAATGAGAGTGCACATCCTCTAGGCTCTCCCTCTTACACTTCTTCCTTCCACTATCAACCTTTATTTCCTCCTACGTCTCCTTCACCACCTTCTCAGACTCTGAATCCTCCTCATCATCACTGCTACCCTCCTTAGCCTTCTCAGCCTGCTTCTGCCCAAGATCCCTAGGGCTTTTTCTGCTAGGGGTTATGGGGGAGGGGGAATTTTTAATAGTGACAACTTTCCCTAAGGAGGAGACTCCACCTTTATTAGAACAGAGGCTCTGAATGTCATCCAAGTTTGAGGAGTAACTGGAACTTCCAGACTCCACAGTCTCAGTCTAAGGGGGGGCATTACTAATGGTCTAGGATTTGAAGTGCTCATGGATAAGAAGCAACAGCCCTTCATGTAGAGCCAAGCTTGCAATGGGCTTATTTTTGAAGCTATCCATCACCTTACTCATAGAGGTTAACAGATAAAAAGGAAAATAAATTCTAGGTTTCTTCCGAAAATGATTTAAAATAGAAAAGTGGTGGGTGCGGGCTCTATCAAATTTTGGGTCCAAAGTAATATATTCAATAATAGCTTTCATCACATACCTCCACCATTTCTTCATGGAGTCAGGGACATAGTAGGTGTTGAGCTTTTTTAACACCTTTAATTCCTTCTCACTCTCCACAAAATCCCTTACTGCATTGGCTGAGAGCTTCTTGTCCCTGAAGAATTTGAAACCCTCGATTGGGATCTCTGTGACAGCCATGATAACCTCCTCCGTTATCTAGAAGTTGATGCCATTCACCTTAACCCTACCTTCTTTCCATGACCCCACCATAATTTTAGTCACCTCTTGATCATAACCATGTAGCTTCATGAGATACTTGGTTACCCCACCCTCTTCCAGCTTTTCCCAAACTTTCGGCCCTCTTCTCCATTTCTCAAAGTCCTACGCCGGCTCCTTTCTGCATCTCTCACCCACCATCTCCTCACTCTACACACCCATTTTACTCATAAGCTCTTCACTGTGAGACTGGAAAGGATCACCAAGATTAAACAAGGAGTAGAGAAAAATAATTTTGTTGTTGCCCTTGAAACAAATGCAATGAAGAACCCACAAAGCATGGCAATTAATCATAGTAGGATATTTGCATTTACGGATACCCATTATTCTATTATGAAAAGTACCCATATATCTTAACCCTTTCATATTCATAATTACATCTTGATATCCTCTATACTTCCTTGGATTTTCTCCAAGTTGATTAGATACTTGACGTTCATCGGCAAAGAAGTTCTAGGAAGCCATGTCATTTTTTGGTCTATGCCGACCCCTATATTTGCCAACTTGTCAGCAATCGGGTTTGCTTCCCAAAAAGTATGGGTGACATGGAAATTCTTGAATTTGGCAAGTGTCTCTCTTGTTTCATTGATAAGATTTGCAATCATCCAAGAAGGATACAAATTTCCATTAATGCACTTAATAATGTTACTCAAGTCCCCCTCCAACCATAGATTGGTGACCCCAATTTCAAAAGCCAACTTAACTACATTGCACGTGGCATTGGCTTTCACAAAATGATTTGTTTGGAAACCCAACAGAAAAGCAAAAGCCACAATACTATCACCATTTTCATTTCTAACCACACCTCCACTACCCAAGGATCCAGGGTTGCCCTTGGAGGCTCTGTCAAGGTTGGCTTTGTGCCAACCTTTAGGGGGGAGGTGCTATTTGGCTTCCTATCTTTTTCTCATTTTATCTTTTACCTTCTCCTTCTTCCTACCTCCTATCTCAAAAGCTCCCCCCTTTTTCAAAAAAATATTTTCCTTTATGTTATTTAAGATCTTCCTTCCAACAACCAAAGCTGGCTCCTCCCTGTCTCTAAAAATCCATTTGTTTCTCTCCTTCCATATGCTCCAACAAAAATGGGGCAAGAGCCAGGAGCTGATTTCCTTCAAGGCAATCCCATTGAACATTCCTTGCCATTGGTAGAAGAAGTCTAGGAGGTTGGAAGGAATGCACTAGCTATGGTCAAGGTCCTGGGTGAGGAAGTCCCAGACTGTTCTCGAATATGAGCAATGAATGAACAAATGATTGCCTTTCTCTGACTCATCTTTGCATAAAACACATCTACTGGGCATGATATGACCTCTTTTAATGAGATTTTCCTAGGTGAGATTTTTGTCCTGAAGTGCCAACCAAAAAAACATGTTGACTTTTGGCGTTAGGCCCGAGAGCCAAGCCCTCTACCAAGGGGGGCACACATTTGTACTCCATAAAGCAGAGTACCCAGAGGCAACTGAATAGAGGCCATTGGCATTATCCCTCCAAACCAGTTCATCCTTGTTGGTGCTGATGGATAAGGAGTTAAGCATGATCATTGCACTGAGGGTTTCTGACTTGTGAAGTTGCACTGATAGTTTAGGTGACTATTTTCACATTGTTGCAACTCAACTACTAGTTACTCCTTAACTGCTTGTGACCTTGGAAAAAAATGATCGTAACATCACAACTTAGAATTGTTCCTTTGAAATGAAGGTCTTCAGAGACTTAACCTAAAAGAAAAGTCAAAATACTTTTTCATATCCCATTGGCTTGCATGGTAAAAAATGAATAATCCAAAGGGTGTGAACATGACTACCACCCTAAAAAGTAGATTTTGGAAGGAGGGGAAAAATTGGTTAACATTTCTAGTGACTCGGAGGGGATGCTTTCCTACTAAGCATGCAATTAGTGGCCTTGAGTAATCCATTGGGCTGGAGTCACCAAAAAATGAACCTTGTACACTGTCTAAAACCACAAACTTTGCTTCTTTCCTGCAATTGCAAAACTTCAAAAACTCTGCTATCTCCTACAAAGAAGCTTGTGCCCATGCAATTCTTGGAAAATAGGGAAAAACTAAAAAAAACCTACTCTAATATATACAAAAATCTACAAAGAAGATAATTCAAACAAAGCCATTGACTGGCTTGTTGAAGTAGCTTCCCTTCTTCTTTATCATGGAATTCTTGACATGTTCAAGCATCATCCTCTTATCATCACATGGCTAACTGTAATACCACACTCCACCAGAGTTTGACATATGAATTGGCTCATCTTGATGAATTAAATAATCTTTTATATCCTTGAAGACAAAACTATCATCATCAAATCCTTGAGAGAACCATACTTCCTTCAATTTCTCTATCTATTCTATCTGTTCTTGTTGCTCGAAGAATTCAGGTAGTGTTGACTTGGGTATGACCTCCTCCCTTTTAGATGCAAAATTAGGGAGCTTATTAGAAATAATAGCTTACATCTCATCCTTTTCACGTATAAACAAAAATTTCTACCCTTGCAGTTCTTTCATACCTTGGATTATATTTGGAATGAAAACATCTTGTTCATGGATAACATAAACCCTTAGTTTAGCCTCATTCATGTGATTGAATGGATCCAAATGGTCTTGCTCCCTATCAAAGAGATTATGATTCATGTTTTTAGGGTCAACCATGTAAGGCTGAACATGATTAATATTGAATGCCTCTACCATGATGAAGGTCTTTATGACATTTCTAGTTCTGAAGATAATCTAGGACCAATCAATAGCAATACAACCACCACTAATCTTAGCAAAAAAATCTCTAGATAAGAAAATGGAAGAGTGTATAAGGAGATCTATAATAGTTATATCCTACAATATAGTGTAGCTAGGACATGCATGTAGGGTCACTTCTAAATATTTGAATACTCCTACCATTCTACAAGAATTGCCATCAAACTAAGAATCCCATTAGTCCTAGGGTCATTCTTTATGCCTAGTTGATCAACAATCCTCTTATGCATGACTGAGGTACTAGCACTAGAGTCTATCATGTAATTATGAACTATTTTACCTCCTATGACCAAAGAGATATAAAAGGGAGGTGGATTTATTTTCTTACTTTGCTTTTTCTCATTATGGAGTTGCGCATTGATGGTTGAATTTGAAGATTCACTATTTGTTGATATAGGAGCATCTCTATATTCTTCTTCCTTCTTGCAACTCTATCCTTTAAATCCTTGAGACTGCATGATCCATAACCATTCGCAATGTCACAGCCTAAACTATCAACCCATCTCTTAACTCTACAAACATACGATAGTAGGATTTTGGCACTTCATGACCTTGACCTAGAGTTTACCTAACCATCCATGACCATGTGATGACTACCATTATGAACTACTGGAGTTAGAGATTGTCACATCACACCCTAAAAATGAAAATTATCCTTTTGACTTGTGAAGTTGCGTTAACAGTTTATGTCACTATTTTTACATTGTCGCAACTCAATTGATAGTTACTTCTTAACTGCCTATGACCCTATGAAAGGAATGATTGTATCATCACAACTTAGAATTTTTCCTCCAAAATGAAGGTCTTAAGAGACTTATACTAAAAGAAAAGTGAAAAGACTTTGTTGTATCCCATTGGCTTGCAAGGTAAACAATGAATAATCCAAAGGATGTGAACATGACTGCCACCCTAAAAACTATATTTTAGGAGGGGCAAAAGTGGTTAACATTTTTGGTGACTTAGAGGGGATGCTTTCTTGCTAAGCATGTAATCAGTGGCCTTAAGCAATCCATTGGTTTGGAGTCACCAAAAAATGAACCTCGTACATTGTCTAAAACCACAAACTTTGCTTCTTTTCTTCAATTGAAAAACTTCAAAAACTTTGCTATCTCATACAAAGAAGCTCGTGCCCATGCACTTCTTGGAAAATAGGGAAAAACTAAGAAAAAAACATACTCTAATATATATAAAAATCTATAGAGAAAATAAGTCAAACAAAGCCATTGACTATCTTGTTGAAGTAGCTTCCCTTCTTCTTTATCTTGGAATGCTTGACATGTTCAAGCATCATCCTCTTATCATCATGTGGTTGACTGTAATACCACACTCCACTAGAATCTAACATAAGAGGTGGCTTATATTGATGAATTAAAAAATCTTTTATATCCTTGAAGTTAAAACTATCATCATCAAATCCTTAAGAGAACCATACTTCCTTCAATTGCTTTGTCTGCTCTTGCTACTTGAAGAATTTAGCTAGTGTTGACTTGGGTAGGACCTCCTCCTTTTTAAATGCAAAGGTAGGGAGATTATTAGAAAGAATAGCTTCCATCTCATCCTCTTTACATACTAACAAAAATTTCTACCCCTACAGTTCTTTCATGCCTCAGATTATATTTGGAATGAAAACATCTTGTTCATGAATAACATAGACCCTTAGTTTAGCTTCATTCACAGGCTTGAATGGATCCAAATGGTCTTCCTCCCTATTAAAGATAGTAAAATTCATGTTTTTAGGGTCAACCATGTAAGGCTCAACATGATTGATATTGAATGCCTCTTACATGATGAAGGTCTTTGTGCCATTTCTAGTTGAGAAGACAATTTGGGACTAATAAATAGCAATACACCCACCACTAATCTTAGCAACAAAATCTCTAAATAAGAAAATGGAAGAGTGTATAGGGAGATCTATAATAGTTATATCCTACAATATAGTGTAGCCAGGACATGCATGTAGGGTCACTTCTAAATCTTTGAATACTCTTACTATTCTACAAGAACTACCATCCAACTAAGTAATCCCATTAGTCCTAGGCTCATACTTTATGCCTAGTTGATCAATAATCCTCTTATGCATGACTGAGGTACTAGCACTAGAGTCTATCATGTAATTATGAACTATTTTATCTCCTATGACCAAAGAGATATAAAAGGGATGTGGATTTATTTTCCTACTTTGATCTTCCTCCTTGTGGGGTTGTGCATTGATGGTTGAATATGAAGATTCACCCTTTGTTGATATAGGAGCAGCCCTAGACTCTTCTTCCTTCTTGTAACTCTATCCTTTAAATCCTTGCAACTGTGTGACCCATAACCATTCATAGTGTCGCATCCTAAACTATCAACCCATCTCTTAACTTTGCAAACATGTGATAGTAGGATTTTGGCAATTTGTGACATTGACTGAGAGTTGACCTTAACCATCCATGACCATGTGGCGACTACCATTGTGAACTACTAGAGTTAGAGATTGTGACATCACACCCTAAAAATGAAAGTTTTCCTTCTGACTTTTGAAGTTGCATTGATAGTTTAGGTCACTATTTTCACATTGTCACAACTCAACTCATAGTTACTCATTAACTACCTATGACCCTAAGAAAGGAATGATCATATCATCGTAACTTAGAATTGTTCCTTTGAAATGAAGGTCTTAAGAGATCCAGACTAAAATAAAATTCAAAAGACTTTGTTGTATCCCATTGGCTTGCATGGTAAACAATGAATAATCCAAAGGATGTGAACATGACTACCACCCTAAAACCCAGATTTTGGAAGGAGGGGCAAAAAAGATTAACATTTCTAGTGCCTCATAGAGGATTCTTTCTAGCTAAGCATGTGGTAAATGGCCTTGAGCAATCCATTGGGCTAGAGTCACCAGAAAATGAACCTCGTACATTGTTTGAAACCACAAGCTTTTCTTATTTTCTACAATTGCAAAACTTCAAAAAACCTACTATCTCCTATAATGAAGCTTATGCCCATGCATTTCTTGAAAAATAGGGAAAAACTAAAAAAAAAAACCTACTCTGATATATACAAAAATCTACAGAGAAGATAAATCAAACAAAGTCATTGATTGGCTTGTTGAAGTAGCTTCCCTTCTTCTTTATCTTGGAATGCTTGACATGTTCAAGCATCATCCTCTTATCATCATGTGTTTGACTGTAATACCACACTCCACTTGAATTTGACATAAGAGGTGGCTCATCTTGATGAATTAAATAATCTTTTATATCCTTGAAGACAAAACTATCATCATCAAATCCCTGAGAGAACCATACTTCCTTCAATTGCTCTATTTGTTCTTGCTGCTCAAAGAATTCAGCTAGTGTTGACTTGGGTAGGACCTCCTCCTTTTTAGATGCAAAGGTAGGGATCTTATTAGAAAGAATATCTTCCATTTCATCCTTTTCACATAATAACAAAAATATCTACCCTTGTAGTTCTTTCATACCTTGGATTATATTTGGAATGAAAACATCTTGTTCATGGATAACATAAACCCTTAGTTTATCTTTATTCACATACTTGAATGGATCCAAATGGTCTTCCTCCCTATCATGGAGAGTACAATTCATATTTTTAGGGTTAACCATGTAAGGCTCAACTTGATTGATATTGAATGCCTTTGCCATGATGAAGGTCTTTCTGCCATTTCTAGTTTTAAAGACAATATGGGACCAATCAATAGCAATACACCCACCACTAATCTTAGCATTGAAATCTCTAGTTAAGAAAATGAAAGAGTGTATAGGGAGATCTATAATAGTTATATCCTATAATATAGTGTAGCCAAGACATGCATGTAGGGTCACTTCTAAATATTTGAATACTCCTACTATTCTACAAGAACTACCATCCAACTAAGCAATCCCATTAGTCCTAGGCTCATACTTTATGCCTAGTTGATCAACAATCCTCTTATGCATGATTGAGGTACTAGCAGTAGAGTCTATAAAAGGGAGGTGGATTTATTTTCTTACTTTGATTTTCCTCCTTGTGGGGTTGTGCATTGATGGTTGAATTTGAAGATTTTCCCTTTCTTAATTATGAACTATTTTATCTCCTATGACTAAAGAGATATAAAAAGGAGGTGGATTTATTTTCTTACTTTGATTTTCCTCCTTGTGGGGTTGTGAATTGATGGTTGAATTTGAAGATTCACCCTTTGTTGATATAGGAGCAGCCCTAGATGCTTCTTCCTTCTTGCAAATCTATGCTTTAATATGAGATTGAACTAGTGTAGCTACCTTATTTTCTATCCCTATTTCCATGGCATGCATTTATGCAATGCTATTGTTCTTCTACCTCTATCACCAAAATCCTCCTCACCAAAGATGACATAAGAAGAACATCCTTGTGTTTGAGCTTGATATCCAACATTGGAATGATTTATATCTATTATCCTGAAGTTGTTGGCTCCTCTTGTATAATCAAGGCCTAAGAAAATGTACCATGATCATTTAATTGATAACCATGTGTGTATCCTTGCTATTCTTGAGTGAGGTTATTCTGATGAACAATTATCAATGACTAATTTGGGGCTACATAGGGTACACTGTTGAAAGATTTGGTTTGGGTCTATGGAGCCTACCCTTGATGTGTTGGCTTATTTGATTGTAGATTTTAATTTCAATGCTAAGGAGTCCTCACAATTTGAGATTATTATCTTTTGAGATTTATCACCTTATCTTGAAGGGTTTGGATTAATAAATTTTGCTGGCCAATGACTTGTTTTGTTTTCAAGCTTTGGTCCTGAACTTCTTATCTAAGCTTTGCATCATAGCTTTGCATCATGGCCTTGATTCTATTTATCTTATTTGTAGATGTAGAGGCTATTGGGGCTATAGCAAGAGGTTGGCATGTGGATGTGCTAGGAATAAGGGATACTGTAGGTTGATGAGTAGGCATGTCTGGGAAGAAAGGCATTGGAGACCTTGGAGCTAATTTCCCTCCTTGCATCAGGATATTCTCTACCCTTATTCCAAATTCATAAGCATTTGGCAATGTGTCTCCTCCCAAAGTTCAAAAATTCGTAGCAATATTACTATTGAAGGCTCTAAAGTAATGCAAGAAGGCATTGTCAGGAGTAGGCTTTATTGCAGTAGGTATTCCATCCCATGTTTTTTGGAATCTATAATTAAAATCCATTATATACTCATGGGGAGCTCTCTCGATGGTAGTTAGTTTCTCTAAAAGTGACAGGTGATCACTTTTATTCTCAAAATGCTTACAAAGCCTTTCACCTAACTCATCCTAGTTAGTGATCGAATTATGAGGTAATCCCCTGTACCACTATAAGGCTTTTCCTTTTAGAGATGAAGCTAACAATCTAACAACAATATCATCTTCTATAATACCATGGATATTAAAAATGTTTGAGATTTCTTGAATATTTTCTAAGGGAGATATAGAGGTTTCACTAGTGAAGTCTAGTAGACTTTTAAGAGAAACTATTGGGATATCATGTCTTTGAGCTAGAATAAGGGGGCTCCCACCATTAAAGGTGGCAAAATCATGTACTCTAGCTTGGGCCATGTGAAAAAGTGATCTATTTAAATAGACCAATGGTATCCTAGGATGTGACTTATCAATAGGAGGAGTGGACAGAGATCTTATAGGTGTATGTATTACTTCTACATTCCTAATTGGTGATAGGGAGTGTCTATTTCTTCTTCTTCTAGGATTTGAAAATGAAAGTTCAGTATATTGAAAAGTACATCTAGAATATTCTCTTGTTTGATCTTTGGTGATGAATCACAACAAATTTGGCCTGGAAACCAATATGTATAGATGGATCAGAGTTGCCAAGTGCTTGAATGTGAGCCTCTTGAAGGCCTAGAAATGCTAAGAGAAACACTATCTCCTCAACATCAATTTGAAGTTCTTTTCTTTGATACTAGTGAACCAATAGAATTAAGAAATGCTTTAATATCTATCCCACCAAGTGTGCCAAAAAATGTTGACATAAAAGTTTTCACCCTTGAGTAAAGTTTTTAACTAAAGGCAACCTCATGTAACATGGAAAAAATCTAAAAAATGTGGAACTTTGTAATTAAAAATTGAGTCTTTAGAGAAGGCCAGCTTCCTTACTATCAAGGTACACCTAACTACTTCTTGAGAGGAAAAGGGAGAAGAAATTCATGAAAATAAACTACCTATTCTAATGTAGAGGGCGGTGATACACCAAACAGTATTGTTCAATCTTATCCCTACCCAAGGAAGCATAATTCATCAATATAATCCTTAGATACACAGATTCTATCTTAGCTTTGACTCAAAAATCATGCAAAAATAAAAAATCAATGAAATGATATAAGGAAGGGACTTCAATATATATCATTCAAAGAAAAATAGACACAACACATAATTGAAGAATGAAGGCAATATATCAATATAAGGAAAAAGATGTTGCATGATATATTAATGGAAGAAGGAGATATAATTGAGAATTATATTCCTTCATAGGAAAAAGGAGAATTATAGTAATAGACCGTAGAATACTACTATTCTAGAATTAGAGAAAAGATTGGCCCTTGCAGGGTTTACAAAACTTTCTTTTATAGCTCAAGCATATCTGAGAAAACTTCTACCATAAGCCAAGCTCAAGTAATGACAATAAATTCCTAGATAACAATCACTACTATTCCAAAGAAGATTTGATTGAGTGCATGCCCATATGTAGAAAATTATGTCTTTCATAATTTTGACCTTGAAGAGATAGAAATAGTGGTCATAACTACATCGCTAGATAGAAAGCTAACTCAGAGCAGTGATGGAGTGTCCTTTATATAGAATAGGCATGGAGATCATCAAAAAGTAGTTGCAAAAAATCAAGGAATTAGTTCACCATTAAAGAGCTACCTCTAAGAGTATTTTCATTGCACCAGATCAGATATGTCATCAGCTCAACTGTCAAACCTACCACATGATCCAATAATACTAAAACACTTTGCCACCTTGTTTAGAAATTCAACTTGTGTGTGCTAAAATGTTGACACACTTCTATGACTCATTATATCCAAGATTTCTCAAGAATGAGATCTTAAATGGTGATTCATAGCTCTTTATTCATGGAGTGCAAGGGTTTGTAATGAAGGCCCTTAGTTTGACCTAGTTTGTTCCCATGCAATTACACCATAAAATGAAAGATTCAAGGATAAAAATATGAATTCAAATGAAGATGCAAGCTAATCTAAATGATAACAATAAAAAGCAATTTAAGAAAATAAATCTAATTTATGAAAGGAAATAACAATGCAATATTAATCTATAAAAATAAATATGACTCTAAGATAATATGAAAATGCAAGGATGAAACCTGATGATGGAAGCCATGGATGCAAGAGAGAATAATAAAAGAAGATAGAAGTTTCAATGAAGCTCCAATGTCCAAACCCTAAGGCTCAAACTCCTCCAAAATTGCTCTCCAAACCTGTAGCATAAGAATAAAATCTTCCTCTATATTTCTCTATATGAAAATTAGAAGGAGAGGGCTACTTATAAAGGAAAATGTGGAGGTGGGAGGCTTCTCACAACCTATATAGGCTAATTGAGTTTGATCCATGTGAGACAAAATTCCACCATTGAGAAAAGTGGAGTGTTTGAGTAGAAAGTGGAAAGAGGAAATCAAGGAATCCCACTTGGAGATATGTGCATTTAAGTGTAGAGAAAAAAGGATTTATTTATTTTTATTTAATTTATTTCTTTTTTTCATCATAAAGAGATATTTAAGTGGGGATTTATTTATTTAATTAAAAGAGGGATTTTCTTTTAATTAAAAGGGGTTTTTTTAATTTAATTGAAAGTTAAGTTTCCTTTTAATTAAATAAGACTTAGAATAAGATGATTAAACCTTAGAAATAATTAAATTAAATACAATTTAATCAAGGAAAATGATTCAATAAAATATTGCAATGCATTGATTCAAGAAATCGATAAATTAAAGAATTGGGGGCCCATAGTCTAGGTGACCATTTCAGGGTGCATATATTTGCCCCTCTTTGACTAATGTGTGTTCATTTTGGGAACACATGTAGTCAAAGAATTTAGTTGAAGTGTGAGAATCGATTTGAGATCACAAAACAACATAAATGTGTGGCCAACTTAGGAACATATCAGGAGAAAAAAAATTTGATAACAATTTTGTCTTGACAAAGACAAGGCTGTCCTAGGTGGAACAAAGATTGATAAAGATGAAGTTTGATAGATATTGCCCCCTCGTGATCAAAATTGAAATGAAATAGAGGAGCAACAAAAAATTGATAAATTTTATCAAATCAAGCTAAAGATAAAGTTCTTGAGCTAAGGTGAAAAATATAAGGATCACAAAACTAAGGTAGATCAAAAAGCATGAAATATTATGCCCCAAAGTTGAATTAGAAGAAAAGAAGTGGGGTAAAAGAAAATGGAAGATAAAATTTTGGAAGAGATTGAAAGAAATGGAAAGAAGAAAGAGAATTTGCCTCAAAAAAGAGAATGTCTCAAAATCAATCAGCTGTTTAAGAGAGAAATTTTTGATTGAGATCACGAAAGAAGATAAGGAAATGAAGATCAAACATGACCACTATTAATTAAAAGTCCAAAATAAAGATGAAGGAAATTCCTCTCAAACTCATAATGCAACCTTAAAATGCAAATTAACATGAAGTATAATAATGCAAGCTACATGAAAATGTAAAGGTGTACTTGCAGTAGAGCAACTGTAACAGAGGATTTTGTGTTCATCATTCATTAGAGAATGTTGAAGAACTTATTTTCATCATTGGTCCATTATTAACAGACATCAAAAAATCACACAATCATCACTAGTCACAAGCACAACTATAAAGATATGAATGTGATTTATATTGGATTGGAATATGGAAAGGTTCTAACATAAGCATCAAAGAAATAAAGGTCAAGATGACTTCGATGTTAGCTTACCTAATTTAATATAGAAAAACCATGCTTGCATCAAGGCACATAGGCCAAGATGAACATAATAATGGTTGCAAAAAAATATTCAAGGATGATGCCTCAACTCTCCTGAGTGTTTCAAGGGGACAAGAGACACTCTAGAGCTTCAAGACCACACCTACAAGTAGAAAGAAAATCAAAACATGCCCCATGCCCCAAGTCTTCTAGTCCATGGAATCCTTAAGAGACTATTAGGGAGGCCACACTCAACAAATAAATAATTGTAGACAATGTAATCACCTGAAAATGGTCATTTATACTATTAGCTCCCTTCTCAACATTTTGGCTAAATTAATTAAATCATTTACCTAGACCAAATTGCTAATAATCAATCAATTTGATTATAACCTATAGTTTGACTATGCTATCCTAAGTTCATTATTTGATTAAAAAAAAATGTCCCCTTTTAATTAAATAAAAGACCCCATTCTTCTAACCCAGTTAAAGTGCACACATAAAGTCCTTTTTCTATTTTGCAATTAAAATAAAAGGCTTTGTGACTTTTGTCTTATATAACAAGTCAACTTATATTCTATTGGTTGACTTGTGTGTGCACATGGATCACTCCTCTTTTCAAATTCCACCATTGATCATCCACCATCTTCATCTTGATCTCTACCATCCATATGACTTTAAAAGGGAGAGAGCTTTCCCCCTCAAAGGATTCATCTTTTGAGTATTATTATGCTGCAAGTTTGCTAACAGGTTTCTTTAGAGCTTTGTGGAGAATCTTTCTTGTCTACATTCTCTCATCCATGGTATTCTAGCTTAGCTTAGCTGTCATTTTTACATGTAGCTTAAATCATGTAGTCTAATAGTTGGATTGTAACACTCTTACATGCTTAGCATAGCTACACTTTGCATCTCATTCTAGCTTAATCTTCATTTGCATTGCATCCTTGAGAAACTTCTTGGGACATTTGTATGCTTGCATCTTGTCTTTGGAACCTCCCATTACATGGTTTGCTAGCAAGACAAGTATTTTGAAGGCTTAGTTGAGAGCCCTTGAACATGAAATACACTCTCTTGCACTCCAAGGATAGGGAGCTCTAAGCCAACATCCAAGCATCCCAAAATCATGGAATCATGTGGATAGAAGGGCTTAGTTTTGACACATAAATTCCTTTTTCTATTTTGCAACTAAAAGAAAAGGCTTTGTAACTTTTGTCTTATATGACAAGTCAACTTATATTCTATTGGTTGACTTGTGTGTGCACATGGATCACTCCTCTTTTCAAATTCCATCATTGATCATCCACCATCTTCATCTTGATCTCTACCATTCGTATGACTTTAAAAGGGAGAGAGCTCTCCCCCTTAAAGGATTCATCTTTTGAGTATTGTTATGTTGCAAGTTTTCTAATAGGTTTCTTTAGAGCTTTGTGGAGAACTTCTCTTTCTTGTCTACTTTCTCTCATCCATGGAATTCTAGCTTAGCTTAGCTTTCATTTTTACATATAGCTTAAATCATATAGTCTAATAGTTGGATTGTAACACTCTCATACATGCTTAGCATAGCTACACTTTGCATCTCATTATAGCTTAATCTTAATTTGCATTGCATCCTTGAGTAACTCTTTGGGACATTTGCATTCTTGCATCTTGTCTTTGGAACCTCCCATTGCATGGTTTACTACCAAGAAGAGTATTTTGAAAGCTTAGCTAAGAGCCCTTGAATTTTAAATACACACTCTTGCACTCTATGGATAGGGAGCTCTAAGCTGGCATCCAAGCATTCCAAACTCATGGAATCATTTAAATAGAAGTGCTTAGAGTGGAACACTTTTGAGTGTACATTTTTTGCACCCACCATGGGGCTTGAATCAAGTTTCTAGCTCCATTTGCTTTCATTTCTTATCTCTAGTTTTTTACAGCAGCATATTGGATTTAATCAAGTGGATTTTTAGAGTTCTCACTTTGGTTTTAAGGCTAACCCATATGTAGATTGGTTTGAAGGCCAAAACCTAATTGTTTTAAAGATTTAATCATATCTTTTAAACCGCTTGGAGTTTGATTTTGAATTTTTTTTTGTAGGTTTAGTATGTGTCCAACATGTCTTAGTCTGATTTTAAAAGCATTTTGACAAGATTTGTGTGAGTTATGATTTATTTATTTATTGTACTTTCTTTGTGTTTTGAATTTTGAGGTCATATTAAGGATCAAAAACCCAATTTAATAAATCTAGTTCATTTTGACAAAATGGGTCTCTAGGGTAAAAAAGAAGAGATTTTCTTGAATTTCTTTCATTTTTGAAAATCACTCTAGTTTTTAGTAGGGGTCTCTTCTTTTCATTTCTATTTTTGGAATAGAAATCATAGCAAAAAAGTCTAATCTTGTTGACTAGGTCAAAAGAAAAGAGTAAAAATGAGAGCATTTGTGATTAGTTTGCACTTTCTTTGCATACACTTGGTTGGAAGATAAATTGGATCTTTGAGGAAACTAACCACTTTTTGTTGCAAGTTTTACTTGGTTTTTATGCCCTAACCTTGGTTTCTTTACAAGGAGTTTCTCATTTCATTGCTAAAAAGAACGCATGTCAAAGCTTCAAATGCACAAGGGCTACTAAAACTTATTTGCAGGGCTGCCCAAAGCATAAAAACCAAAACTTACTAGTTCTTTTTATTTCATGTATGATATATACTAGCTCATTTTTTGTAGGTACATTAAAACTTGTAATTGGGGTCCATTGGTGATAGGAGAGTATGCTCTTCACCCTTGTGGTGAATCAAAAATCTTGACCCACCTTTAAATTTTGAAAGCAAGTGGGTAATTTACTCTTCTTGGTGTGTTTGGGTGACACGATTGGAATAGGAGAGTATGCTCTTCACCCTTGTGGCGAATCAAAAATCTTGACCTCCAAGAGTTGATCCGCTCCATGTTTAGTTAGGATCCTTTAGTGGGCTTGCTCTTGGACAACCTGAGAGGAACGACCCAAGTGGGGACAAGCAGATTACTTGGTTCTTCCAACCCACTATAAACTCAAGGCTATCAAGGACACAAAACCTTGGTAGGCATAGTGTTTGTCTTTTCCTAGTGTGATCGCTTATGGAATTTTGATGATAGGGAGATTACTAGGTAAGAATGCTTAAGGTACTCTTGTGGTCACGAGATTGGTTACTCATCGCAAGGTGAGGTGTCCCATAATTGAGAGAAAGAGGAACACTATGAATGGAATCCCTATCTAAACACCCTAAGTTAGTAACTACCCTTTATAGATGCTCAACTTCTTGGTGCAAAGATCGATCCTAGTGGACTACCCAGATCACCCCAAGATTTTACACTCACAATATGTGTTCCCTTGGTTGTACTTATGGCATTTCCATGACAAAGCCAATATCTCTTGTGGGAAACCACTTGGTGTGAGGTGAAGGAGCATCAAGCGTGGGCCAAGTTGTTGAGTAATGAACTATGACTTTAAGGTAGATTTCTTGGCTACTATTTTTGATTTGTTGACCTATGTTAACATTCTTACAACATAAACATTTTGGTAAAATTGCTAAGAAGGTTGTTCTGATATCACAAATGCATGTTGACAAGGTTGTTTTTACCCTTGCTCAATTGTTTTAAGACATGTTGAAACACCTACTATTTGCAAACCTTGCTGACAATCGATACGAATTGGAAAAAAACACTGTCTAAGTTGAAAAACCATCTAATTAACGAATTGAAACAAACACTTTAAGTCAAAAATGGATCTTTTTTGCACAAAACTAGCACTCTATCACTTGCTTCCTGAGAAAGTATTGCTTGAGGTTTTTTTTTTGCCAAAATAGTGTCTGTAGTCAAATTTTTTTAGTCTAAGGTATATCACGTCAGTCTCCCTTGATTCTAGTTATGTATCAGTGTGTTAGGAATTTATCCTAAGTCCAAAAGATGAGTTTAGTCTGTCAAATGTAAGTCTTGAAATATCCTTGACGAATCACTTGTCAAAATCCTGTTATTATTCTATTCTAGCTATTCACTATTGAGCTTCTTGCTCACTCACTCGGCTTGAGTCACCAGTGTTGTAAACTCTTGAGCACTATTTGACAAGACATTTGTTACACTTTGACAAGTGACTAGTCCTGGTTGTAAAAGCTTCAAATCTGACATACTTCTCTTTTCCTATTAAACAAAGATGAATCTTTACATGCCAGTCACAACTAGACATCAAGTTGGTAATGGTGACCATACACCTTTCATTTTCAAGCAATTGGAAACACCACCCAAACATCCTCGCAAGAAACTTTGTGGTAAGAATCTTGATTTTGCTCAAATACAAATGGATAACATTCGAAACAACCCAGTTTATAGTTTTGAAAATCCATTTGGTACACCCTCTGAGACACCAAGGTATACAGGTGGTATAGTCACTATGGTGCACCCTGATGAAATTAAATGTCTCTTAAAAGAACAAGCATGTGAAACCCAAAAGACTTTGGATGCTATATATGCTATATATAGCATATATAGCATATACTATGGAAAGAGAAAACTAACAAGTCGACATTGACAATTAGGCACACTATGAAAGACATAAAGGAAATTTTCCTCAAAATCCTTTTGAGAACAATGATAGCAATCACAAACCACCAAGGACTCCTAGAGCTACCGCTGGCACATGTTCTTCACCACCTAAACCATCCCATCATGATAGTGATGAAGAAGTAACTAGCGAAGATGTGATCAAATTTCAACAAGATGGCTTCACCCAAAAATAAATGCTTAAAGCTTTGGAGGAAAACAGAGACCAATACTTCTAATACATGGTAGCTAGGGGATGGAAACTCCCTCAAGGTTTTGATGTTGACCATATAATTCCAAAATGAGAGCCCAACAAGGCTGAAATCTTAAGGGAAGAAATATAGGAACTGAGGAAACAATTTGCACAATTGCAAACTTCAAAAGAGCTGCCTAAAACATCATTTGTTGAATCAATTTGCACTCTTCCATTTGATAGGAGTCTATACATGCTACCATTTCCTAAGGATATAGAGGTTCCTAAGTATAACAAATACGATGGAAATGGTGACCCTCACAACCATGTGATACATTTCTATGCTACTAGCATGGACTTTATGCATGAAGACACCTTACTTATGCATTTGTTCCCTAGAAGTCTAAGAGGAAAAGCTATGGAATGGTTCAAAAAATTGAGTCCTCCTTTTAAAACATTTGAAAAACTTGCACAACACTTCATCTAGCAATATTCATACAAAATTCAACATCCTATGACTCTGCTGGACTTGTGCAATGTCAAACAAAAATTGGGAGAACCTTTTGCAACATACCTTCAATGATGGAGATCTTTATATTCTTGATATCCTCAGCAAGTTCTCGAGGCTGAAAAAATTGACATTTTTGTCAATGTGCTTATACCTGAGCTATACTTTGATCTAAGAAAAGAATTATTCACATCCTTCAATGCCATGGTCGAGAGTGCATATCACATTAAGGATGTTGCCATCAGAAAGGGTGATATTGTTATAAAAAAAGACAGGAACAACAATGGAAATGGTAAAGACAAAGGCAAACCTTGGAATAAGAACAAGTATATTGTCAATGATGGAGTAGTGGACACTCCTAAGACCAAGGAACCTGTGTTTAACCTTTCTAATGCCATCTATGTTGCAAAACAACAATAAAGTTTGAAACCACAAAAAAGCTAGTTACTTTACTAGACAACTCTCATCCTTATGATCCACCTGTCAGACCTCCATGGTGGAGAGAGGATCACACTTGTAGTTATCACTGAAGCAAGGGTCATAACACTGAAAACTATTTTAAGCTTAAAGATGTAATTCAAAATCTCATTGAGGAAGGAAAAGTTGTCATAGATGGCCTCTTTAAAAATGCTAACCACAAATCTTTTCAACAACCCTTGCTAGAATATGAGAAAGGTGAAACCTCCAAAGCTTCCAAAAAGAATCATGATGCCAAAATCAGCTATGCTTATGCTGACATAGATAATATTATAGGCATGCTTGAGCCCATTGAATATTTATGCATGGCAAGTCCCAAAAGTGACAAACAAACTAATTATGATGCTAAGGATCAACAACAAAAAGTGGTTTTAAAGACACGATCTATTCCTCAATGTCATGTTGACACTAGACCTAAGGTGGTGCTCTGAATGGCCAAATCTTCCTCTTCATAGAGTGAACCAATTAATGCCATCACTAGGGGGTAATCTAAGGTTTTCCTTATAGTTTCTCATGATCCTAAGAATGCTTCATCTTCTAAACAACCAACTACCTCCAGGATCTCCAACTATGACCTTTTTAATCAACTACAATGTACCCTAGCTCAAATTTCTATTTTTGAGTTGTTAAAATTGTCCCCCTTACACAATGATATCCTTGAAAAAGCTTTACGTTCTACCAACATTCCCATCGACATTGATGCAGAACAATTCCAAGCCATGGTGAACCATATCTCTTCACCTCATTATCTCAACTTTGCTAAAGAAGATGACCAAGCTCTTAGTCATCCCCACAACCTTTCTCTCCATGTCAAAGTTCAAATATTCCATACTCGCGTCTGTCGAGTCTTGATAGACAATGGTGTAGGGTTGAATATCATTTCATTCAATGTAATCCAATAGTTGGGCATATCTGAATTTTCCATTGATCCTAAGTGCAAGATCACTATAAAAGCCTATGATGAGGTCGAAAGGCATTCTAAAGGTCTAATTGTGCTTCTAATAAGAGTTGGTCTAGTTGAGAAGAATGTTGTTTTCCAAGTCTTAGATAAACCACTTGCATACAACTTGTTGTTGGGACGACCATGGATCCATGACATGCAAGCAGTGCCCTCTATGTACCATCAGTGCATCAAGTTCCCTTTTAATGGTACTAAATTAGTTGTCCCTAATGATAACTCCATGTTTATCAACACATTATCTACTACTGAAATACTGGTTCCATATAATTGCTCTTCTCATGAGTTGACACCATCTTTCAAGGAGTGTGAACAAAAAATGAAGATGATGAGCCTTGGCATTGGCGAATATACTCTAGAATCTATTGCTTCCCTACCTATTTCCCCTCAGCCTTATGGGAAACCATCTACCAAATGGAACCCCTCCACTTCCACCATGACTCTTTTGGGTACTTTTGTACAGTCCTTAGTTCTCCTAGAAGTAGAGAAGGAAGAACAGGCTATTAGAGATTGGATCTATAGGGGAGAGGAAGATGAGGAGGTAGTCATAGTCACCACTCCCATCTCTCCTAAACATTATGGAAAAGGCTATAAATTTCTAGCAAGCATGGGCTATCAAGGCCAAGGGTCTCTAATTGGTGACAAAAAAGCTCTACTTGAACCTATAAGTCATACTTTTGTTCATGATGCTCAAGACATTGCTGGCCTATGTTTTGGGCTAGAGAATGATATACTAACATTTGATCAAAGAATACCTTTGTCTAGTGAATCAGAAAATGATGAACCTCCTCTTGTTACTACTACTTCACAAGATGAAGATTTTGTGCCTACCACTTCTCTTCTTTAGGGAGAAGACACTCTAAATACTACTAATAATGTCAAAGCTTCCACTTCTCAACAACTAGAATAGGATGAATCTAACCATGAAGATATGAATAAAGGTTGGATTAGACAAAATATTGCTCATCTAATTGTTAGAGATCAAAGTATAGACTCTCACGAGTATGAATGGGAAAGTCTGTTAGATGCATCTTGTAAACTAGGAGAGGATGTTATTCACGCCTATGCAACCCAACCAAATGTGGTCAACAAGTCTAGTGTAGGGTTAGATGAGTTTGGCTCACAATATGCTTTAATGGATTACGTTGGTCCCTCTAGGTCTATTCTTGATTTGGACTCCTTTGTGACGTTCACTAGAAACTCAACTTCACATATGACTCTTTTCATGTTAACAATCTTGAAGCTTCCACCTCACTCTCATTGATTCATCCTGATCTCATAGTTTGGTCACTTCAAAATCAAAAACCTAAAATACAGTGTTTTTAGAATGACTATGAAATTGCTTGTCACCTAAATGCCATTGAATCTATTAGTTCTTCCACTAGTGAACCCACACTTAACATGACGAAATCAGATATCAAGTACCTCAATCATAAAATTAAAAGAAAAAAGAAATGGTCAGATTGCAAAAACCACATTGTGGCAGTGTCTAAACCTAAAAATAGTAAAAACAAAGGTGTATCTAATGGTGAAAACCTCCTTGAGGCACCTATAGATCAGGTACTTGGTAGTCTGCCAAGTTATTTTCAAGATAGATCTTCAATTCTAATTTAACCTACACATCCTATCAACTTGGGGACAGAGGAATCTCCTAAGATTATACATGTAGCTCAATCACTATCAACAGAGGAGAAAGCAATTTTACCAAATTCTTTCAAGACAAGAATATTAATTTCACATGGACATACTCAGATATGCTAGGGCTTGACACCGATCTTATCATGCATCACTTGTTTATCTATCCTAATATCAAACCTGTTAAATAGAAACTAAGAAAGATGCATCCACATGTCACTCTATTGGTCAAGGTAGAGCTAGAAAAACTCTTGAGTGCAAACGTTATTAGAGCTATTGATTATGCAGAATGGATCTCCAACATTGTACATGTATCTAAACATGATAAATCTATCCAAGTTTGTACTGAGTTTAGAGACCTCAAAAAAGCATACCCCAAGGATGACTTTCCACTACCAAGCATCGATATGATGCTGGACATGACTGTGGGTTATGAGATGTACTCTCTGATGGATGGGTTTTCTAAGTATAACCAAATCAAGATAGCTCTAACTGATCAAGAAAAGATAGCTTTCACATGTGCCTAGGGTACCTTTTGCTGGAATTTCATGCCCTTTGGACTCAAAAATACTGGTGCTACCTATCAAAGAGCAATGACCACCATCTTCCATGATATGATGCACAAGAACATGGAAGACTATGTTGATGACACATTGGCAAAATCTCAAAAATGAGACACACATCTTGAAGACCTTAGTTTGATATTGGACCATATGGAACAATTTCAACTTAGGCTCAATCCAAAAAAGTGTGCCTTTGGTGTCACTTCTAGAAAATTCCTAGGATACATCATATCATCCAAGGGTAATGAGGTTGATCCTTAAAAAGTCCAAGCTATCATGGAAATGCCTCCTCCAAGAAATATTAGTCAACTCAAAAGTCTACAAGGATGTTTACAATCCATACAAAGATTCATTTCTCAATTGGTTGATAAAGCTCAAGCTTTCAATAAGAATTTGCATAAGGGTTCTACTCATATCTAGAATGATGACTATCAAAAAAGTCTCAATCAAATCAAAGGGTACTTGGCTAAACCTCTAATTTTGATGCTACCTATTCTGGGGAAACCTTTGATCTTGTATATCTCAGCTACAACCTCTTCTTTAGGAGCACTATTGGCCCAAAGTGATGAAACTAGAAAAGAACATGCTATATATTATATTAGTTGAACTTTTATTGCTTATGAGATCAACTACACAAGTATAGAGAAAGCATGTCTTGTAGTGGTCTTTGCTTCTTAAAAACTTTGACATTACATGTTGGCACATATATTTCACCTAATTGCTAAAATTGATCCTTTGAAGTATTTGCTAAGCAAAGCTATGCTTACTAGTCATCTAGCTAAATGGATGATGATTCTTTCAAAATTTGACATTCAGTATGTTGAATGTAAGGCCATCAAGGGATAGGCTATAGCTGACCAACTAGCTGATTTTCCACTAGAGGATACAACACCCATGCAAATTGAATTTCCAGATGCCTCAATTATGTACATCACTGAGAGAACTTGGAAAATGTTCTTTGATAGAACTCATACATAGAATAGAGCTAGAGTAGGTGTCTTGTTTATTTCTCCTCATGGATATACGATTCCCAAATCTTATAAACTCTTATTCCCTTGTACAGACAACATTGCAGAATATGAGGCACTCACAAATGGAATCAAAATGGCTCTTGAATGGAGGATAACTGAATTGCATATATATGGAGATTCTCAACTAGTTATAAACCAAGTAAACAATGAATACCAAACAAAAGATGACAAGTTGATCCCTTACAAGAAGTTGTTAGATGCTTTAAGGAACTACTTCACTTTTTTGACATTCTAGTAAATTCCTAGAGGTGAAAATAAGGCTACTGATGCTATGGCCACACTAGCATCTATCCTCCAACTTCAAGAACATGAATTGCGATTTGAGTTCCTGGTGGAAGAACTACATCATCTTGCTTATGATTCCTTAGACAACCAAGTGATCTAAACCATTGTAGGTCATGATTCCTCCCGCTATGCAGCTATCTTCTCATACCTGTGTGATCAGGTTATTCCTGAAACCCTCGTGTACAACCAAAAATGCCAACTCCTCTTCAATGCTTCACATTACACTTTGGTCTCTGGTGACTTGTATAGGAAGAGTCTAGATGGAATGTTTTTTAGGTGTTTAAATCTAGAAGAGTATGAAAAGGCACTCACTGAAGTCATGATGGCATTTGTCGGGACATTCTAATGGCCTTGCACTTACTCAAAAACTACTTAGGATAGGTTATTACTGGCCTACCATACAAGCTGATGCTATTTGTTATGCTGAGTCTTGTCAAAAATTTCAGCTTCATGGTAGCTTAATTCATGCTCCTGGACATGAGTTGATTCCTTTGGTGACATATTGGCCATTTCAACAATGGGCCTTTGACTTGGTAGGCAGAATTCACCTAAGTTCATCTAGTGGTCACAAGTTCATCATTATAGCAACTGAGTATTTCACCAAATGGGTTGAGGTTGTGCCACTATTTGCTGCTATAGGCAAACATGTTACCCTATTTATATTGAACCACATCATTTTTCGTTATGGTATTCCTTCCTCCATTGTTATTGATAATGGAGGATAGTTTAAAAACAAGGACCTCAAACAATTATGCAAGAAATTCTACATCAAACAACATTGGTCCTCTATTTATTATCCTCAAGGGAACAACCAAGCTAAGGCCTCCAAAAAAACATTGCTAAAAATCTTACACTGTATGGTTCACAAGTCTTGGAGAGATCGACACATCCAGATAAATTTGACACTTTGGGCCTATAGAACTACCATTCATACTCGTATAGGGGCTATGCCCTTTTCTTTAGTCTATGGCTCTAAGGCCATCCTCCCATTAGAAGTTGAGATCCCCTCCTTACGAGTCTCCTTACATGGGTTGATAACCGATGAAGACCATAGAGCTATGCGAGTACAAGAACTAGAGACTCTTGATGAATGTCGTAAGGCTATTTTTGATCACATGAGGGCTTATCAAAAGTATATGTCTACTTAGTATAATAAGAAAGTTCACCTGTGTGAGTTTCTAGTTGGTGAACTTGTGCTTAGAGAGAATCCCAAAAATCAACAACATCGAGAGCAAAAGAGAAATTTGAACCCAACTGGTTAGGCTTAGGCCCATACATTATCATAGTGGTATTTTGGTCTAGTGCTCATCAACTATCTACTCCTAACGTTGAAGAACTTGCAGAGCCTATCAATGTCCTACATTTGAAGAAATCTCTGCCAAGTGGTGAAAACCTAGAAATAGGCACTACATGAGACCCTTGTAGCTATATCTATCAGTCTCAATCATCCATTTCAAAACACATTTCCTAGCTTGGAATAGTTTCTTGTCCTTGTCTCAGGGGCATAGCTACTTAGCCTATTGAGGTATTCTTGTGCATTAGGGTTTCTTTGACAACTCACAAAATAGTGTTTCTTAACACTTCCCTCACCTTGACATCAAGTGTTTTTCATCACTTTTTAGATAGTTTTCCTATGGTCTTCGATGTCGCGATATTTCTCACTATCAAAATCAAGTCCTGAAGAAATGGCCAAGTGACTTACACACATGCACTTTAACACTTAAACAACTTAGCTATGCTGATCTTTATCTACTTTGTGTGCTATCTATGATGATTTCTTTACTATGTGTTCCCTCCCTAATAGTCTTTTGAGGATGTAATTGACTAGAAGATTGGGGGCATGGGACATGTTTTCTTGATTTTTGCTTGTGGGTATACTTCATTTGTCTATAGTGTTTTAAGCATTCATGCTTATCCTATTTGACACTTTGACTTATAAATGTATCATCCTTGACTATTTCGCAAGACTGCACTTGGGGGTTATCCTAGTGCTTATGTCTTGATGTAGGTGTAATCTTGCTAAATCAAACTTAAGGAATCTAATCACGCAGTTATCTTGACTTACAAGTCTTTGATGCTTAGAATTGATTTCCACATACCTATCTGATATTGATCATATTCATATTCTCATAGTTATGCTAGTGATAATTATATGATCTCATAAAGTCCCTAATAAATGCTCAATGATGAAATTAAGAGTCTAAATGTTATGCACTTCTTGTTGGTAAACCAATTTGCATATTAGCTTGCATTTTAGGTTCATTTTCTAGCTTAGTCTTGCATTCTTGCATATGGGGAGAGCTCTCTCTTCATCTTTTTGTAGACATATCAGCTAACTCCTTTCATATATTTCTTTAATTTCTTCTTGTTCATGTCTTTTCACCTTCTTAATATTTTTTTTCATCTCTTTTCTATCTTATCATCACATTATATAAAGTTTTGACCTCTTAAATAATTTTGACATCCTGGTAAAATGTACACTCGAAAGTGTCCCACTCTTAAGCCCTTCTATTCAAATGATTCTATGAGTTTGGAATGCTTGGATTCCAACTTAGAACTCCCTATCCACAAAGTGCAAGAGAGTGTATTTCATGTTCAAGGGCTCTTACTGGAGCCTTCAAAATACTCTTCTTTCTAGTAAACCATGCAATGGGAGGTTCTAAAGACAAGATGCAAGAATGAAAATGTCCTAAGGAGTTCCTCAAGGATGCAATGCAAATGAAGATTAAGCTAGAATGAGATGCAAAGTGTAGCTATGCTAAGCATGTATGAGAGTGTTACAATCCAACTATTAGACTATATGATTTAAGTTACATGTAAAAATAAAAGCTAAGCTAAGATAGAATGCCATGGATGAGAGAATGTAGACAAGAAAGAGAATCTCTCCACAAAGCTCTAAAAAAACATGTTAGAAAATTTGCAACATAACAATACTCAAAAGATGGATGCTTTGAGGGGGAAATCTCTCTCCCTTTTAAAGTCATATGGATAGTAGAGATCAAGATGAAGATGGTGGATGATCAATGGTGGAATTTGAAAAGAGGAGTGATCCATGTGCACACACAAGTCAACCAATAGAATATAAGTTGACTTGTCATATAAGACAAAAGTCACAAAGCCTTTTCTTTTAATTGCAAAATAGAAAAAGGACTTTATGTGTGCACTTTAACTGGGTTAGAAGAATGGGGTCTTTTATTTAATTAAAAGGGGACATGTTATTTTAATAAAATAATGAACTTAGGATAGCATAGTCAAACTATAGGTTATAATCAAATTGATTGATTATTAGCAATTTGATTTAGGTAAATTATTTAATTAATTTAGCCAAAATGTTGAGAAGGGAGCTAATAGTCTAGATGACCATTTTTAGGTGATTACATTTACCTCTCTTTGACTAATGTGTGATCGATCTGGGAACACATTATGTCAAAGAAAATAGAAGCCAAGTAGGAAAAAATAGATATAGATATCTGATTCCAAAGAACAAAATGTAGAAAGTGATAGTGAGTCCTGAATGTAAAGCTTGATAGCGGTAGTACTAAACACTAGGAAAAGATGATGTCAAAATTTAAGAAGAATTCTAACACTTAGCAAAGTACATAGATCGAGAACAAGTGAGAAGATCAAACAAATGCTCCTAAGAAATAAATAGCTGTAGCAATCGATGATAGATTATTTCTGTCCCCTTGGGATTGAAATCAAAATGAGGTAAGGGGATGCAAAAACTAGCTAGACATGAGAAAATTAAAATATAGCAATGTCCAAGATGACAAATAGATGATTAGAACCCAAGAATGACTATAAGAAACTGATGAAATGCCGCAATTTGACTAGAGTTGACCTTGAAGGATATAGCATAAAAATTAGGTCAAAACGAGTAGAAAGGTGATTTTAGACATGAAATGGTGAATTGAAGTAGATATGAAGTATGGAAATGATGAATACATGAAGAAATGAAGATGCCCCAGTGATGATTTAGAGATTAGACCTCAAAAGGTCAGCTAACTGCTTAGAAGAAAGTAAAATTTTAAAAGACAATTTTGACCACCAAGATGAACTCAGATTTTGATTTCAATCTCAAAAATGAGTCCAGGATAACTTTAAAAGGGAGAGAGCTTTCCCCCTCAAAGGATCCATCTTTTGAGTATTGTTGTGCTATAGGTTTTCTAATAGGTTTCTTTAGGGCTTTGTGGAGAACTTCTCTTTCTTGTCTACATTCTCTCATCCATGGCATTCTAGCTTAGCTTAGCTTTCATTTTTACATGTAGCTTAAATCATATAGTCTAATAGTTGGATTGTAACACTCTCATACATGCTTAGCATAGCTAAACTTTGCATCTTATTCTAGCTTAATCTTAATTTGCATTGCATCCTTGAGGAACTCCTTGGGACATTTTCATTCTTGTATCTTGTCTTTGGAATGTCCCATTGCATGGTTTACTAGCAAGAAGAGTATTTTTAAGGCTCAACTGAGAGCCCTTGAAATTTGAAATACACTCTCATGCACTCTGTAGATAGGGAGCTCTAAGCCAACATCAAAGCATTCTAAACTCATGGAATCATTTGGATAGAAGAGCTTAGAGTGGGACACTTTTGAGTGTACAAACAACACACAAAGTAAAATAACCCAACAAGTCTCAGCTAGTTTTAAGTTTAAATGAGTGTGTGTAAGTCACATGACTATTTTCCTTAGGACATCAATTTTTCTAGTGAGAAGCATCACAACATCCTAGATTGTAGAAAGAGTATCTGATAAGCATTGAGAAACACTTGATGTTAAGGGGAAGTATTAAAAAACATTATGTGAAAGAGTTTCCAAAGAAATGCCAATGCCACAAAGAGACACTAGATAAAGCAAAAGATAGCCTATGCCCCCTAGACCTAGACCGGGATCAACTCCAAAACAAGGAATACCAAAAGGACACTTTTTAAATTTTTTTTTCAAGATTTTTTATAATATTTTTTTTTGTATTTTTGAGATATTTGATTTTTTTTTGGCAATATATCAAAGCTCCTATTTCTAGGGCTATCACTAGGATGATCATTTTTTTAGGACATTTTATGCTTTTTGCGATTTTTTTTAGCATCATATATCATTTTTTTTTTAATATAAATTTTTAAAATGACATAGACATTACTCGCTCTCATAAAAGATCACATCATTTTGTTCCATTGTCTATCAAAGTGTAGGACATGATGGAACAACAAGCTAGTGGATATGATGGATAAGCAAGCAATAATGCATGAAGCAAGTGAAAGGTGATCCTCAAGGATTGACTCCTCAAGAGTACCCAAACTAGGGAAAGATAGCCATTTGAAGCATGTGTTGGACAAGAAAAGAAAGCCAACAAAGGAGATAGCATGTAGGATAAGAAGTTAAAGCCAATAAGAGAGATAACATATAGGATAAGTAGTGGAAACTAATAAGCAATATAGCATGAAAGCGTGCAGTCTCAAAAAAGTGGGCATGTCAAGCCTATGAGAGGCATGCATTTCATTGTGTGATCAAGACCAAGGGGATAGGATAATGATAAAATAGAGAAATAAGAATGAAGCTAGATATGAAGGCTATGAGTGAACAAGAAAGCACAATAGGGAAGTTTGTGGATAAGATAGCCAATATGGAAGGATGGCTCAACATTGTCAAGATCAAAGAGGAAATATGGGAATGGATGGATTATGGAAGAATTACACATGATGCCTATTTACCAAGTTTTCATCATGGTACTTATCCAAGCTGCCAAAAGAAGTGGTTTTAACCATAGAAAATTTTTATTTCTCTTTACTTTTGCTACCAAGGTACCACAAGAAGTAGTTTTCACCAAGGCACATTTTCATTTTTTTATATATTTATTTATTTATTATAATTTTTTTCTTTTTGAATTTTTAGAAAGAGCTCAAGTTATTTCAATTTAAATAGTGCTCCTATAGGAAGGATGAGTCATGATAAACCAAGACCACAGAAAGGTATGCTCAAAGATGCTAATAGGGTGATGGAAAGGAGATAGTAGATAATGTGTATGGAGGATAAAGTTTTATGCTTTGGAAAGATAGAAGGAATATGGATAGAAATTAAGTGTAGGCTTGAAAATTTTGCATAAGGGTAGGTGAGAAAGTAGGCAAGATTAACATTGACACACAACTTGAAGGGTTGTGAAATGATGGAGTAATCATGGAGGAAATAACTTGAGGTTTAGATGTATGAAGAAGTAAGAGACTTTTGGAAGGAGATGGAGTAGAAGCCTTTGGAAGCTTCTTAGGAAGATTTTTGGAAGAAGATGGAGTGGAATCCTTTGGAAGCTTGAATGCCAACTTTAAAGTATTTTGAATATTCAAGTCTTTCAAAAGAGATTTGGGAATCTATATAGCTTTAGATTTTTCCTTTCCTTTGGATGCTTTAGAATACATTTCTTCAATGATGGATTTAGGAACCCATATTTGCTTTGATTTAGCTCTTTAGGTAGTAGACCTTTGTGGTCTCTTGAATAATTGTTCTTTATTTTTATTTACATGTTGATTAGATGGGACATAGTGCTATTCATTTTTAAATGGATTCTTGTGTTTGTTCCTAAATTGATCATCTAAATTGCTTCCAAAAGACTTGGGATTTTTGGATGAATAAGGATTATATGGTAAGTAGGAGATAATTTCCATAGCAAGTCAAATTGTGATATTGCTATTAGGATTTAACTATGTGATTTATCAATTGATGAGCTTAAGGGGCTTTCTAATGAATGGTTCATAAGGCACAACACTTGGTGAAGGTTTTGAAAATGGGGTTGCAAACTTTGGGTTTAGCCATAGAGGAAACTTTATAGTTAGGTGCGCTCAGGCTGGAGTAGTATTGGGATAGGTGACCTCCAAGGAAGTCTTGGTGCTTCACCCCTATGAGCATCACCTAGATCCAATGTGTACTAATTGTTCCATTTATTCTCATGAGAGATGGATTCATGTTGAATCACTACTCATGAAATATGGGTCAATGAGTTTGACTCAAAGTCACACAGTTAAATCTTGATAGCAATATCACAAGGACTATATGACTAGTTCATATGGATGGATGAATAAAAATTGATCAAGGATGAGTGTCTTTGTTGATCTCGAGGTATGGTAGGAGAGCTAGGAGATGAGAAAGGAATGAAAGTAGGAGATGGAAGAACATAAGGTCCCAATATAGATGGAAGGTTTGAAAGCTTTAGCTTTGATAGATAAGGACCAAGGATAGATTTAGGAGATGCAAAGGGATAGTGAATAGGGATATTAGCATCTTTAGAGTGAGCAATGTGACCAAGGCCCTCAATAGACTCATGAATATCTTTAATAGGAGAAACACCTTTGATAGGAGTATTTGAAGCTTGAGCATTGTTTTGAAGTGAATATGGAGAAGTAGAAAAAGAAGGGATTCTTTGATCTTGACAAGTTTCTTTGGATAAATAAGCATAGAACTTTCTTCACAATTGTCAATAAGCTCAAGGGAGATAGTGGAAGTAGTGTCTTCATCATACATAGGAGGTGGATAAGAAATAGGATATGGAGGGGTGACATCTTGAAGGAGATGAATGGGTGCTTGATCTTGATCTTTCTTGACATTTTTATTTTTATCTTTTTGAGTGTCCTCTTGACATGGAGCCACTTCTAAGGATACTAGAATATATGAGGTTTTCATGATAGGATCTTGAAGGGGTAACAAAATACTAGCCAAAGTGGGCATAGTAGACATAGTGCCACATGAAGGTTGAGGATCTTTAGTCTTAGAAGCATGAAAAGGGTTCTCAGCCAAGTGTAGATTAACTTGAGTTTCTTTAAGAGGTAGCCCTTGAGGATAACTGTAGGGAAATTCATATAAATAATTAGGACCTTTTTTTGATGGAATAATGATGGCTAGGTTTAAAATTTTGGGAGATGCATAAGTACTGGAAGAAATGGAGGTCTCAAGGAAACTATCACTAGACATAGATTCATCAACATAATCTTGTCTCTCAAGAGAAGCATCTTCATTACATAGGTCTTTAAGAATTTCAACATCAATGATTTTGTAATCAATAAGATCTTGAATTATACATTTCAATGCAATACAATCTTGAGTTTTATGACCTTTGCATGTATGGTTGCTGCAATAGTGATAATCTCTCCACCAATAAGGTTTTACCTTAGGTTCATAAGGTGTAGAATATTTGTATGGTAAAGTAATGATATTTTTTGCAACTAAGGTCTCAAGCACTATGTCATATAAAATCCCAAAGGAGTAAAAGTTCTCTCAAAAGCATATCTAGGATCATTTTTCTCATTCTCATCTCGACCGATAGGACCACATTGAAATATGACATATTCTCAAAGGAGTTATTACTCAATTTCTCTTATGATGTTTTTTTAGTGGCGAATATTCACAATTTTGCAAATTTTAGAAAATTTTTGCTAGTAATTTGGCTAATAATTTAAGATTTAATGCAACCTAAATCACCACATTTTTATTAAATTTAGTTATAAAATATTTAAAATCACTCAATACTTTATTTTATTAAAAAATTTAAACTCAAATATTTGTTGAAATTCTTTTAGAATAACTGAGAGGGGGGTGAATTAGTTATTCAAGGTCCATATGTAAAAAAAAACTTTTCACAGTTCAGTGAACCCATAAAACATTCTTAACCATGGATGCATTCATTATGTTAACTAAAACTAATATGTTATTTTCAAATCAACTTGTAGAAATGTGAAGCATAAAACATATCCATTAGCACATTTGACACAATGATTTAATGTGGAAACCCAATTTGGAAAATAAATCCTTTTTCACTCTTCTAAAGTGATGCCCTATTAAAGGCCAACCCTGTTAAAGGTTATAATACACACTGTTAAATGTGACCCGATTAAGGGATTTCAATCACCCTGTTAAAAGTAAGCCTTGTTAGGGGACTTTAGGTCATTCACTTGGAATGCCACCTTGTTAAAGGATTTTCTAATGACTATTAGGTCAAGCTTACTCCAAAGGATTTACCCTAGGCTGATACAATGATTAGAAAGTAACAATAGAGCTCTGATCTAATACAACTTACAACCTTGTAGATTACAGATCACTATTTAGTCCTCAATTCTACTTGGCTTCCAATCTTTACAGCTCTGAGAGCTTGTTCACCCTTCAAGCATTCATCCTCTTTAAAACTTCTTGCTTAGTACACCATTACAAACTTCTTCTCTTGGGTCACTTGATGAAGTAAACCCCTTTCCTTCTCCTTATCAAAATTTTGCATCCAAAACTCTCTAACCTCTCTGCTTCATGACTAGACATCCCTAAATATAGGAAATTAGAACACATTTCCCACTCATTATCCATCACCAAAATTAGGGTTTTTGATGGATTAGGTAGGATACAATGTATCTACCCCATATCTTGTCTTCTCTAGAAACTTCTCCTAGAATCCATTTGAATTCACCTCCAAAATGGTTTACATAAGATTTTGTGCCTCTAACTCATCAATCTTATCTTCCTTTTGATTCACAAGTTCCAAGAAAACAAACTTGTTAGCTTTTATTTGGAAAATCTTCAATCTTTTTTATAATGTAGTAGCTCGACATTATCAATCTACTAATGCTCGACGTGTACTGTGTTACTAGGCATCTACTATAAAATCACTTGACATCAACTAGATTTCACTGGTGCTTGACATCAATTGAAAATTACTCAGCATCTATTATCTTGCTTGATATCTACTAACTTACTTGGCATCCAATAGAATTTGCTTTCACTCGACTCTGACTGACTTTTTTCTCAGCTTGCACTAACTTTTCTTGGCACCTACTATCAATTTGGTCAAGGTTGACAAATGAACTTTGTTTAATCTTATTCTTTTGAACTTTCTAAGTGTAGCTAGTCATTTTGTAACCATAAGTAGATCATCAATACATTATGTTATCACTGTCTTAATTGATTCTTGCACTTCAATACATAATCATAACTCAACCTTTCCTCTAGGTACTTTTGTTACATCTTGTTGATGAAATCCTCCTCATCAATTAACTAAGTGATAGTGCTTGAAACATATAAGCAATTGTCTTACCAACATGTAGTAGGTTTGACAGTAGTGACAAAACAATGATTGAAACACATAGTCTTCTTCAAAAATCTTTCTACACAAATGATATTTTCAATCATATATCAACAAGATTCACCACAATATTTGATACATGATTAGATTTGATTCACCTAAATATTATATATTATCAAAGAAATTAAAATTAACTCACCAATAATTATCATAATTATTATTTATTTTAGGGATATATTGCCAATATTTAGTTTTCACTATTGATTTAAAATATAATTTAATTATCCTCATAATTTCCATGAGATAAAACATGTTTACTTTTGATTTGTAATATTCTATGATGATTAACAAACTTCTTATTATTATATAGATTTGCCAAGATTTTCTACTCAAAAATTATGATTCCAAAATAATCACCAATGTAAATAATATTTAAAATAAAAAATTGAGAGATTCGCCAATAAAAATAATTTGGTTTTTCAAAATAATGAATGATTTGCTAATAATTTATATCTTTTTTTGGAGGGGGGGTTTCTTAAAGTTTCTCTCTCAAGAGGTCTTTGGATCTAGAAGACAAAGACAATTGATTCCTTGGAGTAGAAGATGAAGACCTTGAAAAATATGACTCACATTTATGTAAAGGTCTTAAGGAAGATTCATGCAATGATGCAATCTATTTCTCCAACACTTTCTTCATTTCTATCATGTGTATAGGGAGACTAGCACAGAAGTCTTGATACCTTTGAATGACAAAGGATAACTCATGATCATATATCATGTGTTTAGGGAGACTAAAAGGTAAGTCTAGATGTTTTTGAAAGCTCATGATCATCTAGACTTGAATGAGGTTTGGTAGCATAGAGTGAAGCCCTTAGTGGTTTTGAAAGCATATAAAATGAAAGAATCCTTAAGGCTCAATTTGATGGATGTGTCCCCTTTTGTCCAAAGTGGGGAAGGTTCTAAAAATTCAAACACATCAAACAAACCAACAACCTATTTAGGTTTTTGTAAGGACGCACAAGCTCAACAAGGGGATGTCCTTGATATACACAAGGTACATGAGGCCCAAATATATAGATGAAAGAGAATACTATGAAATAGTCAGGAGGAAATGGTAACCCAATATTCACCTTCACTTCCCAAAGGTATAAAGTTCTTTGGGGCTTAGGCAAGATTGACAATATTTCTACTTGTGATGTGAATATCAGGATTTAACTGTGTGATTTTGAGTCAAACTCGATGACCCATGTTTCATGAGTAGTGATTCAACATGAATCCATCTCTCATGAGAATAAATGGAACACTTAGCACTCATTGGATATAGGTGATGCTCACAGGGGTGAAGCACCGGGACTTCCCGGGAGGTCACCCATCCCAGTACTACTCCAGCCTGAGCGCGCTTAACTACGGAGTTTCCTCCACAGTTAAACCCAAAGCTTGCAACCCCATCAAGCTTTGGGTTTAACTGTGGAGGAAACTCCATAGTTAAGCATGCTCAGGCTGGAGTAGTACTGGGATGGGTGACCTCCCGGGAAGTCCCGGTGCTTCACCCCTGTGAGCATCACCTATATCCAATGAGTGCTAAGTGTTCCATTTATTCTCATGAGAGATGGATTCATGTTGAATCACTACTCATGAAACATGGGTCATCGATTTTGACTCAAAATCACACAGTTAAATCCTGATATTCACATCACAATTTGACTAGCTGTGGAAATCATCTCCTACTTATAAATATTTCTACTTCCAAGAGACCTGTCTTTAGATTCAAGTCACACTATTTATACTCTGTCAGAATACGAGAGTTGAGGTCATCCCCTAGAGTGATCACTTCCCTAGGTAGGCCCCCTTAAAAAAAACAAAAATCAATATCCCTTATTTAGGTTCCCCTCAAACTCCTTAACAAGGATGCAAGAAGAAAACATCAATAAGAAAATCTTGGGGATTAAAAGACAAAAGGGGTTTTTTTATTTTAAGCTCAAATCCAAATGTGAATGATTCATTTTAAGCCATTTTTTCAATGTTGGGAAGAAACACCAAAAAATTTGACAAAATAAAGAAAATTATTTTAGAATGAGAAAGAAGACAATGATCACTTTTTATAATTCAAATGAGAAGGTTTGGAATGTGTGCACCTTGATTTCATGTTTTCCATTTTTTCCATTTTTTGCTCTTTAGACCTTCAAGTTACCTTCACAAACTTCAATCAAGTGCATGAAATCATGAAGAAATAGGAAAATTCACATGAAAACATATTAAACTATTTGATTCCAAGAAAAATGACAACTCATTTCATGCGTTGAATTTTGTACAAATAAAAGTGCAAGTTAATCATGATTTTTAACCTAGTCAACAAGATTGGACCTATATGTCATGAATTCAGACCCAAAACCCTAAATCTAAAAAAAAGACCCCTATTAAAAAATAGAAACCTTTCCAAAAATGTCAATTTTTTTGAAATTATTATCATTTGTGCCCTAGGGACCCATTTTGTCAAAACAGACAAATTTTTGTAAAATGAGTGTTTGAGCCCTCATATGAGCTTTAAACTCAAAACATAAAGAAACATCCCTATTTAGAATTAATAAACCTTTCCAAAACTATAGAATTTTCTAAAAAATTCACTAATTTCCATCCAAAAATGATTTTTATTGAAAATGAAGAAGCAATTATAAAAAATATAAATTACCGTGGAAAAATATGAGATTTTAACTAAAGCTTATTTGATATGTCACCAACCTACAAAAAAAAATTAGACCAAAGCACCAAGTAATTTGGGAGATATGATCAGATCTTTAAGATCTAGGGTTTTTTGTCTCCAAACAAATCTGCACAAGGGAGTTAGCTCCAAAAATAGCTGAAACTAGCATGTAAAGGTGGGTTGCCCCACAACGGGTGCCAAAAATGTGTGTGCTAAAATATTGAAACACTTCTATGAATCATTATATCCAAGATTTCTCAATAATGAGATCTCAAATGGAAATTCATAACTCTCTATTCATGTAATTCAAGGGTTTGTAATGAAGGCCCTCAATTTGACCTAGTTTGTGCCTATGCAAGTACAACATAAAATGAGAGATTCAAGGATCAAAATATGAATGCAAATAAAGATGCAAGCTAATCTAAATGATAACAATGCAAAGAAATGCAAGAAAAGAAATCTAATCTATGAAAGGAAATAACAATGCAATATTAATCTATGAAAACAAAAATGACTCTAACATAATATGAAAATGCAAAGATGAAACCTAATGATGGAAGCCATGGATGCAAGAGAGAATAAGATAAAAAGAGAGAAGTTGCAATGAAGCTCCAATTTCCAAACACTAAGGCTCAAACCCCTTCTCCAAAAGCACTCTCCAAACCTGTAGCATAACAATAAAATCTTCTTCTATATTTCTCTATATGAAAATGAGAAGGAGAAGGCTCTTTATAATTGAAAATTTGGAGGTGGGAGGCTTCTCACAACCAATATGGGATAATAGAGTTTGATCTATGTGAGACAAAATTCCACTAATGAGAAAAGTGGAGTGTTTGAGTAGAAAGTGGAAAGAGGAAATTGAGAAATCCCACTTAGAGGTATGTGCATTTAAGTGTAGAGGAAAAATGATTTATTTATTTTTATTTAATTTATTTTCTTTTTTTTATCATAAAGAGATATTTAAGTGGGGATTTATTTATTTAATTAAAAGAGGGATTTTATTTTAATTAAAAGGGGATTTTATTTTATTTAATTAAAAGAGAAGTTTTCTTTTAATTGAATAAGACTTAGAATAAGATGATCAAACCTTAGGAAATATTGAAATAATTAAATTAATTACAATTTGATCAAGGAAAATACTTTAATGAAATATTGTAATGTATTGATTTAGAAAATTGATAAATTGAAGAATATAAATTGATAAATTGGGGGCCCATAGTCTAGGTGACCATTTTAGGGTGTATACACAACTATTTTTTGACCCGTACTCATAAATTTGTTTTGTGGCTTCACAAATTATTTCTTCCATTAGTTGTATGACCCTACAAAATTGTGAAATGCTTCATTTTATGTTTATTACTAGTTCATAGCTTACCTTCATTGCATTCCCTTAAATGTTGCAACCCCTCGAAAATATGTAATTAGCTCTTCATGTCATCATCGCAGTTTAGACTTAAACAGTCTTCTAATTGTGTGACAATGTGAAGAAAGTTGTCTTACTTGTCGCCCCTTTGTCACTAAAACTAAAACATAACATCAAAATTTTATGACTCCATGGAGACTATCATTTAACCATAATCACACCATCACAACTTGATTTGTTAACCTTGCTGCTAACTTAGTGACAATGTGATAAGGTACTTTGTTGCTTCACAACTCTAACTCCAATTAACCATTAACTCCTTGTGACTATGAAACCCATAAGCATTCATATCATTGCAGCCTAAACTATCAACCCATCTCTTAACTTTGTGGACATGCGATAGTAGGCTTTCACCACTTCACAACCTTGACTCAGGGTTGACCTTAACCATATCTGACCATGTGGTGACTACCATCATGAACTACTAGCTGAGTTAGAGATCATGACATTGTACCTTAAAAATGAAAGTTAGCCTTCTGACTTGTGAAGCTGCAATGATGGTTTAGGTGACTATTTTCACATCATCACAACTCAACTAATTATTACTCCATAACTTCCCACAACCTTGCAAAAGGCATGATCACATTGTCATAGCTCAAAATTGTTCCTTCAAAATGAAGCTCTTAAGAGAATTAAGACAAAGAAAATTCAAAAAACTTTGTCGTATCCCATTGGCTTGCATGGTAAACAATGAATAATCTAAAGGATGTAAATATGGTTGCCACCCTAAAAAATGGATTTTGGAAGGAGAGGAAAAAATGGTGAACATTGACTCTAAAGGATATCATGGTATTGTTTATTAGTACATAATACTTAGCCACTTTCTAGGAAATGTTGGTTGATCACTAGAGTGACCGAGCCACTATACTAGCTAAGAAAGTCTTATGTAAGGTGTACATATTTTAGCACATTCCAAGCAATAGTTAGTGCCAAATACATTTAGGAGTCACTGAACAAGTTCAATGAGTGCCAAGTAATCTAAGATATAGTATATGTCGACCAAGATAGATAAAGACTTGTAGTATACACCGAGTAGAGTTAAGGCTAGGGGATAGCATAAAGAATAATATGTGTTGAGTATCAAAGGAAGTGTTAGAGTTGAGTAAATTTTTTTTTCTATATATGAGTTTTTAATGGCACAAAAATTATGTGAACCATTTTTGTAGATCTAGAAGCATCTTTTATAGATGAAGGAACTAATCAAGGAGATGATTATACGTATTAATGAAGATCATTAATTCCTATGTAATGTGTTTATCCAATCAAAAAATTACAAGGACCAAATGACAAAAGGAATGAATTTAGATGGTTGATTATGATCTAGAAGCTTCACTAAATAACTATATAAGGAGGGTTTTATACCTAACTCTAATATATGAGTGAGTATGTATGATTGTGAGGTGTTTGGATGCAAAGTTTTGAGGTAAATCAGAGGTGAACGACATAGGTGACCGAGTAGTGTAGTGAGAAGTAATTGAAGATCAGTCATAATGAGGTGATATCATATTGGATAGAGGAGATCTATTATCAAGAATTGAAGTGCTCACCAAAGGATCAAGTAGTGAACATTCTAATAGGTATTTCTAAGTTTAAATCTCTTAACAAAGTAGCTTTAATAAGATTTTGTAAATCTCTTAATATATTACTCACTTAGTTTTTATGTAAAATCCTTCAATCAAGGTATACCTAACAACCTTGCAAAAAGCCTTTAATAGAGAAGACCCCTCACAGGGAAGATAATCAAAAGTGATAAAATATTGTAGCCTTAACATGCACACTTTATTGTTGTAGTAGTGAAGATTTTGTGGTTGTCATTCCCACCACTATTTTACCTTCACCTCAGAGGGTTTCTACATTACCAAATCTATGTGTTAAGTGTGTTATGTGTTTATGAGTTTTATTTATGCAATTTGATGATAGATCTAATGTTATATTAAAGTACATAATTGCATTGATTTGAGGTTAAGGTTTAATGAAGAGTTTGTAATGGAGAAATCAAATATGTTTTATGTTTGAAGTGTTCAAATTTTCATAGATCCTAATTCAATCTCACCCCCCTCTTAGTATCATGCTTTCCCTATTAGATTTCAAATACTATAAATGCTTGGTTATGATTTTTTGGAGAATATGAGAAGTAAAATATTCCACTTGATTACATGTACATGTGTATGAATATTCAAAACCCCTACACTGATCTAGAGTCTTAATTTTCCAATGAAATTGAGAAAACCCTTCACAATAAATTGGTTAGAAGGAAAACTACTAAGGATTTCAAGAATTACTCTTTTCTTTGTTACTTAATTCTCTAATAGAACATTTATTAGTTTAAAGTTCTATGAAGTTGGCTACAATAGATGAGGAAGGTAACAAGAAACCCATCCAGCTCTAGTGTCCACTTTTAGATACACATAGAAATGATGGTGATTTCATAGTGTTTAGAGATGTGTTTGTATAATGGATAGTAAGGATGCTTGGAGGTTTTATTTGAAGGTTACCCTAGCAAATCAAGGACATACTATAATGCCTTGCCTAGAGATTCTTGGAACAAGGATGAAATACAAGCCACGATTTTTTTTTTTAAAACAAGTATGGATGCACATGACATACAACATATGAGGATCACATAAATAACAAAAAAAGACTAAACAACCATCCAAACACCAACAACTCTCCAAATGCCACTACTGACCAAAATGACTAACCACAGAAGGACGCAAATGATTTCAAATTTGAGAACATTTCAAATTCAAAATGCAATTCCAAGGTATTCAAGAATATCATAAAGGGAATCTAGAACACCTTTGAAAAACATTAAGTCAAACCAAAAAGTGCCCATCATTTTCCTAGATAGGTTTTTCCAAAACCTAGGTGATACTTTAAATCAACATAGTGCAATACTTTCCAATATCATATGACCTTTCTAATGAAGGAGTGCGATACTTTCAAGGTTTGGGTGACACTTCCTAAGAAGGCGTGTGATACTTCATAAGTACTATATGACCTTTCTCCAGTGGGCATGCAATACTTTCCACTATTGCATGACATTTATCCTTAAGACATGCGATACATTAAGGGAGCACATGATATTTCTTCTTTGGGCATATGATACTTTAAAGTATCACCCAATTCTGATGCATGGTTACCCAAGAACAATAAGAAATGCTCCAAGGATAAATCAAGGGATAAAATAGGAAGTCAAAACCTCCACACTAAGGAGTAGCAGATCCATAGTGAAGGAATAGACACTTAAAATGAAACTACAAGATGGAAACAACATCTAAGCATCTAACATAGTAGTGAAAGGAAAGGACTAAAAGCAACATCACAATGTACTAAATTAACAAGCTAAGTGCATGGTTCCTCCTAACCATAATAGCATCATGAAACCTTGAAGGTCCTATTCATCCCTCACATATAACATCCCAAACTACCAACTAGAGATTTGAAGCTATCTTTTAAGGATGTCACTACTAAATCATAATAACATCATAAGAACACAAAATTTGACATACTATACCAAAAGAAATAGATACTTCAACTAAGAGAAAACATTATCTATCATATGCTAAACATCATAATAAGAGAATGGGTCAATAAATAACATCATCTAAACATGATATATGAAAATTCCATTGAAAGAATAAATCACAAGAAAACATACTTTAGAATTTGAAGTACCAAGTGAAAACATCTAGCAATGGTCACATTGGGACAATAGACCATCTTTGTACACCAATCCCCAACAATGGTGAAGGTAGCTATACCTCCCAACCATGTGAAACTCATAGTTCCACTCCTACCATGATAATAGAGATAATGATCAAACCAAAAAATCACATAAAGAAAACATCCATGGCTATCACTCATGCTAGATAGTAATGATGACTAAAACCAAGATCATGCAACACTGCATGTACAACAGGTCCTGGTCAGACACTCTATGGGTAACTATATAGGGACTTTGGTGGAGAGTTGGTGACATGCTAATAATACATTCCCCTTGGTATTCACTCAAAAGGCTAACATGCCGCATCCATAACTTAACCACAAGGACTATGAACCATTGATCATTCCACTCAACACCACCCTTAGGAGGCTGACTTTAGCAGTCTTATCTTATTTAATTCTCTAACAATTAATTAAGTTATCAATTATTAGAAAATCCTTAACACCAACCTGGGCTAGGACACTATGGTCATGAGAGAAGCGCCTCCACTTACCTTACCCTACATACCCATACTCATCACACGATGAGTGCCCATATGCATGTATATTCCCAACCCAACCCCAAATGAAGATAAATCCAAAAAAATAAAAATGGGAGATCATGCCTTGCAAGTCACCCAAAAAATGCATGCGCACATGCTCATGTGTGGTGTACCACCATCATGGAGATCAAACACAAGGGCTGGATGAGATTACAAGTAAAAATAACACTTGACTAAATAACAACTTAGGAGGATGAATGTGACACACATCCCAATGCAACATAAAAGGTACAAAAATGATCTGAATAATATCCTATAGATGATCCAAGTCCATGATCAATAACATGCCAAGAAAACTTGAGGAAATTGGGTGGCACATAAATCAAGGTAAAAACCCCAAAATTGAAAATAATGAAAATAAAACCCATTTGGTCTTTGGGCACAAAAGCCATGAAAATCCAATAAAATTTGGGTTCAAACACCGTATGCAAAAATGACTAGCATAACAATGTGAAATTCCAAACCCTCATCCTAAAAATTGGGAAAATGTTTATACTTGACTAATCGAGCAGAACAAACAAAAAAAAAAGGAGGGGAACACTAGTTCTCAGCCTCCAAACAAATAGCTACCAGAAATAGATAAAGAAACTAAGTTGGAACAAGAAAATAGTAGACCCCTACCTGAAAGCTAAAAGGGATAAAATAGAAAACAACCTGGTAAAATAAATAATCTATAGATATAACCAAAAATGATGACAAAGCAAGGTCTCCCTAAGATGGATCCAATGAGTCCATCCTCATGAAGATCCCACGCCTGTAGCTCTCACAAAAAATAGAAAACCAATCCTTTAGAAAAGGATTTTAGAAAAAGCTTTCAATTTTCTAAATTGCAAAAGTGAGAAGTGAGCAATTAAATTCCTCTCTCAATACTTGTTCACTCTTCGAGTGAATAATCAATTAGGCAAATAGCTAGTTAGACTAGCTAGACTCTGAATCGACCCAAACAAAAATAGGATATTCCTATAAATAGGAAATCATCTATGGTAAAATTGCCAAAAATTAAATTCAATAAAATTCAAAGCTTGAAAACCCAAAATTCCAAAAATTTCCTTAAGAACTTTTGCAAGAATACAAATCTCTAAATGCACAAACATGATCGCTATTTTAGTCACATAATGCAAATGTGTTTAGATTTAATATTCACTAAAAGGTTTAATGTAAATAATTAAATGAGGATACGTCAACCATACATGGACTACATTGGTAGAATATGAACCACTGAATCACTAACTCTAGGTGCCATTGCCAAGGATATAAATCCTACACACTAAAACACATGATTGCATATAATAACATGGTCAAAGCAATAAATGTACTAAATAAATAATTTAACCATTTAGTCAACTATACTAAAATAATGCATTTATATTACTCACATTTGCATAAAACATAATGAAGAAAGAATGAAGTAAATATCCATAGCATAAAATCCATCACATAATAGAATCAGAGATATGTACAAAATACAAGATAAGCAGATATCATCATAGACCTACTATCATCTCAAAATGGCATCAACATGCAAATATGATAAACTAAAAATCATAGCAGTAAAGAATCTATGATACTGAAATCAAAGTATAACATCCAACCCTCAAGTCATCTCAAAAGTAACACAACAAGAGTACACATATTTCTTGAATCAAAATGTAACAAGGTTCAGACTACAAACATGAGAGGCACTACAAATACCAAGGCCTAAAGAACATTTAACTGATAAAGGCTATGCACTTGACTTGGGTGATTGGATTTTAAAATCAAAATATACATTAATAAGGTTGTATGGGTGTAGGAGGCTACCCCATATGCTCCCTTTTCTTTTCCATGAGAGATTAGGTTTCTTGGAATTTATATGGAAATTACTATGAGTTGAGAAAAAAAAAATTCAACAAAGAAGAAAAGGAAATATGATGCTGCATTTCATAAAGTTTTATGGCTATAAAGTTGGGCACAACATGATTTAGGAAGTTTAGGATTACATCATGAACATGTATTGGCTAGTCAGTGACAAAAGAGATTATGATCCTAAGGGGCACGTCAAGACCATAAAGGCCAGATATGCAAATCAAGTGAACATGGAAGATGATATTATAAGAAAATGTGATGGTTTATGAGAGGCATACTAAAGGTTGAAAAGGTGGAATGTTTTGTACAAAATATAATGTCAAATATTAAGTAAGGTTTTTCCTTGATTTCATATCGAGGAAGATATGGAAACTCTTAGGATTGATAAATGTATTAAAATTATTGAAAAATTATGTTAGGAATATACTAAGAAGGAGAAAGGTAAGAAGATTGAACAATCACCTTCTCCACATCCTCAAGCCAAAAAGAGACAGTTAAGCATAGAAGGATCAAGTCCTGGCCACTCTTCTCCCATGCCTCAATAAATAGAAGGGACAAGTACCCCTTTGGTGTCCCATAAAGATTTAGATGGTGAAGGATCATAAAAAATGATTAGTATTTTGAAAAGCAGGAAGGAAAACAAAAATGTTGAATCATCAAAGCCACCTCTAGATTTTTATGAGAAGAAGCACGACAACTATCACTATAAAATTTGGGGTCAAATTGTGATGATAATCTACAATAATGGTGTAATTTTTGGTGGTTTTCATGTTTATTTATTTTCAATGGTCCTTGACACAATTGCAATATTGATGTTGGTGTCATAATTGTAATGCCCACATGAGTATAAAGAAAAAAAGAAAACACAACATAAATAATTCCCCATTTGTTTTGATTGTGGAGAGCTACGTGCAAAAGAAGGTGGAGAACTCTAAATGAGGTTGAAGAGCTTTGAACATCATTGTGCTCTTATTCTTGGTGCATTTCATTCCTATGATATCTCTTCATTTCATTTCCATGCCCTTTCTCTGTGCTTTTGTTACTATGATCTCTACATTTTGTTGCCATGCTTTTGCTCTACGATTTGGTTGTCATGACCTTGTGATCTCTACATTTTTTTTCATGCATTTTCTCTAAAATTTAGTTGTTGTGCCCTTCTCATCTCTATTTTTCATTATCATTCCCTTGCTCTATGATTTTGGTGTTGTTCCCTTGCTCTGTGATTTTTTTCCATTTCATTCCCTTGCTCTGCGATTTCATTTTCATGTTGTGCCCTTGCTCTGCATTTTCATTGCAATACCCCAGCTCAGTGAAATTATTCAAGGGCTATGTAAATGTTGGTTTATTTTTCTTCTAAATTGGTATTTCTTTATATCTCCTTCTGAACATGTATATTTAGAGATATTTTTTAAGGTTCTTACAATAGAAAATTGATCCAGCTGCATACATATTCTAGAATCCAAATTAAAAAAAATAAATCACTCAACCTATGCTAAGTGACTTATCTTAAGGTCCTTTTAAAAAAAAATGCAGACCAAGAAAAATGGGTAGAGTTCACAAGAAATTTTACAAAAACATATAATAGCAGATATTTTTAGAAAGAAACTAGCCATAACTAGTTAAATAGATCTAGTTGTCGATTAGCTGGGTTGATTACAAATTCTTATAGAATTGTCATCAGATTAGGTACAATAAAATAAATAGTTAGCTTTTCCCAGCTAGTAGGATCAAATAAATTTTTCCAAGGTAATAAAATTGCATATGCAAGGAATTGAATAATAACTTTAGTGAAGAGTTAAGTATGAGGAGTTGAAGAAGTAAGTTCTTCTTCTATGTAAATGCCATAATTACAAGGCTTATTCCCTTGTAGAAGCCTTTGCCAAAATGACATTACCTTTAAACCATGCAAATGATATAGAAGTGGTTCCCAACCTTGAAACACTGTTATAAGAATTTGATACTTGGGATCATTGCAGGGAGATTGTGCCAATACTTGGAACACTCTTATACTTGCAAGTGATTCAAATGTCATAGTACCTACCAAAACACTTTCCTAGATATTATCTAGTGGATCCCATAATATCCTCTATGTTGTCTAGATGTTGTTTCTTCCATGTAGTCTCTTTCTAAAGCCACTCCTTCTCCTTCTTTTTCTAAAGCTGATCCTTCTGTTCAAACTATGGGAGGAGTAACTGAGAGGCAAGGGGTGAATCAGTTACCACAAAAATAAATCCTAGAACCCTTAGATGTCAATACAAATCAAAAATTTGATTAAACTGTATTCAACTATAACTCGGCAAATAGACACACACTTAGTTTATACTAGCAAATGTTGTAACTCAGTAAACACTGAAATAACTTGGCAATTTCTTAACATGAAAATAGTAAGATATTATCTATGATTATTCTTATTTAACTTAGTTTCAAACACATAAAAGAAATAGAATGAATACAACTGACACCAAGATTTAACATGGAAACCCAATTTGGGAAAAACCACCAATTGTAACTAGTTACTGATTTTCACTCTTTTGAAGTGAGCCATGTTAGGAGGCAACCCTATTAAAGGTTACAAAACACACTGTTAGGTGTGACCATGTTAGAGGATTTGATCACCTTATTAGGAATGGCCTTGTGGGAGGTCTTTAGGACACTTTAAATAGAAATTCCACCTTGTTAGAGGATTTAGAAATAGCTGTTAAGCCAACTCTATTAAGAGATTTAGATCACTACTAAAATGATTAGAAAGTAACAATGAGATGACCTAATTTATGATGCAACTAAATTACTAATTAAAGATCTTAAATTTGGCTTGTATACTTGATCCTTCTTGATCAAATGTATCTTTGTAGCTCAACAAGGATATTATGCTTATCCTTCTAATTTGCTTCCTCTAAGCATCTTCAAATCTTCTGTTATGTTCCACACATTCAATCCTCAACTTTACCTTATATTTATATCTTACACATTGTAAACTTGGCTTGAATAAAACTTAGAATACTTAATATTCATCTCCTTAGTTAGTTAGAACAACAATCTAATCAATTGAGCTCAATATGACAAAACAAGAAAATCCTTCATTAGCTGACCCTGCTCGGTAGACACTAACTCAGAAATAATTTTTCTATGTTAACTCAGTGAACTCAGTTAACACTACTGATGTAGGAGCATCCTAGGTGTAAGAAAAATCTTGCATCACCCAAAAATATTTTTCATTTCAGCCTTTTTTTATTTTAATAAGGACTAGTAGATAGGGTGTTTACTATTTATGGGAACTTACTATTTCCATTAAGTTTTTCATATGAGCTCGGAATGTTCTCATTTTTTATATGAAGGTTTATTATAGAGTTATAAGCCTACCATAAAAATCCCATTGTTCCAGCCTAAGTATCATAGAAGTTATTATATATTTTTAGTGGAAACATTTGCAAAAAGATTTTAGGCTCACTGTTGGAGGCCTTAGAGTGCCTAGATGAGGTGCAAAACTCAACGGAAGGGTGCTTACATAGTTCAAAGCCTATAAATTAGGAGCTAGAATTTCTAAAAAGTTATAATAGCCAATTAGAGTAATGATTCAAGAGTTATGGCCTTTCAAAGTTGGGCTACCTAAAATTCTTAAAATAAATGTCAAAAATGTATTTGGTCAACTCTGTATGTATTGTATGGGTTTGTCGGCCCTAGGTATTAATTTTAAGCATCTAGAACCTTCTTGGGTGGCATAAAATTTCCTATTTAAGAAAGGCCTAAACATTATCTAAGATAGCTCTGGGTGATAGTTTGTAGCTTGTCTTGCAAAATATTGTAATGAAGGCACCCATGCGGGTTAGCATACTGTACTTGTGAATTCTATAATACCGCATTTGCAGTGCAAATAAGAAGTCCATTATTTTTTCTCACATTTTTTGTTATTTCTTTATTTTTGCTACAAGTTTATGGTATTAAGGGAAGCACCCTTCATCAAGTGGTATCAAAGCTAGAGTTCTTGAGTGTGTGGATAGATAATTGATTGTGAGGTAGTTTACACCAAGACATGGTTTGGGCTAAGCATGTAGATAGATCATCAATTGTGAGGTAGTTTGTACTAGGGTTTTAGAAGAAGCACAAAAATGCCTCCATGAAGAGAGCATGGTGAAAGAGCTGTAGGTGTTACACCTGAGGGTTTTAGAGCCCTCTAAAGACATGCAAGAATTGGAAGAAAAAATGCATAGAGGAATAAATCTTCTTGTAAGAGATGAAAGTGAGGAGGAGGATGAAGTAGAAGAAAATACCGAAGCAGGGGTAGTTCTAAACCCAGAGGAAGAAAGGCTTTTTAGAGCCATCTCTAAGATTGGAAAAAGACATAAGTTTAAAGTTCTCACATTTTTGAGAAATCTTAACCTAGAGGAGTTGATCGATTAGATAAATGAACTAGAGGAGTACTTTGATTATGAAGATGTGGAGGATCCTGATAGGGTCAAGATTGCAAAGGAAAAACTAAAAAGACATGTGAAGATCTAGTAGCAAGAGGTTCAGTTGGAGTGAAATAGAAAGGGAAAGGAAAAAATCACCAGATGGAAATGGATGGTAGCTAAAATAAAGTGACAATTCATTCCTATGGATTATGAGCTTGATTTGTTGAAGAAAATGCATTGAACCAAGTAGGAAAATCTATTCAAGAGTATACCAAAGATTTCTACTGAGTTCTCATTGGAACTAGCCATGCAGAAGTTGGTAAGGAGAAAGTGACCCATTATCTTTATGGGTTAAGTCCAAGAATTTAGGTTGAGGTGAGTTTGGTTTGAATGAACAATATTGAGGTGGCATACCAATTTGTCATAAAAGTTGAGAAGAAATTGAGCAAGAATTTTTATAGCAAGAATAGTAGAAGAGGTTGCGGTGGAAGATCTATCAGACAATCTTATGGAGGCCATAATGATGATCGAAAGAACAAGGATGAGTCTAGAAGTAGCAGTCAAAACCAAAGAGGAAACAATTCCAATCATTTCCATGATCATAACAATAGAGATCAGAGAGGAAGAAACATAGGACAAGGATATGGAAGAGGAGGTTTCCATGGGAAATGTTTTCACTACGGAGAAGAAGGGCATAGAGCATTTGAATATACTTAGCACCAAGGAAGGATAGATCAAAGAATAAAAGGCTAGGCCATAGTTGCACATGTTGTCGAAGATGCCAGATCCTCACATTCTAAAGATGTTGAAAGAGGAGAAGTCTTAGTTAATAGAAGAGTCCTCTTGAGTGGTAAGAATGAACCTAATCAAAGAAGGGTCTTGCTTCACACAAGGTGTAGATGTGAAGATAAGTGTTGTGATGTGATCATTGATGGTGGAAGTACTAACAATCTAGTGTCAGAAATGATGGTCACCAAGTTGAAGTTGAAGATGTAGAAACACTCATGTCCATACCATATTGCTTGGGTATAAGATGAGCACAAGATCATGGTCAATGGGTAGTGTTCAATGAAGTTCAAGATTTGAAGCTACCAGGATGAGGTACTATGTGATATCATACCTATGGACATATATCATATGTTTTTTGGTAGGCCGTGGCAATTTGATAGGCATGCTATACATGATGGATGAAAAAATACCTACACTCTAACCAAGGATGAAGTGAAACATAAGTTGAAGCCATTGAAGGATAAAGAAGAAAAGGCATGTAGTGCTACCAGAATATGTTTTTTTGATGGAAAAGAGTTTCTCAAAGGTATGAAGTGTGAGCATATGTGTTTTGCTATAATTCCAAAATATAGTAAAGAAGAAGTAGAGGAGGTACCTGCAAAAGTTGTAGATATGTTGGGAGATTTTTTTGATATTGCATCAAATAATGTACCTAATGGATTGCCCCTAATGAGGAAGATAAATCACTAGATGGATTTGGTTCCAGGAGCCAGTTTTCCAAATAAGGCAATGCATAGAATGAAAGCAACAAAAAGTGAAGAGTTGAATAGACAAGTTCATGAGTTGTTACAAAAGGGGTTGATTCAAGAGAGTTTGAGTCCATGTGTTGTACCCCAGTATTAGCACTAAAGAAGAATGAAGAATGGAGGATATGCTCTGATTCTCATGCTATTAATAAGATCACAACCAAATACAAATTCCCATTGCCAAGGATGGATGATATTATGGACTATTTGAGTGGAGTTGAGTATTTCACAAAGATAGATCTAAAGAGTGGGTACCATCAAATTTGCATCAGAGAAGGTGATGAGTGGAAGACTACTTTCAAGACCAAAGAAGGTTTGTATGAGTGGTTAGTCATGCCTTTTGGGCTAACCAATGCACTAAGCACTTTCATGAGGCTAATGAATGAGGTACTAAAGGAGTTTCTAGATAAGTTTGTCATTGTTTACCTAGATGATATATTTATCTTTAGTAAGACATTGGAGGAGCATTTAATTCATATTCACAAGGTGTTTGATAAGTTAAGGGAAGAAAAGTTGTTGATAAACTTGAAGAAGTGTAGTTTTGTAAAGGAGTTGGTGTATCTGGGATTTGTAGTCTCAGAAGATGGTCTACAAATGGGCCTAGAGAAAGTGAAGGCTATCCTTGAATGGACTACTCCAAGGAGTGTGATAGAGGTAAGATCTTTTCATGGACTAGCTAGTTCTTATAGAAAGTTCATAAGAGGTTTTAATAGTATTTGTGGACCCTTGACTGAAACAATGAGAGGGGATAGGAAAGAATTTAAGTGGATTATAGGAGCAGATAAGAGTTTTAATTTGTTGAAAAAAAAGTTATTGAGTAGCCTATTTTAGAACTTCCTGATTTTAATAAGGTGTTTCAAGTAGACTATGATGCTAGTGGTACTACAATAGGAGCTGTTATGAGCCAAGAAGGTAGACCTATTGCCTACTTCAGTGAGAAATTGAATAATGCCAAAAGAAAATGTCCTATTTATGATAAGAAATTTTATGCTATAGTTCAAGCATTGAAGAAGTGGACACACTATCTTCTTCCTAAGGAGTTTATTTTGTATATTGATCATCAAGCTTTGCAATATTTGAATAGTCAAAGAAAATTGAACCAAATGCCTTTGAAGTGGGTTGAGTTTTTTTAGAGTTATACATTTTTTTTGAAACACAGGAGTGAGAAGTCTAATAGAGTTGTAGATTCTGTTAGTAGAAGACAAATTTTGCTGACAAAAATGTAGATATAGATGGTTGGGTTCAAGGAACTCAATACTTTGTATCCAGATGATCCTAATTTTGGTGAAGTGTGGAAGGCTTGTACATAACTTGTTACACTTGATAGGACAAATTGGTTGGATTTCATGATCCAAGATAATATGTTGTTCAAATGAATCTAGTTGTGCATTCCTAGAAGTTCAATGTGAGAGAATCTCATCAAGGAGAAGCGTAGTGGAGGATGAGTTAGAAATTTTGGTAGAGGTAAAACCATAGCTTTGGTTGCTAAGAATTATTATTGGCCACAATTGTAGCAAGATGTGAAGAAGTTTGTATAGAGTTGTTAGGTATGTCAAATGGAAAAAGGATTAAAGTAGAATACAGGGTTGTATCAGCCATTACATGTACTAGAGAAGCTGTGGGAGGATGTCAACATGGACTTTGTTCTTGGATTACCAAGGAATTAGAATGGCTATGATTCTATTTTTTTGGTGGTTGATAGGTTTTTAGAGATGGTATATTTTATTCCTTGCAAGAAGTCTAGTGATGCTGTTCATGTAGCATAATTATTGTTTAGAGAAGTGGTGAGCCTAATGGTCTACCAAAGAGTATAGTTTTAGATCGAGATACCAAATTTTTTGGGTATTTTTGGCATACATTGTGGAAGAAGTTGAAAATTGATTTGAAGTTTAGTTCATCACATCATCCATAGACTGATGGACATACATAAGTTGTGAATCACAGTTTGGGAAACTTGCTTAGATGTTTGGTTGGAGACAAGCCAAAAGGATGGGATATGATTTTACCATAGGCAAAATTTGCATATAATAATTTTGTCAATAGGAGTACTCATAAGTCACCATTCTAGATTGTATATGCGAGTAGTCCTAGAAATGCTTTTGAATTGAGGAAGTTGGATAAAGGAGAGATAAGTAGTGCTGAAGCAAAAGATTTTTCTGAACATTTGAAGAACATCCATGAGGAGGTGAGGAAACACATCATAAAGATGAATACATAGTATAAAGCTAAGGCATATGTGAAAAGTAGGTATAAGAAATTTTAGATTGGAGATGAAGTCACAGTTCATTTGAGAAAAGAGCATTTTCCAATGGGGACATATAATAAGTTGAAGATGAAGAAGTTTGGACCATACAAGATAGTGAAAACAAATGATTATAGAAATGAATATGAAGTAGAGTTGCTTTCTGAATTGAATATTTCACCTGTATTTAACATTTTAGATTGACATAGTATTATGAAGGAGGTGATGGAGATAAAGTTGCAGAAGCGCAGTGGAGTATTGCAGTGGCTAGTTCAGCTACAAAAAAGATTGAGGAGATACTAGACAGTCATGCTGGGAAAAGTACTAGGAATAGAAATTATGAGGAATATTTGGTCAAATGGAAAGGGAGGCTAATTGAGGATTCATCATGGCTAGCAAAGGAGGATGTTAAACATCTTGGTTTTCCTTTGAACGCTTGAGACATAATGAAGTCGCTTCTTAAATTACCCTAGGTGTCTAATGTAGGAGCATGCTGGGTGTAAGAGCAATCTTTCATCACCCAAAAATAATTTTCATTTCATCCTTTTCTATTTTAATAAGGACTAGTAGATAGGGTGGTTACTATTTATGGGAACTTACTATTTTTAGTAAGATTGTCATACAAGCTCAGAATGTTCTCATTTTTTATATGAAGCTTCATTATAGAGTTATAAGCCTACCATAAAAATCTCATTGCTCCAGCTTAAGTATTAGAGAAGTTATTGCAGATTTTCGGTGAAAAAATTTGTAGAAAAATCTTCAGGCTTATTGTTGAAGGCCTTGGAGTGCTTGGATGCTCTTGCATAAATTGCATATTCACAAAGTTCCTTTGGTAACCAAGTGAGCTTGGTTAGCACTAGTTCCATCCAAAATTTCCTTCATTAACTGAGTGAGCTTGGTTAACACTCAACTTCTACAAACTTTCTTTTGAAACCTAAGTGGACTTGATAGACATTGTCTTCTAAACTTGGAAAAATTTGGAATGCTTAGTAATTAGAAGAAACTATCTTCATTTCCTAAGTGAGCTCAACATGAACTGAGTGGAAATGATATGACATTTTGGGTATCATCAAAGACAATACACAATTAATCAATTATCTTAAACAATCTCCTTTGACATTGATGGCAACACAACATACCATAATACAATAAATTTTTTAGAGCAATAATAAAGTAAGGAACATATCCTTAGTTTCATTCCAATTCTCATCAATGAGAACTCTATCTATTAGTGAGAACTCCCTCTTCCTTTAGTTTCTCCCTTTGTTAGCAAAATTATGTCTTCAAGATCTTCATCTAATAACAAACTTCCCTTCTTTGATATTAGACCAAGTTCTCCCTTTTTGACATCTTTGAAAATATATACTCTCCCTCTTTATAAAATTTCTATGAGATATGAGAGAAAACTTTTCCCTCTTTGACATCTCATGCCAAAGAAAATATTTAGTGAATATCAATGTACCTCATGTATTGATTCATATGCAATGTGCCCTTTTCAATATTGTATCAACTGACTAATATTCAACATGCTTTGGTTGATGCATCACTAAACTTCATTTAGTGAGATTTAGATAGGGGAATGACCCTTGACTTACCTCTTAGATACAAAAATGCATCCTTAGGAAATGGCTTAGTGAATATGCCTACAATTTGTTCTTTAGTATTCACATATTCCAATCTTGCCTCTTTATCTTGTACCAACTCTCTCAAAAAATGATATTTTATAGCAATGTGTTTGGTTTTGGTATGTATCATAGGATTCTTTGATATATTAGTTGCACTGGTATTATCACAGAATATAATCATTGGATCCTTGATTTCTATCTTCATACTTGCCAACAATTGCTTCAACCAAACAACATTGGAACAATTAATTGCTACTACCATATATTCTGACTCTGTTGTGGACTGAGAAATAAAATTTTGCTTCTTGCTTGTCCAAGACACTAGTCTTTTACCAAGAAATAATACTCCACCATTGGTGATTTTTCTGTCATCAACACTTCGTGCCCAATCAACATCTATGAATGCTTTCAAATCTAAATTTCCTACTTATTTGTACCATAATCTAGAGTCTTCAGTAACTTTTAAATACCTCATGATTCTCTTGATTTCCATCATGTGATTTCCATTATGTGATTTTCTTTAGAATTTGCTAAGAATCTTTCAACCATACCAATTGCTAATGCAATATCAGGCCTTGTTTGTACTACACATTATAATTTTTCAATCATAGATCTATATATGGTCTAATCTACCTCTTTGGAATCTTCATTTTTGGAAAGCTTATGTCTAGTAGACATATACGGTGTTCCAATTGGCCTTGAATCTTCCATTCCAAACTTCCTTAGTACCTCCTTTGTATATTTGGATTGCGTAATGTAGATACCATCTTTCTTCTATTGCATTTGTAATCCAACAAATAATTTTATCTCTCAAGACATGGACATCTCAAATTCTTTATGTTGGAAATACAATAGGAAAGTAAACATGGTCATCTTCAATCATGATTTTGTCCTCTTTAGCTTTATTTTTTTTCTTGGTCACTTCACATAGTAATATTGATTGGATCTCTTATTCTCTCTTTAGATTTTTGATCTCTTTAGATAGGGTTCCATTTTTTTCCATCAAATCTGCAACTACTACATCAATTTCATTGGAGTTTCCATTTACAAATAATTTAGTAGTGTCAATCTCTTGGTAATGTGTATCATTCTCTTAAATAGAAATTTCCTTCCTTCTCTTAATGATTTCTTTAATTCATATCTTGCTTCATTTAGCTGATGTAGGGCAAGTTGTATTTTAATTCTTTGGTTCTCAATAGTCTTTCCCAATTTGTAGATTTCCATCTCCAAGATCTTTCCTCAAAGATACAAAGCTTTTCTTTTAGAGAACTATGCTTTGATACCAATTGTTAGATATACAATAAGAAAGTAAACTTGGGGGGGGGGGGGGGGGGGGGGGGTTGGGGTGAATCAACACTTAAAACTATGAACCTCTATGACTATTCACCACACATCCATCTCATAGTCTATGCATATAAACTAAAAAACCAAATTAAGGATATACATCCATAGCATGAAAGTAAAAAATTCAACACATTTATGGCACAAGATATTTGGTTACTTGAAAACTCTCCAAGGAGAAGGTAAAAATGGGATGGGGATGACATCCAAAAATCTTCACTATTGCGATAATAACTGTATCCAATGAAGGTTACAATGTTTGATCATGAAACATGATCTACCCTATAAAAGGTATGCCATGTTAAAGGCTTACAAGATTGTTAGATCTTACCCTATTAAAAGATTTAGAACACCCTACTAAAAGTGTGCCTAGTAAGAGGACTTTAACATACGATGAAGTAAGCACCCTATTAAAGGATTTAGAAAAGCCTATTAGGACTACTCTATTAAGAGATTTGATTGATTCACCTATTAAAATATCTTTGCAATGATCCTACAGTTAGCACTCTATTTCTTGATGTTAGATCACCTCTAAAGTAATGTGAACTTAATCCTTTATGATCAGATGCACCTCTACTATCCTATGTTTCCTTTCCTCTCTTCTCCTTCTAACTAATTCTACAATGTAACTCAATTCATAACACCTTAATCACCATGAATGCTCTATTTGCGCATGAAAACTCTCTTCAATTCAACTTAGAATTCCTTTCTACCATCTATAAAGTTTAGGGTTCATCTTCCTTAAGAAGTCCTTAGTGATTTAGGGTTTGGTATGAATCAATGATAGTGATTTACCCATATTACCTTTATCCTTCCCATTTTTTTGATTAGATGCATGCCATGCATAGGGATTCACAATTAAGATTTGTCCTTATCAACAAAGATTGTAAAAAAATACTTAAGTTAGCCTAAAAATGGTTTACATAGAAGTTTGTGCCAATACTAACAACTATGTCAAAAAATTATTACTCAGCATCTAAAGTCCTCGGTGCTTAGCACTAACTACTAATTTAATGCTATCACTCAGCATTTAAGTGACTCGGTATGCACCACTTGCTCAACACTTGAATCACTCAGCACATACTATCTACTTGGCATTTGAGTGACTTGACACTTGAGTGGCTCAACACTCATTGTTTACTTGGCATGCACTAACTTATATGTTATGCTCAAAACATGTTACTTATTCATAATGAACTAAGTAGATGACTTAACTCTATAGACAATTGTTAGTCAAAACCAATCTGAGATCAACAATCTCCCCCTTTGACATGAGTGTCAAAAATACTTGATCATACATTAATGATCTTATTCTTATGAGCATAACATAGATAACTATTATTTGTTTGGCTTCTATACAAAATTTTAAAAAATTTGGCTACACATGACTTATCAGTCATACCTCAAAATTTAATTTCATAGCTCCTTCTAAGTTGATTATTCTTTGCTTTACTCTATACAAAATCTTTCTCCTGCTGAGTAGATTTTCTATCTATTGAGCTCTGTCTATGTTTGGCTCTATCTTTGTCTCCCCCATACTCTTTCTGATTATTACTCCCCCTTTTTCCTTACTCCCCCTTCATCTTTACTCCCCCTTTTTGACACTTATGTCAATGGGTTATACACTAATAGTGTGTTTGTCCAAAAATAGTTTGTGGATCTCAAGGATAATGTTTAGAGCTGCATCCCAATTATCACAAGCTACCACCAATGACTTAATTTGGATGGATAGCTTGGCAAAAAAGTGTACTAAGCCTTCATGGGTAGAAAAATGAGAGTCTTTCTTTATGATATTTTTATCATAGGATAGTTCCTTGTGTAGTATCTCCACGTGTGGAGTCAATGTTGACTAGATGCATATTAGTTTGGCCCTAATGTTGGCTTCATCTACATGTAATGTTGCTAACTAACTTTGGGAATGTAGGAGGGTGCTGAAGTGTTTCTCACTTTGGGCTAGAGGCTTTGGTAGATTTATGCAAGATGTGTGCATAACACTCTCTAAGTTTAGAATATGACTTCTAACTTCCCTTATGAAGAGTGTAGAATCATTCAGTTTGGTATACAAAGAGAAAATATTCTTTAGTGTCTTCTTCACACTTTCTATTTTTGTTGCTAATTCAACTTGTGTTAGTGCAATAGTACTTGATATCTTTTCATCAACCTGATGTTGGAAATTTCTCTTAGACCATTCAAGTGATTTGACATTAGAGTCAAGGTTTGTGTCATTAAGCTTTTCTTCTAAGCTGGTTAATTGTTCAATTATTGGTTTATTTTCTTCTAGAGTTGATAGGCTGAATGCATCAATTAAAATATCTTTGATATCAATCAAAGCTTGCTTCTATTTATGCTCCTATCTGAGCAATTCTTGATGCTTCTTCTTTGCTAGAGCTTCTTGGAGTATACCCATATGCTCAATAGTAATAGTTGCATAGTCAAATTTGGGCAACTCAATTACTTCATCCAAGTTTATATCAACAAATGGTGTAACTTTAGCTCCCTTGGATGTACTTGGACTAGGCCTTGAGGATTGTAATGGTGCAACTTCTATGCTTGGCCTCTAAAGAACTTGACTAGGAGGGGTAGCACATTTTGGTAATGTTATAAATGTTTGTATTACTATCTGCTCCTTTGACTTTGTTGTCAAACTTTATTCTTCAAGTGTGTTCTTTTCTTCCTTTTTTCTAATAGTAACACCTTGATTATGTGTTGTAGGTGTAGAAGCATCTGTGATGCCTCACCCTGACTTGTTATAGCCTGGATGTTTTATGTATATTTTGATATTTGAGACCTTGATATTTTGACAAACTTAAATAGATGGTGGGTTGCCTTATCTATGGATTTGATACGATAGTAGTGTCTTACATTGCTATGTGCACAAAGAAACCTATTATTGCATAGGAAATGTTCAAATATATTTGGGTGTAGTTTTATGACATGATATTATCAAATTTTGATGAAATGCAAAATGTTAGTTTTCTTCTAAAATTTTTTAGTGTAAGGATGAATAGTAATTTGATTATGATGCTTATGGTCTACAAATTTGGATACCTTAACATTTTGAGTGGAATAAATTGAAGGGGTAAGAAAAGATATTTAATTTGAATTATACTCATATAGATATTATTGTTATTTTCATTTACATTATGTATGTTTATTTGATTCCTTGGACTACTGATGCTCAAGTTTGATGTACAGAAAGAGGAACCATGGAAACTTAACGGGGAAACAAGGTATAGACACATGTTTAATGACTCTACCAAGGTGAATCTTTGTAAGATTCATAAATTTCATTGTGATGTGCTTATTTTGTGAACGTGTGATGTATGTGTGTGGCATGATTTTCATGTGTAGATTTTGAATGTGTCATGGGTGATGTTTTAGTGCATTTTGTGTGTGTCACTTGACACTTGTACTTGTTATGTGAAATGACATGTTATTCATCAACGGATCATGTGGCCACCTTGTTTCGTGTTATATGCCTCAATTGAGAAATTTGATTATTGCCTTAGTTAGAAGAGGACAAGGTTATCACCTTTGGAAAAAAGTTGAAATTTGAATTACCTAGCTTAAGGAGGGTCATAAATTAACTTTAAGGTAAATTGTGATTAAAATTAATCCTACCCATGTTAGTACTATAGGTTAGGGAGCTATTAATGACCTCTATGGTGTCTAGTGGACCTAGGAGACCCCATGAAAATGATGTTCTTCATTGAATCCGAAAATAAGAGGGTTATAAATAGAGGCATGGCTAAATTGAACCACAATTATTCATTGCCTTGCTTGGAGGAAGGTTGGTATCATGATCCATGCAACTTCTTCATTTTGCATGTAGATTATAAATGGTGCTCTTCATTTCATGATGGGATTGTGGTGTCTTGTGGTGTATTTGTGAATTGCATGTGGGTAGTGTTGTGTGAGTCTTCTTTGATTTTGTTGTTTCATGTTATATGTCTTGTGAATTGGGTGCGAGGCATCACTCATCCTTGGGAGGGAAGAGATGCCTGGGGTGAAAGGGTTAGTTGGGCTCACACATGGAGTTGAGGAACTCTCCCTTGTGTGGAGATGATTGTATATGTTCTATGGAATGTGAATGATCTTGCTCACTTGCATCTTGGGAGGTATAAGGAGGTATGTAGAAGGGAGGATGTTGATTGCCTCGAAAGGGCATTTTGATATTGAAAGAGATGTGTATTTTGTGAATGAAGGCTATGTAAATCCTCCTCATGTTGAGAGCCTACGTTCACCCTATTCTTGATTCATTTGTTGAATCTTTTTGCAAAGCCTTGGGATGGGATTTGTTGAGAATATATTGTGTAAATCCTATCAATTTATTGTAAATATGTATGGCATGTGAGTGTGTAGCATGAAACCATTTATGCCTTGTTTCCCCGAGCTTAGTGGGTGGCCTCCTTGAGGCCTAGGTTGGGAGGTGAGCCTCCATGGTTCCTATTTTTGTCTTTCTTTTGCAGATTTTCATTTGAAGAGATGGAAGCTTGGTGATCATGAAGTTCATAATTTGCATAGGTGAAAAGCCTTTTGGTGGTGTTGAAATGGAGAAGTGAACTCCACCTTATGATGAACATTCATTGTATTGTGATGTGTTGTTAGTGGACTCATGTATTTGCCATTAGAAAGATTTTGAGATATCTTGTTGTGAGATTTTCTATTGTGTGTAACTTGATTGAACATTTCACCACCTTTGTTCTTATTATGTTGAATAGTGAATTTTAAAAGGATCATGCAAGAGATTTTTGTTGCCTTATATATTTTTTAATTTGAATCTTTATAAATAAATAAAAAACATAATTAGTGTCATGTGATACTTAGGAAGAAGGGTTTAAACATTACCATTTGATATCTTTATTCCTTCAACTTCATGAAAGTAATGTCATGGCTTTGATGATTAGTTTGAAATTTGAATTAGTTATATGAGATGCAATTGATATTAATTATTTGAAGTTGGCTTAAATGTATGGACTTGGATGACATTTGAGCATTTGAATATTTGATGCAATGAAATTTTAGTTCAAAACTTCTTGTGTTCCTCTAAATATGGTTTCTCTAGCAATATGCTAGTTTAATATTGTTTAGTAGATTAGAATTTGTTAATGTATAACATCATAATAGATTATCTTCAAATAAATATTAATATCTATTGAGAATGCATGCTAGACAAATTAGCTAAGCTTAATAAGACCTATAAATGCATATTTGCATTCTGGAAAATGTATGGGTAAAGCAAAAAAAAAAAAAAACTCATCTCATTACAGTCTAATAAAATAATAAGTCCTGTATTAAACAATAATATTTTGGATTGCCAAGTCAAGAATAAGTCCCTTCAACAATCCTCCTCTTTAAGAAATGTCAAAGTTAGGTTTCTTTGTGATATGACTCTATGGAAAAGGTATGTGTGTTTAATAAACAAGAAAAGAAAACTATATATAAACATATCTTTTATAATCACTAACTGACCTAACATAATAATTAAGTGTCTATTACTAACTATTCCCTCTCACAAAAGCATGGAGTTAATGCAAAAACAAAAAAAATCAAAGATGGGTATAACCCATGCTATTATGCCTAACATCAACCTTGGATTTTGGTGCAAATTCCCTTTCTCCTACCAAGGCAACCAAGTAGATTGTTGACTTGGGAAATACAAATCCAAGCAATAAATAAAGGTTCGGACATGTCAGATTTGGCATTCCTTGTGCCAAGCTTTAGGAAGCTTCCTTAAGGAAGACTTAAGGGGTTGTCATTTCAGAAAAATTTAAATGCATAGCCTCTTTGGGAGTGGTGGTACCCACGCCCACTTGCTCAATAAACCCTAGGTGATGGGACTTGGAGTCCTTCCTTGTTTTATTTTATTTGATTTTATTTTTGATCGATGTGACTAGTACCTAGGCTAATGTACTAGACAAGGCTTGAGACAAAAAAAAAAATATAGTGGTTATTTCTAAATTAGTTATAGCTATAGACGAGTTGAGGATAGTATAGTTTCCTTAAAGATATTAGGTCAATATATAATTTATTTTTTTGTTATTTACATAAAATTAATATAAAATTCCAAGAGGTAGTAGTTAAAATATTCGTAGTAAAAAAAAAGATATTGTTAGCAGTAGGATAAAAGATGCGTATTAAAATTAGGTGGTTAGATATAATATTTATAGTAATGATCAAGTTATAATGATAATTAACGAATGAAATAATAATAATGGCAATATCAATTTAAGGATTAACTTAGCACTTGAAAGAAAAGAATTCAATGTTGAAACATAATCTTGAATTATACCTTAGGCCCCTACCATAATGATGTCACCATAATAAGTGCCACTTGAACATCCAATAGTTCATGTTTAGTACGAAATATTGAGAGCTCACAACCATTGCACCATGCATAGTGTGGCATTTAGAATCTAACATTCTCCTTTCCCTCTTAGTTCAAAGTATGATTGTGTTATTTCTATCACTCTCTTAATCAAAAATAAATAAATTATTTGGTTATGTTTTCACCTTGTAAAATCTTGGCATGACAACATCTACCTAACCTATTTGAATTTGAGTTTCTTCATTATTTTCTTCATTTTTCTACTCTCCATCTGTCTCACCTTTATCATGTACACTTTCCTCTATAGTAATTACGACTAAAGTACATTGTGCCATTGTACTGATGCTAGGAGTAGCCATCTCCTTCCTTTGATATACCACAAGGGGTAGTGTAGGTTGAATCATAGAAAATTGAGGAGGGGAAATAGGTGTAACTTATTTCTATACTTCTTCCCCTACAAATATCTTATCTACCTTCTCAATCTCATCAAAATTCACTAGTACAAGATTTTCATAGAGTTTGACCTGGATGGTAGATTCCACTAGTATCTTTTTCAAATCATCTACGGTCAGGGGATTAATATTGTGAGTGATAGAATAAGAAACATCCTTTATCTTTACAATTTCATCATCTTTTTTCACCTCATGTGATGGACTAGCACTCAACACTAGTGTATTTGGTACACTTTATTCTATTGGTTGCTCATCCTCAACTAGTGCTTGTGTGTCCATATTCATGTCTATACCTCCATCAACTGTATCTTGCTTAGTATCATCTTCTTTTTCTTCACCTGCCTCAATAGGTGCCTGTAATATTGCTTGGGATGTTGTCAAACCATGTAGTGATTTCCACATCAAAGTAGTCTTTTTTACAAAATCCTCTATGTTGTTCTATAATATACTGAATGCACTATATTTTGATGCAAATTTTATAGTATGTTTCTTAATGGCTTTTTCCATTGCACCCTTGCTTAGTTCTGGCATTACCCAGGCAAGCATTGTTTCTCTTATTTGTTTTTTAGTATCCAAGTAGTAGTGCTAAATATGCTCGATTCTCTCATACAAACTCCTAGGTATGGAGTTGGCAAGTTCAAGAGGAGCATTTTTAAATATTTCCATCATGGTGTATATTGCCTCTTCAACTTGATTCATTTCAATCTTCCCAAGTTTTTCAAACTCAATGTGAGAGAATCTAGATAAATCAACATGATTTATAATATTCTCACATAGATTATCTAAATTTGAAGAAGAAGTATGACTTGCCACTTGGAGCTAGCTATTATCATCAGATTTAGTCTTCTCTTCATTAGATTCAACTGGAGCAACATATTTTCTCCTTTATCTCTTCTGAGATTCTTCACCCTTGCTAGCTTGACTAGCTCTTTTCTCCTTTTTCTTGGCTACTTCCTTAGCCTTTTGTGAAGTAGCCCTTGTGCTAGCCCTAGTTGTAGGTATTGTAGGCTAAGTAGGTTTTGTAACCTTCTTTGGTTTGTTTGTTGTAGGTGCCTTAGCTTTTCTTTTCTCCCGACTAGTAACTATAGGTGCTTAATTGGCTTCTTCTCTATTGACACCTTTCAAAATTTCTACTGCCTATTCTTGTTGGTCCTCTCCTTGAGCTTGGGTGATGGCAAGTGGTGTTTGGAAAAGTGCATTCTCTTCATCATCATCATCTTATTCTTCTACCTCTTCCCCAAATTTTTCTTTCAGTTTCTTTACCATCTTGTTCTTCTTTCTAATGATTGAAGTAGTCTTCAAGTCCATTGTGATTTTTTCCACATCATAGTTCCCAAATGATGTAGCCTCTTTGTCCACTTCTTCTACTAGCAATGTTGTTATTGTTGTAGAGGCTTCATCAAAGTTTATTTCATATCCCAATGGTCTTAACCATCTAACTCTAAGAATTGCAGCCTGGACATATGTATAGTTAGTGTTAACTAGGAAGAAGATATCATTAAAATGTTTCTCCACTAGCAAAACTAGTATCCTCAATCTTTTCTTCATTGACTTCTTGAAGTCTTCAAAGTAGCTTGTCATGATTGACTCAAAATTATCTCCTAGTTGCTTAATGAATTCACCTATTTTCACCATAATATACCTATTTACCTTCCATACAACTTTACCAAAAGTATGAAATGTGTTTTGTACCTAAAAGAATATACATATAAGAATAGATCCAAATTTGCATTGTGCACTTTTGGTCTTCCTTATGGCTCCAAAATTCTCAGTCAATTGTTACAACTAAAACTTGACAAGATCATAAGTATAATCTTTCATCACTATTTTGTATCCTACATCCATTGCAATAATTGAACACTATTAAGCTTGTTGGATTGATAGAAATTATGTGCTATTATCCTCACTACAAAAGCAATTAAAGGATTTGTGATTGCATCTATTATCATGCCTCATTTATTCAAAACAACCCATGTATTCCTTTCAATTACCTCTTTTTCTTCACTTCTCAATGTCTTTGGCTGATCTAGGGTTGGATACCATGTAACCCTATGTACAATTTTCTTGATGATTTTCACTAGCCCATTCTCTAACCAAATAGAATTATCATGTATCCTACTCAAAACTATCTTTATCCATTCTGTCTTGAAGATGTTGGGGAAATCTAAGGAATAGGTCAACCCTTTCTTCTCAACAATTTTGAATTCCTCCTTCAATGCTCCATTTTCACATAATTTCCCATATGTCTCCCTAATTTCCATGTCACCTATGCTTCCAACCTTACATGTATAGCAACATCTAGCATCTTGGATCATTAAGACTTGTGATGGTATCATTGAAAACATACTGGATGGATCTTGTTTATAAAATATGTCAGGTATGGCTTTGAAATTAGGTTGTTTAATCTCATTATTTATCAATTGCACATTCAAAACTTCCCCTATACAACCTTGGCTACTAAAGAACTAGACACCATTTCATAAAATTGGGTTTTGCAAAAATTCAAAATATGTAACTTGACACACAATAAATACCTTTACGATTATGCAATGGTGGTGTCGAGTGACTATTTAATCTATTTGCAAAAGCTTAGAATAATTTCTCTACTTTTCCTTTAGCTCTTCATACTCTCTTTCAAATTCAAATAATGTTAAATGAGTAGAAATCGATCATATAGACCTCAAAACCTTGCAATTAATGCTTAATGCTTACACAACTATAAGCTTAACTTCAATAAAGATTTCAACTTAGTCAACTTCCATGAAGTTTCCTTTCCATTTAGAAACCACTACAAGATTGGTCAACACTAATATCTTTGATTGATCAAAACACAATCCAGGAATATGTAGAGGTTGTTGGCACAAGCAAAAATGGGAATTATCGAAATCCATTTTTTTGGTATTTTCTATGTTCTAGTATTTGCATTTTCAAAAGTCTCCAAGCATTTTTGGGCTTTGGTAGGGCCAAGAAGTCATAGTGCTATGCTTAAGACTTCCAACAATAAATTTAGAACTCTAGAATATCTTTCCAAAAATTTTAATGGTTCATGATTTCAAGCTATGAGTAGAAAGTTATGACTTCTACAAGTAGACATAAATTTTAATATTTTTTTAATAGTTTTTATTGCTGTTAGAGTTTATTTTTTAATTAATTAGCTTGTGGACTTTTCATTTTCATATCCAAGGGATAATGGTGACCATTGGGATCCATCAAACTTGTATAAACTCTTATTTTCAAAATGAATGGATCACTTTTTGGCTTGCAGAACATCTACTATTGCATTTTAATTGTTTTCATTTTAGTCATAGTATTGCATTTTCTACACTAGATATTGTAATTTGGATTCATAATTCAGATCATTGATAGCTTGACATCAACTAATATTTCACTCCACAACCATAGTGAAACTTTTCATGCTTGGTAGCAACATGAAAACTAACAAAACTAAACGATTTCTTCTTGGTTCTTAACAACACTTTGCATCTTTATTCATGCGTATGTAATCTTTTTAGCACTACATCCTTGGAACTGATGTAAAGTATATCCTTTTAGAGATCAGTCCCACTTACCTCTTGATTTCTAAATTGGAGGAGGTGTGATCACCTAACCCATTGGGTGAAGTGATCCCTTCTACACTTGATGTGTTATAATCTTCCTTTTTCTTCCATGTCATGTTCATCTCATCTCTAACATTCTTAACATCTACCTTTTCTTTGCCTTTATTGAACTTTCTACTTGGTGCCTTTGACCTTGTTAGACAATTTTTGCTTAGGTGACTTGTTGGAGTTTTAAACTACCAAGTAACAAAATACTTGATACCAAGATGGTGAAGAGAAAATTAGTCTAAGGGTTAGCTATTCCCTATGCTCAACAAAGAAGTTGTCAGATTTGGACCCTACTTCAACAAAATCACAAGTATTTTCTACTCATTGAGCTCTACAAAACCAAGGTGGGTGCACTTGAGGGATAAAATGACTCAAAACTTGATATTATCTTCACACTTCATTTATTTACTAATATTCTCTTACAATATTCATCCCCTATAGAAAATGTTTGGTCATAATTCTTATGAGATTTACATGAAATTCTAGGTAACATCAGCTAACTAAAACATAAAGATCAAATGTAATTGAGTATTGACCAACAATGGTACTCTTCATACATTTAAAGTAAAATTGATTTTTGTTTTAAGATTTTGCTTGATGCTTATTCATGATCTCTTCATATGCAAACTAAAATAATCGATCAATGCCTCATCCATTGGGATTCAAAGTCTACCCAACTATTTTGACCTAATTGATTGCATTACAATCAATATTATATGCAAATTTCCCTAAAACTCATTCTTATGCATATCTTCGTACTGCCTAAAAATCCTATCATATCACTGAAGAATTTAATTAATTCATTGAATTAAAAGTAATAGAAAATCGATGTACAACCTATCCCAGTTGCATTAAATTGAACAAGCTTTTCCCATACAAACTCAAGATAACTAGTCAATAATAGTGGAGACAAAATTCAAAGAAAACATATATGGTCATAGTTCATCTTTGCATTAATTTTCTTTGAAAATTATATAACTTTGAAATAAAACTTAGAACAACTCAGGACAAGACAACATGATATTTGAATGTTAATGTATTCTCAAATTTGTAGAGAAAATACATCACAAAATTGGCATCAAAGAAATTGGACTGAATGTAAACCTACCAGCAACTAAAAATTACATAACAATCTAGACCCTTTCTCTAGCCTTGAGATATCATTTATATAGCATGAGAGGCAATAAGCTTTAGACCTAGAGGACTATGACAACTGTGCTTAAGAAAAAAGATATTTACAAAATTTAGTGCAACAAAATGATTTACATCATGAGTATTCCTTTTGTGGGGACCACTTCTACTATGCTTCTTTGTTGCCAAGGAGTTTGTTATTGGCATTGATTATGATGGTTGTGATGGACCTAGTTCCGATACTTGAAAACTAAGCTTAACTAGTGGTTCTCCGTCCAAGTCACTGTGTACTAACAAAATGAGAATTACACTTGATTATTCTACTACCAAGTCATCAGTTTAAACCTCTGTGCTTGTTACTATTGTTGATTGTTTATCTTTTTCTTGTTCTACTTTAACTAATACATCAGTTGTTTGTAACTCATCTTGGTCTGTCTCATCTTCATCAGTTTCACCAAGCACTAACTATTCCAAATGTAAAAAATCTCCCTTTCACTTGTTAAAAAGTGTGTCATTTGGCCAATCAAAACTCAATACTTCACATTGCTTCTTCACAAAATAAATCTCCTAACTTATTTATTTCAACCAATTCTTCCCTAAACAATCATAGAAGATTTGAACTCTAACAACTTCTTTAGTTGTTTTTGCCTACAATGCATACCCGTTTTCATTTATGGCCCCATTAATTCTATGGCATAAAAAATCATCTAATTCTTTGGCCCATTCTTCCTTGTCTTTTAATTTATCTATTTTTCTGAGTGCATGGGGGAAAAGTTCAATTATCTCAGCAAGATACTTTGAGAAATAGATTATGATTCTCTTCTACACTGCAACCCTCTTATCATCAAAATTAGAGAGATCATTAGTCATGTCAAAGTTTTTTTCTATCTATTCACAAGATAGACTAATGTATGAAACATTTATAAGAGTGACATATTTATCCCAACTAACCCATTTGTTCATAATTGTCTTTAGAGCATCCTCACTACCTTTTATCTCATTCCACATGTCCGTTATCTTTACTAATTGCTCATAAAATGTGGGCCAGTCAATTCTATCTACTAGTTACAAGATTTTTTTTCTAATTTTATCCCCATATTGGTCATTCAATTCCACATGTAATGCCCAAAGTTTTCTCTTCCCATCTTCAAACTCCTTAGCTGTATAAAATTATGGTCTTTGTGGAGTATCTGATAGCTCTTCTAAGTTTCTTATCCATTTGGGCCACCCGAGCCTCCAATTGATGTATCCTATTTCCTCTTTCCTCATATGCTTTTAGCATCTCTTCAAATCTAGCATTGAGCTCCAAGAAATTATTCTTTTCTTTTGTAGCAATGACAACTCCAAAATCTACCATTTCTTTAGTCATTCTAGATACCTTTTCACTATCTACCTCTTTTTCCCTATAGACTATGAAGTTACTCGTATGTTCAGCATTTAAAACTTCTTGCATCCTGGTCTTATCCATTTTCTCAATAGACCATATCTCCAATTCCTAATGATCATCACTATATTTTAATCTCTTATGGACTTGTAAGACCTCTTATTCAATTTTAAAATGAGTATCTTTTTCTTTTCTCACAACATAAAAAATCATGGCATTGACAATGTCCCATTTAGGTAAAATCAAAATTCTTGAATCTTTCAACAACTATCTTCCACCTTCAAGGGTTATTTATGCAAACTCTTCCATAAAAATACGTTTGGCTTCCTCTTCAATTTTAGAGTCCTTTTTGTTAAGTTGCTTTGCTTTGATTAGTTTACACTTGGCCTTAAAATTGTCAATATTTCTTCTCCATAAAAATTGAGAAAATACTCTAGATTTGACAAAACTTTCATCATCAATAATTTTTTTACAAGCCTACACTATTACAAGATCTATTTCCTTACCTCTATAATCTCCCACAGTGAGAGCTAGTGTTGGCATAAGAGGTTCCTTAGGTACTCCTTCTATATCTGCAGTTGTAACCATTATACCCCCCTCCCCTCTTATTTGTCTCAACTTTTCTCTCTAGGATACTTTATCATCTATCCTAAGTGGGGTCTGGGTAGTTGAATATTCTTTAACCTTACAAGATGATCTGTGCTCCAATTTTTGCTTCTTAGGTGCATGTATAGTGAGTGAGCTTTCTGAACTTGGTCTTTTATATGGAGGAACAAGCTATACACTCCTAGCCACTATGTACTCAACTCTTTTTTGCAATTTATATTGCCTTGGGTTCAAAATCATTTTACTTGCCAATCTCTTCTCCACCTTAATGGCCTTGTCAGAGTATGCTTATGTTAGAATTTTTTTCTTTTTATTCAAAGTTTGCATAATCCCAAAAAATTTATCCATCAACATATCTACTTTCATACCCCAATATTTTAAATCAGCTAGGGGATCATAGTTTGGCTCAAAAGCATTTACAAAATCTAGGACTTTGTTGTATACTTTCCATTTCTCCTTCCTAAGTTCCTGCTCTATCCTCTAGGAAGTATACCATTTGTTTATGAGCTTTGGCCTTAGTTCTTTCCCTAAATAAATCATAAAATCCCCTTGAATCTATAAAATGGGCATGGGATTAAGCCATTTAATATTTATCTAAAAATTTCTCCAAGTGCCTCCATCCCTTCTTGACAAAAACAAAGTTGTGCATAATAGTAAGTTGGGGAAAGAAAGTAACTTTATATTTTCCTAACAATTCTCTTTCTTCAACTGATCCTATCTGCCATAGAAGCTTATAAGTCCCTTCTTTTAAAGGCACCTGATAGGGTAGCACATGTGGTTTTTCAAGAAAACCATAAACTCTTAAAATAATAGACACTACATATGGGATGATGTCTCCCCAATTGTGACTCACCATCAACCCTTTAGCATGATCTTTTGGTCTAATTAATTCTAGTAGAGGCTGTAGTATTCTAGGGCTATCCCCTATTAACAAAATTCTAAGCCTAAAAGAAAAATACCTATCAAATTTGACAAAACTAGCATCAATCACCTCCCATGTCATATCTGCACTCCACAATTGAACATGGAGCTTTCTCCATCTCTTTCCAATTCCAACTTCATTTCTTTAAAGGAAAAGGTAACTCCCTTATACAAACATATGTACATCAATGTGGAGTACCAACAAAAGTGCTTACTAACCTTAGCATTTGAAATACCTATTAACCTAGCATGAATCTCTTCTACCAAGAGAGTACCAAAGTCAAAAAGAGAACTCATACCATACTAAAAGGTTTGGGAAATGATGAAGATAATGGAGCCTAGGATGTGGTCTTTCTCATCCATGCCAAATATTTTATAGAGAGAAAATATAATTCCTGTGTTGTAGGGTTGAAATATTTCTTCAACAAAGGCTTTCGAGTGTTTGGTGTAACTAGGGGCAATGATCCTATTCTGACAAAGTGCTCTTGTAATGGTACTCCTCGTAGATATAATCTTTATGCATCATACCTAGCCTGGAGGTCTTCGATGTCTATCTTCTCATGGACTGTATGGTTAGGGTTTAATTTAAAAACCTCTTTGATCAATTCTGGTAAAACCCTAAAAAAATTATCACTAGCATGATTCTTCACACTCCTAGTAATGTTTTTGATTAAGGAAAACATGATTTAAGTGGGCCCTGAAACCCATACAATACATAAAATAGATAGAGAAGAATGCTTAAAGTATCAAAATAAACTAAAAGAAAAATAGTAAAGCACCTCGTCGAAACTAAAAAAGAAAAAAACCAGTAAAAAGCTAGGGAGTCAAGACAAAAAACTAGGAGTTGCCAAAAAAAGCTAGGGTGCTTAGGAGATATCTCTTAGCATTTTTGTTGTACTTATTTCTAGCTTTGTTAGTCTACTATCTGCCTCCTTCATGTCTAATAGTTCCTGGTTAGGTTCCAAGGTGTCTTTCTTCCTCATGCTGGATCTGGTGTGCTTCCCTGAGGTGTCATCAATGGTCCCATCCTTAACACTGTGGGGGGTAGGGTCATCCTCCTTACTATTTCTTTGCTCCTCCATATTTTTAATGAAAAACTTAATATTCTCATTGGCCTCTTTGAGAATATTGTAGCTTTATTCAACTATAATTTGCATTGAGCTCTCCATCATTTGGACCTAGTTCTTGACCTTCTCCACTCTATTGTTCATGATATGTTCTTCCTCCATAATCCTATTCTTCAAGATGAAGTTCTCCCTTTCTAGGCTATGCACCCTATATTTGAGTTCTTAGATTTCATGAAAAATCCACTTGGTGGTGCAAAAGATTTCCACCATGTTGTTTTTGAAATTATTGAGGACATCCATATTCAAATTTTCCTTAGTGGTGTCACAAAAAATCACCAGGGCTAGGTCTATCAACTCTTCCATTTGCATTTTACCCTCCTCATTCTCTTTGACTAGAGTTCTGATTAACTCATGATTGATCCCCATTCTAGCAAAAGTTGTGTCAAAGTTCCACCACACCACATTCCTGTCCTTCCCCATAATCAAGCATTTATATTTGTTGGTGCCAAATTCCTTGCGGCCTTGCTCCTACTCCTCCCTATCACTTTGATTGAGGTCCCCTTCCAGCCCCTCCTTTTCCACCTCCTATTTATCTTCCTTGGCTATAGAGATTTTCTTTTTTGGCTCAAGGAAGTCATGACTTCATCCTCTTTGTTAGTCCAAATTTTGATGATGATATTTCTCTTGCCACTTGTCTTCATCATGCCTTCCCCTCCTTGAAGATCCTCCTCACCTTCAATGCTCTCTTCCCCCGTATCCATTCCTTCAACCCTTTCATTATAGTCCTTGTTTAAGGAGGTCTCAATGCTGTGCTTGGGTTCAGGAAGAGCTTTTTTCTCCTTCCTTTTTATTTTGATGTTTTTTTCCTAGAGCCCTACTAAGGGGAGTCATCTCCCTCCAAGTCTATATGCATCTCAAGGCTATCCTTAATATTAGAAGGAAAATAATTCTCTTTTGATTCTTTAAAGTCCCCTTTTCCCTTCTTGCAATCCTTCCTATACTTAATTTGTTTTTCCATTTCCCTAGCCTTAAATAATTCATAGATTAACAACAAAATCCCTTCATGGAGTGCTAGATTTCTAGTATGCTTCTCTTGATAATCATTAATGTTCTTATTCATAGAAGAGTATAGGTAGAAGGGAATAGAAATTTTTTCTCCATACTTGAAGTGGTTAAGTAACACAAGTGGTGGGTACAAAAGTGGTCAAATTTGGTATCAAGGGAGATATATTTGATGATGATCCATAACACAATCCTTCACAATGGCTTGATGGAGCTTGAAAGATAATGTGTTCCTTTCTTCACCAATGCCTTTTTTTCCTCTTGATCCTTTGTGAATTCCACCACCACTTGCCTTGAGATTTTTTTTGTCTCTATAGAATTTCTTTCCCATGATGGGAATGCCAGTAAAAATGAAAATGATATCCTCTTTCACCGTGAAGTCCACCCCATAAATTTTTACTATTCCCTCATTCTAGCTCCTTACCATGCTCTTGGTAATAGAGGGTTTCTAGCCATGGAGCCTTTCAATGAAATTTATAATTTCCCCTTTTTTTAGAATATTCCACACTTTGGAATGCCTCTTCCACTTCTAGGCTTCATCCTCTAGTTCCCTCTTGTGTCTTTCCCCACCATGTTATCCTCTTCTATGCAAGCTCTGTAACTAGTATTAAAGCCCTTCAAAATTAGAAAAAATTTAGTGCTTCTCATTTTCTTGGACCTTATTTCTTCTTTGTGAATTTTTTGCCCAAAATTGATCCTTGAAATAAGTTGATATAAATTGTTGATGTGAAAAGTACAAGTGCTATCGTACTTCCACATCACAATTCTACACATTCCCCATGAAACACTAACAATCATAATAAATCTACACATCATGTTTTTGACTATTTCCTATAACTTATTAACAATCATGAAGAACTTTTTATGATACCCAATCTACCTGGGATCCTTTCCCTTTCAATTAAGTCATTAATTTCTAATGGGATATTATAGCCTTCCATCCACTTAGCCACTTCATTGTACTTAACTACCCAGTTAGCCAACCTATCCACCACTTGATTAGCTTCTTGGTACTCATGTGCCACATAGGTATTTTTAAAGGTCTTGAGAGGTTGGATGCAATCATTAATGATATTAATAGTTGTCCATGTTGGCTTATTATTCTCATTTAGACAATCAATAATATTTTTTGAATCTCCTTCTAGCTAGAGAAATTTCACTTCCTTTTCTCTTACCAATTTAATAGTCCAGTGAGCTTCTATAGCCCCTACATAATGATTAGTTTGTATTCCAAGGGAGGTTGTAACTACTAAAATCCCTATACCAAAACCATTCATGATAATGCCTTCCACCCCAACCTTTCCTGGGTTACCTTTGGCCACCCCATCAAAATTAGCCTTACACCATCCCTTAGGTGGAAGAAACCATCTACATCCATCCCTCTTGTTATTATCTATGCCCATTGTATTGGGAGGGGGATCAGGCCTTTGATCTTGGTGTAGTTTTCCATCAAGGCATTAAGGCATTTGTAATAAATAATGTCTGCCTTAGTTTCCTTATCCCTAATTTTTTTTGTTGTTATGCTCTTTCTAAACCCCCTAACACACATGGAGTAAGGTCTAGTTCCACAAAGCCATAGTTTTTCTCCCCAACATCCCAAGGTGCCATTTTTCAAAGAGCCCCCTAATGTTCGAAGGGAAGCACCAAGACATGTTGAAAACAAATAGGAAAAGAGACTAGATGGTTGTGATGTAAGGACAGTGGATAAAAATATGCTCAACACTCTTACAATGATTTTTGCAAAAAATGCATCTATTAGGTATCATATTGCCCCTCTTTCTGAGGTTTTCCACTATAATGATACAATTTTGGAGAATAATCCAGAAGAAAATATTAATTTTTGGGATTAGCCTTGGGTACCAGGCTTTGGCCCACATCTAGGGGTCAGGCCAAGGTTTTGCAAAGTCTCATAGTGATGCAGAGCCCTTTATATTTATCTTCAAGGAATCTTAGTTCAACTCAAAGGTTTCACAATAGACTGGTACACCCTCAAGGAACCAAGAACATCTCAAAGATTACAACAAAGAACCCTGACATTATACACCAATAAAGACAATATCTTCACTCACACAATCAGATTGCTATGTCTGATTGCATTGTTCATAACTTCAGTTCTAAATATTTTCTTGAAAAACCCTTTGGAGGAATTGTTAAAAACTAGGTATAGTAAAACATATTCAAAGATGGTACCCATAAAATAAACCAATTACAAGTTATGGTCTTTGTATCAAGACCCATTTTCTCTGTCATAAACCAGAAACAAAACTGGTAACCCTTCCTAGGGCATCACATAACGTTCACAAAACAAATTAAAATAAACCCAAACCAATTCCAAATCATCCATTTGTGAGTCTAGTTTCCAAATCTGTAATCCATTAATTTATCCAATACATAAATCAATGTATAAGCACAAATCTTTGCCTGCAACACCATTGAAGTCATTTAAAAACCAGTTTTCACTCAAATCTTCATAACTTTCACAAATCTATATAAAAACAACCCAAACCAAAAGGAAATAAAATTTAATTCATGTATCTTTCCAATGAATATTTTTAGAGGTCTTTTATTTTCCAAAATATTCCTGTACCAAACGTTTCAATCTGACTGTAGTTGGGCATTCTCAAATCTGCAATTTACAAGCTTTTCCAAAACCTGCATAACTTCTTCATTTCTAAATTAAAAAAATCCAAACCAAAGCAAAAAGAAAGTTTATTCACTTCTCTAACCAAATATACAAAATTTACATGGTTTCTAGGCTGTACATGGTCGTACAAGACCTGGAACCAACACTAAAATAGAAAACCAATCAAAATAACAACTTAGGATATTACCAAATTTCTTTCAAAATGTATCTCTTCCTTTCATTAATGCTTTGGTTTGACCTTACATACATTTTTATAGATTTTTTAGTTGGTTATAACTTCCAAACCACCCTTTAAACTAACCCTTCACATTCTTTTGACCCTTTTGCATTCTTGACAACGTTTTATGCATTTTTACATTTCAACTTTCATACAAACCCAACCTAGACCAAAATTATGACTCAAATGACTTTATATGGATGTCAATAGATCAATTCACCAATTAAATAAACATTTTTACATTATTTATCATATTAAGACCTCCTTTGACAACTTATTACAAATGGCTTCTCTAGCTTTTATATCTTTGTCTTCCTAAAATTTAGGTGCCTCTACACCACATAACTAGAGGCCATAGTATAAGTTCCATTCATAGTCTCCCCCCAGATAATGGAATCATTATTATGTGACATAGGAATATGCTTGACCATGTCCATCAATGGATTGATCTCTTAGGACATCTCAACCAAATCAATCTAGTCATTATGAGACCTATTGTCACTCACCCTACTCCCAAATATTTCAATACAAGCATTAGCCCATCTGTTAAAAGGCTCAATATTCCAAAGAGGTCCTAACCTAAGCTAGTCATCATGCTATAAATTAATATCCTCACCATTACCTAGTTTCCATTTCTCTTTCTCAATGGCTAAGCTCTTCGTCCTCAAAAGGCCATTCCATATATTAGATCCTCTAGGGTCAATATCCTTGTGATGATCTATTTAAGGTTGAGATTTTTTTCATATTTTAACTTTAGAATATCTCTCCATTCATCATTGGTAATCAAGAGTCTCCAAATCTATTTCACTTGAAAAGCATAGTTGAACTATTTCAACTTTCTAATCCCCAGACCCCCTTTCTTCTTAGATTTGCAGATGTTGTTCGAGGCCACTAGAGGGCATTTCTTGTTCTTATCAGTGCTTGACCACATGAAATTCCTCTAAATAGCTTCTAGATGATCATCCACCTTAGAAGGGATAGATAAGAGACTAAAAACATAAGTGGGTAAGTTCTACAAAGTGGACTTGATCAACAATAGTTTGCCAGCCTAACTTAGAGTGATGCCTTTCCATCCTACCAACTTTTTGTGTAATCCATCAATTAGATTGTCCCAAAAGCTATTAGGAGGTTTTATCCCCAAAGGGAGGCCTAAATAGATGGAAGGGAGGGCCCCAATAGAACAACTCAAAATGCTAGCAATTCTCCTCTGTCTATCTAAAGAGGTATTGAAGAAGAACACCGAACTCTTATCCTAGTTGATGAGCTAACTAGAGGCCTTGGATTAAGTATTGAGTGTGCATTTAATAGACCTTACTTCTCTCACCGAGGCCTCACCATCCAAAATAGTATTATCAAAAAATTGCTGGTGAGTGAAAACCATGGGGCCAAAAGAAGGTTTCAGGCCCACCAAATCTCCTCTGTTACTTTTATAATGAATGAGCCTGCCCAAACCTTCAGCCAAGATGATGAAGAGAATAGGTGATAGAGGATCAGCCTGATGAAGACCCCTAGAGGATTTGAAGAAGTTAGAGGGGGTACCATTAACCATGACCACAAAGGAAGGAGTGGAGACCAATTAGGAGATAAACATTCTCACTCTAGCATTGAAACCAAAAGCTTCAAGGATTCTATCCAAAAACCCCCAATCCACCCTGTCATAGGCCTTAGATAGATCAAGTTTGAGTAGAAAACCCTCCTATTTTCCAACTTCAAGGGAATGAATAACTTCATCAATGTCAATGATGGAGAGCAAAATTTGTCTACTAGGGGCAAAACTTGATTGTTGAGGTGCAAAAACCTCCAGGAGTAATTTTATAATTCTATTAGTTAAATTTTTTATAAAGATCTTGTGGAAAGAATTGCAAAGGCTGATTGGTTCAAAAGAGCCAAAAGAATCAGCACCAATGACTTTAGGGATCAAAACCAAAATAGTGGCATGGATTTCTTTCAGCAGGTTCTTGGCACCAAAAATCTCTTGAATAGCTTTGACAAGATCAAATTGAATAATATCGCAAAATATCTAGAAGAAAAGGGTAGGGAAACCATCTAGGCCTAGGGCCTTCTTAGCTGGTAGAGCAAAACTGCCTCTTTAATTTCTTCAAGCTTAGGGATAGCCACTAAGGCTTGGTTTTGAGCATCACTAATAACACTTGGAATGGTGTTAAGAATAACATTTTGGTCCTCTATATCCAAGTTAAGATCTTTAGTAAGGATAGAAGAGAAGTACCTGATAGCCTCCTCTACTATCTCATTATCTTCCTTGATAGTGTCATTTCCTTTTTTAATCTCATAAATTTTGTTGGTAGCCTTGTGTTTCATACTAGTCAGGTGGAAAAATTTAAAGTTTTTATTGCCTTCCTTGAGCGAGATTGACCTAGACCTCTACCTCCAAAACATTTCCTCTTTACTCACTATGTTATGAAGATCAGCAAGGATTTCTTTCTTAGTACTCATTAATATCATCATAACCCTATGTCTAGATCTCTTCTTGCACCTCAACAAGTTCCTCCAGAATCCTCTCTTTATCTTGGAAAATATTGCCAAAGTCCAGTTTGTTCCATTTTCAAATTTCTAACTTGATGAATTTGATTTTCTTAGAAACCTTGTACATGGCTATGCCATCAACCTCAATACCCTACCACTCCTTTATTTTTTCATATAGGCCAGGGTGCAGTGATCACATCTTCTCAAATCTAAAAGGAAAAACCTTCTTTCTATTGACTTTGTTAAGAATAAGAAAGATAGGGGAATGGTCTGAACCAAGCGTCACTAGAGATGAAATTTTTCATTGAAATTGACTCATCCAATCCAAAGTAATAAGGGCTCTGTCCAATCTCACTTGGATGCACTCCTAACCAATTCTGCTATTGGACCAAGTATATTTACATCCCCCAAGATCAACACCTAGAAGGGCTAAATCCCTTATCATGTTGGCCAAGTGTTGCTTGCTATACACATCAGGTGGTAACCCTCATAACTTCTTAGAAGCCAAGAGAGGGGTATTAAAATCCCCCATAACAATTCCCTTAGAATCACCCATCTGGGCACCCAAATCAAATAAAATTTTCCAAATCTTTTTTCTACTATTCTTAGTATTGGGAGAATAGAGGTTCAAAAGAAACCATCTATCCTGATCCTTAGGATTAAAAAAATTTATGAGAAAAATATTAACTTCATTAGAGATGATGTTAGCTTCAAAGATTCCTTCCATATTATTAGCAGACCATCCAAAGCACCATCCGAGTTAATAGTTGTCTTCCTCATTCCTTTACCAAAGGAAATCTTATCAACTTTCTCCTTCTTCATTTTAATTTTTTGAATTAAAAATAAATCTGGCCTATGCTCCCTAATCATATTCCTAACAATTTCCTATTTGTGGATTCCATTGAGTCCATGACTATTCCAAGAAATGATCTTCATGCTTTATTTTGGCTGCAAGATTCTTAGATGGTTCTTTGGGAACCATCTAGAATATTCCTCCTTATTTCTTTCTTTTTGATTTGATTATTGTTTTTCCTCCTTGGGTACTAGATCTGCTTTTAGTATCTACTTTCACCTTACTTCTAGTGGCTGTAGGCAAGACCGACGAAGGATCCCTGCTATTTTTCTTTTTCCTATTCTTGACTAATGTCCATGGAGCTTCATTTGCTTCCTTAAAACTATCAAAGAGGGCCTCCAAATGGGAAATTTGGCTAGTAGTGGTGGTCAAGACCCTTTTAAGGAGTTTTTTGACCATTATCAGGGATACCCCTTTGTTAGTGCTGAAGTTGGATTCTTGTGAATGTCTTAGCCCCCCCGTAAAAGGCCCATCTTGAGATTTTAGAACACAAGAGGCATCAATAGTATCTATCTCTATAGTTTCCTCAATGGAATTCTTCCCTACACCCACTATAATATGCGCCACATGCTTCCCTCCATTCTTCTGTGAAGTGATTTTAGGACTTGGAACTACATAAATCAAGACCCTATTTATTTTTTGCTTTGCCTCCTTTAAAAAATCTTTGTTTAATTCCAGAGTGTTATGTCCCATTAGGGGATCCCACTTGACATTTTCTCCGTTAGCTTCTCCCCCTAGTCCTTTGCTTCTATAGCTTTTTCTTTCAACACCTTTCTAGGAGCATCAACTTGGTTGTGTTTGTCCTTGTTCTTTGCTTGTTTGATTTGAGCTTTATGAGCCTTTTCATTCTCTTTGAAAATAGGGAAAGCCTTCACTTTATGTCCTACCTTTTTTGCAATGGAAGCAAGTGAAAGGAACATTCTTGTAGTCAATCTACTACACTCGTCTGCCTAGACGAGATTAAAACTCAATCACTTTAGGCATATCTTGGCCTTTAACCACTCCAACACAGATTCTAGCATATGTGAGTCTTTTCTTGGCTATAGTAACATAATCAATAAATAAAAATTTCCAAAAAGAGTTGGCAATGCCATCAAAGACATCTTCATGCCAATACTCTAAGGGTAGCTCTACTAGCCTAATCTAGACCAGGGCCTGAGTAAGAAAGTCATTGTTCAGTTTAAGGTTGAAAATCCACTTTTGGAGAATAAGAGTAGATTTTTCCATTGTCTAGTTACCCTCACAAAGAGTCCTAGAGTAATCTTCTGTGTAGGAGAACTCAAAAGACATAAAGCCTTTTTCCATAGCTGTTACTTCAACCTAACCTTTCAACTCCCATTTTTGCCTAATGAAAATCCTAACCAGATCAATATTTGGTCAGGGGCCGATAAATTTATCCACCAAGGTGGTAGTCATACTTAGAATTTTGTGGTCAATAATCTCAATGGGAACTTCTAAGGTGAAAATCCCCTTTTCCTTATCAGAGTTTTCTATAATTTTGGGGAAAGAGGATTTACCTGATGGTTTGACTCCGAAAAGATTAGTCCATCTTCCCCAAGCCCCTGGGCTCTTCCTCCTAGTGTCCTTGGTAATGAAACAAAGATATTCTTTTCTCCTAGGTGTGGTTGCAAAGTACATTGGTTCCCATCTTCTGTAGCATCCCCTTTCCCTCATCCTTGCCCTTCTTGAAGTCCACTAATTGGTTGCCTTGCCCTAGCTTGGTAGTATTCCCACTCAAAATCCTATTCAAAATTTCTCCCCACTCTTCTCCACCTTACTAGAGTTGCAATGACTTTGTTACAAAATCCTAGTAATTGGATCATATTTCTTTGACATTATTGTTAACAAATCATCATTAAAGAAAACTCTCAGAATAATTAACTCACTTATGTCAAATTACGATACATTATTCAAGGGATTATCTAGTTTTCTTTCTACAAACCATTTACAAAAAATCCCCAATCCTCCAAAAAATACTTTGACATCCCTTAACCAATTTTTCTTGTCATAAAAACCTTCATTACTAGTAACCTAGGGTTCTTCAAAATAAACTCTTTCCCCCTAGCAAGCTCAATCATGGATTGTTGCATTTGCTCTAGGAAATCATCATGCATAACTCTTTTTATATAATCTACCTTCCCTGAAAAATCCCTTCATGGAGGCATGTTTGACAATTATCCTACTGTGAATATAACTTAATTTTTTAGAAACCTAAAAGACTGACACAATTTTCTTGTTTTTTCTTCTGAAAATCACTTATTAGTAAATTGAAACCCTTGGAAATTTTTTCCCTTAGCTCTGAAAATCCTTTCTCTATGAGAATTCTACAACCTTACTATTCAATAATGGAAAATTGGAATTCTTACTACAACATTAACCTTGCACAACATAGCATCAATTAGAATTAATGCTCCAATAGTCATATTTTGTGTCACACTGTGGAGTTAAAAATTCAACTTTTGATCTTCAAGAATTGGATGACTCTAACTTTCAAATTATAAGTGACACCAAAATTTAATGTAGAAACCCAATTTGGGAAAAGCCACCAATTTCAACTAGTTACTGAGTTTCACTCTTTTGAGGTGAGCCCTATTAGGAGGCAACCCTGTTAAAGGTTACAAAAAACACTATTAGATGTGACACTATTAGAGGATTTGATCACCCTATTAGGAGTGACCTTGTTAGAGGTCTTTAAGACACTTCAAATAGAAATGCCACCTTGTTAGAAGATTTACAAATAGCTATGAGGACAACTTTGTTAAGAGATTTAGATCACTGCTATAATTATTAGAAAGTAACAATGAGATGACCTAATTTTTGATGCAACTGAATTGCTGATTACAAATCTCAATTCTAGCTTGTATACTTGATCCTTCTTGATCAAATGTATCTTTGCAACTCAACAAGGATATTTTGCTTATCCTTCTAATTTTCTTCCTCTAAGCATCTTCAAATCTTCTGTTATGTTCCACACATTTAATCCTCAACTTGACCTTATATTTATATCTTACACATTGTCAAGTCAGCTTGAATACAACTTAGAATACTTAATATTCATCTCCTTAGTCAGATAGAACCAATAATCAAATCATCTAAACTCAATATGCCAAAATAAGAAAATCCTTCGTTAACCAACCCTGCTCAATAGACACCAACTTAGAAATGATTTTCCTATGTTAACCAAGTGAACTCGATTAAAAATGTATATTCAAAAAGTTCCTTTGGTAACCAAGTGAGCTCAATTAATACTAGTTCTATACAATATTTCCTTCATTAACCTAGTGAGATTGGTTAACACTCAAATTCTGCAAACTTTCTTTCAATGCTTGAGTGAACTCTGTAGACACTATCTTCTAAACTTGATAAACTCTAGAATGCTCGATAGACATAGAAAACTATCTTCATTGCCCAAGTGACCTTGGCATGCACTAACTAGAAATGATATGAAATTTTGTGTAACATCAAATAAAATACACAATTAATCAATTATCTTTAACACCTTCTCCTTCACTCTTGTGCCTTAAATTTTGATTATCAAACTCCTAACTATCTGCCTCTACCTTATCTAAAATCAACTTCACATTGTGTTGTAACTCTGGCATAGGTGTTTAATCATGGATATATTTCATTTTAGCATTCAAGTTTTTAATATTGGTCAACACCCTCACTTGCAAACCTCTCATGTCAAGCACTTTTTTTATTGTTTTAATAATGAACTAGGCCAACTTGCTGCTTAACTAGGTATAAGTAAAGGATTGTGTAGTGTCTTGAGCATAGCTAGAGAATTCATTTATTTAGAGGAGTGAAGGGGATTGTGTAGATGCAAATTTTGAAGAGCTAGGGTTGTAGCTTGAGAACAAGAGGATTTTCTTGGTGGACTTTAGGGTAAAAGTGTGGATTTTCTTGGTGTTCTTATCTAGTTGTGGATCTAGACTAGCTAGAATTGAGTTTGTAAGTGGATCTTGTAGGAATAATTTTGTAATTACTATTTATATTTGGTCCAATCTTGGAAGGCCTTATAGCTTGACATATTGCATGTAACTAGTTATATCTATGAATAAAGAGTTGTGATTTGGTATTAGATCTTACATTATTGTTGTATTTCTATGATGTGGTTGTTTTCTATGGGTTTGAAAATCTCCTTTAGGATTCTCCTACCTTGTATTACATTGAGAGGCATCAAAGTGAAGGTTTTTCCTGAGTGTGTAGACAAATTGCAAAAGTTGAGGTAGTTTTTCATTAGGGTCTTAGGTTGGAGAAGGTTGATCTCATGGCTAATTGATCTTTTGGATTCGTGGATCTATTGCTCAAGGTTTTCTAAAATTTTGGAAAATTCCTTCAAGAAGATTAGATGCTAGGGAAATTGAAAATCTTAGTGATTTTGTGGAAGAAAAGATCTTAGAAAAGATTAGAGCAGAGTTTAGATCTAAGATTACATTGATGAAGAAAGACATGATTGCTGAAATTGTAAGTGCTTTAGGTGGTGTACCTAGGCATGTGGGAACTGAAGGTAGTTATGAGGAAGTTGTTGAAGACTTTAAAGTTACTAGATATAGTGGTGAGGACAAAACTAATCATGTGGAGAGACCTATTGGAACCAAGGCTAGTCAGTTTACTAGACCTATATCTCATTCAAAGCTGAAGCATCAGATTGAGGTTTCTAATTTCTCAAGTACTTTGACTCTTGAAGACTTGATTGATTGGATTGGTGAATTAAAAGACTACTTTGAGATTGAGGATATTGAGCATCCACTCAAAGTGAAGTTGGTATAAACTAAGCTGAAAGGACATGCTGCTCTTTGGTGGAAAGAATTGCAAAGAGACAGAAAAGAGGAAGGTAAAATGAAGATCACTAGATGGAAGTTAATGGTGACTAAGTTGAAGGCTAAATTCATTCCTAATCATTATGAACTTGAGTTGTTTAAAAGGTTGTAGAATCTGAAATAGAAAGAAATGACTATGAAAGATTATACCGAGGAATTCTACAGGTTGACTATTCAGTTTGGTCATAAAGAATTGTCAAAGGAAAAGGTAGCTAAATACATTAATGATTTGAGATTAAATATTTAGTATGAGGTTGGTATGCTAAATATTTCTTTAGTTAAGGATACTTATCAGTATGCTTTGAAGGTAGAAGATAAGTTTAAAAGGAAAAGTCAAGGTAATTTTAGAGGGAAGGAGAAGTAGGATAGCTTGGCACAAGCTAAACCAAGTGCTAAAGGTGAACCAAAACCTATTGATCAGAAAAGGAGGATAGGTGGAGCTGGGTTCAAAGGTAATTTTTTCAAACGTGGTAAAGAAGGGAATAGATCTTTTGAATGTCCATAGGAAAACTACTATTATGAATGAGGTTATAATTCAAGACAGTCAGCTTGAGCAAGCAAAAATTTTATTGGCTCAGTGAGTACTAGTTACTAAGAGGGCATTGGATCCTTGTTAGAGGACTAGTTTGTTTAGGACTTGTTGTAAATTTGGTGGTAATATTCACAAGGTTATTGTGAATAGTGGTAGTATTGATAACCTTCTTTCTAAGGAGATGGTTCAAAAACTTGGTTTGAAGAGTGAAACATCCTTATCCTTATAGGATTGGCTGGTTGCAAGGTCAACATGCTTTGGAAGTAAGGGAGCAATGCCTTGTTGATTTCTAGATGGGGCAGTATAAGGATCAAGTGTTGTGTGATGTTTTGGACATGAACAATTATCATGTGGTGCTTGGTAGACCTTGGTAGTATGATTATAGGGCTGTACATGATTATGTCAAGAATGTGTTTACTATTGAGAAAGGTGATAGAAAATTTTCCTTGATTCCTTACTGGAGTATTGGAAATTGAGTAGATTTGGTAGATTCTAAGAAGCTTGGAGATTAGTTCAGAAAGTAGACCTATAGAACACCTAAGATGGATGTGAAGAAGCAAAAGAAGAACATGGGAAAGAGTGTACAAGTTGAAGATTTGGAGGATATGTATGTGAAGAACGACTTTGGGATTTATGTGCTAAATCCTAGAAGTTTTTCTTCCAATTACTAGAACATATTTTCAAACTTGTGGTGTTTGATGTAGGAGCATCCTAGGCTTTCTTGTAATCTTTCATGTTGGAGCCAAGTGCTAGTGGTTTCCAATTTTTTGTTGCTATCAAGCTAGTAGTGGAGGATGAGTTATTGTAGCTTTTAGTGGATTCTAAGTTACTATAGCTCCTAGTGGATGTCAAGTTACTATAACTTCTAGTGGATGCTAATTTTCTATAGCTCCTAGTTGATGCCAAGTTACTGTAGCTCTTAGTGGATGTTGAGTTTTTCTATGTGTGTCAAGTGCCAATATTGGTTTTGGTTTAGTTTGTGATGAGTTTTTTGTGAGCCAAATTTTTGCATTTAATTTATGTATGGTTATTTAATTTGTGTTGTGGCCAACTTGCAACTCAACATATATTTAAGGTGAACGATTTAGTTTAGTTTGTAATGAACTAGGCTGACTTGTGGCTTAGTTAGGTATAAGTAAAGGGTTTTGTGGAGTCTTAAGCATAGCTGGAGAATTCATTCATTCAGAGGAGTGAAGGGGATTGTTAGATACAAATTTTGAAGAGCTAGGGCTATGGCTTGAGAACTAGAGGATTTTCTTGGTGGACCTAAGGGTACGGCTGCGGATTTTCTTAGTATTCTTATCCAGTTGTGGATCTGGACTAGCTAGAATCAAATTCGTAAGTGGAGCTTATAGAACTAATTTTGTGATTGCTGTTTGTATTTGGCCCTGACTTGGAAGGCCTTACAATTGGGCATATTGTACATAATCAGTTATATCTATGAATAAAGAGTTGTGATTTGGTATCAAATCTTGCATTATTGTTGTTTTTTTGTTGTATTTCCATTGTGTGGTTGTTTGTTGGGTTTGGACATATCCTTTGGGGATTCTCCTGCCTTGCATTGCATCATGATTGATTATGGAGGGCTATGTGTGAAAGATGGTGGAAAGCTCCAAACAAGGGTGGAGAGCTCTAAACATTAGTGGAGATCCATGGAAATCTAGGATTTTGTTGCCTTTACCTTGTGATCACTTTATTTCATTTCCATTTCATGCCCTTGTGATCTTTGTGTCCTTGCTCTATGATTTTCTTCAAGGGGAGAAGAGGCACCTATATAAATGTTCTTTTCTTTTCCTTCTAAACATGTATCTCTTTTTCATATATAATAGCTTTGGTTAGATTCAAGGATAACTAATTATGATGATTGTATGCATATGTGCATGTATGTATGTAAATCAATTCACTGTGTGAAATGCTTTATATACATTCATACAAAATTGCATAGTACTTGTGCTAAATTAAATTAATCGTTCATGTCTTGAATTCACACAAAAAATTATCCTTGCATTCAATTGAATTTATTCATACCAAACTAAGTATGCAGAAGTCTATACTTACAAATTATATTATCTCTTGGTGATTGAGTAAAGATCTTGTGCATAATATCATCCAAGTAATCATTAGATGCATTCACATTAAGTAATGTAGATGATCCATTTATGTTACTTCATACTTATTTTATTGAACATAATCAGTAATACTAGAATTATACAGGTGTAACTAGTACTCTTATTTATTTCATTTTATCATATACATTTAAGACTATTATTTTTCTTAAAATTATACCGTATATTTTTTATCACTAAAACACAAATATAGATCTTTGATAGTTATCTTTTTTAATTTCAAGATCTTCATATTTAACATGAAGAGTTTTTACTACTAGACAATAGAATAGCCACAATGTGGAGCCACATAACTCAAGGCTTTTTCCACCAAATTATATTTTTATTATATTTTTGTCCTTAAAAAATTTTATAGGTGAATATTCTTCTAATTTTCCATATATCTAATAAATTGTTGCTTGTCATTTGAGGTAAATTTCTATTTTGAGATAGAGACATCTGTCATAAGGATGGACATTCAAAGATGATTCCCTTATCAAATTAATGAAACTACTTACAAATGACACCTTGATTTTTTGAAACTTTAGCAATAAACCATCCACACAACCATCTTCCTCCTACCCCACCATAGCATGCAACCCTTTTTTGAGGTTTATATCTTAGTCCCACCATTTTAGAAGACCAAGTCCAATGATTTCTATCTAGAAAATTGATAATATAGAAATTTAATATGGAGGAAGATATATTGGCATCACAAACAAATGATCTCATATCCATAAACAACATCTAATCTTCTATAAGTCTCTCTCCTCTAAAGACCCAATATATGGAGACATCATCATCATGAGTAGACTCTCTCCTCAAATGAATTCAATTGAAACTATTCATACCAAATAAGTATGTAAAAATTTGTACGTACAAATTATATTATCTCTTGGTGGTTGAGTAAAGATCAAATACAATTTTCCAAGGTGATAAAATTGCCTATGTAGATGTATGTATGTATATATGAGTATATGTATTTATGTATGTATGTATATATGTATATATGTATGTTTATATATGTACATATCTCTGCATCTCATTGTTGTGCCCTTTTGATCTCCATATATGTATGTTTGCATGTATGTATATATCTATGTATATATATATATATATATATATATATATATATATATATATATATATATATATATATATATATATATATATATATATATATATATATATATATATATATATATATATATATATATATATATATATATATATATATATATATATATATATATACATATACATACATACATACACACATGTGTTTCTATGTATGTATCTATATATATACATACATAGAAACACATGTGTGTGTATGTATATATACACATACATATACATAAAGATAAGTTTCTCTAATCAACTATGGGGGGAAATATAAAGAGATACATATTTAGAAGGAAAAGAAAAGAACATTTACATAGGTACCTCTTTTGCCCTTGAAGAAAATTGAAAAGAAAACACTACTACATTTGGGCCTGAATACACCACAAATTACACCATCGTCACAATTTAACTCCAAATGTTGTAGTGATATAGCTACAAAGGGCACATATATCACAAGGGCACAACACCACAATGAAATAATAGAGCAAGGGCACAGAGATCACAAGGGCATGGCAATGAAATGCAGAGATCATAAGGGCACAACAATGAAATCCTAGATCTCTATTGATCTCCACCAAGGGCATGGTAATTAAATGCAAAGATCATAAGGGAATGACAATGAAATGTAGCAATCACAAGAGCATGACAATGAAATCTCCACCAATGTTCAGAGCTCTCCACTCTCTTTCACATGCAACTCTCCATAATTAAAAAAAATGGGGAATGATTTATGTCTTATATATATATATATATATATATATATATATATATATATATCTAAAATCAATTCACATTATGTTGTAACTCTACCACAGGTGTTTGATCCTCAATAGCTTTCATTTTATTATTTCAACATTCAAGTTTTTAAGTTTCCTCTTCATTATATAGTCCTTTCCACCCTAAAAACCACTTTGTTACTTCATTAAAATCTGGACCTGAACAAAGCCAATGATAAAACAAATCCCATATTCTAGAATCCAAACAATTAAATAATAAAACTCACTCAACCCATGCTAAGTGATTTAGCTCAAGATCCTACACAAAAATAATGTAGACCAAGAAAAATGGGCAGATTTCACAAGAAATTTGAGAAAAACATATTATAGAAAATATTTTTAGAAAGAAACAAGCCATAACTTGGTTAAATTGGTCTAATTTCTAATTCGGTACAATAAAACAAACAATCAACTATTCCCAGCTAGCAAGATCAAATATAGTTTTCCAAGGTGATAAAATTGCATATGTAGAAGTATGTATGTATGTGTATATGTATGCATATGTATGTATATATATATATATGTATGTAGGTATATATATAGAGAGAGATCTTGTGGATTATGGAGATCAATGGAGATCTAGCATTTCATTGTCGTACCCTTATGATTGTTGTATATGTATGTATATATGTACACACATATATATATATGCATATGTATATGTATATATGTGTGTATGTGTGTATGTATGTATGTATATGAATAGAGAGATCTTGGCACAACTAAAATAAATAAATCTCCACCAATGTTCAAAGCTCTCCACCCTCTTTTGCACACAACTCTCCACAAAAAAAAAAAAAAAAAGGGGGAATGATTTATGTTGTGTTTTATTTATATTTATTTATATCTAAAATGAACTTCACATTGTGTTGTGACTCTGGCATAGGTGTTTGATCCTCAATAGCTTTCATTTCAACATTTCAACATTCAAGTTTTCAAGTTTCCTCTTCATTATATGTTTGGTATATCAATGATTTCCTTTAGTTCAATTATTATATGATTCAGAATATTATGAAGTAATAAAGCTAGTAGTAACTTCTCTTATGTCTCCAAAAAATATATCATAGGTTTAGGGTCCCTTGGCTCCCATGAATTTTTAGAATAGCTTCAAGGTAATGACTCCTTACACTCAACTCTTCACTAAAGTTATTCTCACATGTAAAGGATGTTGAAGTGGTTTCCAACCTTGAAACACTCTTATAACTTATGAAATGGAAAATTAAATGTAGATGCAATACATGATGAATTGCATAATTTGGTCTTTATATATAGAGAGAGATCTTTATTAAGGTGCTTATTACATATTAGCGCTACTAAAAAATAGTTCCATTTGCATACATATTCCATAATCTAAATAATAAAACAATAAAACTCACTAAACCCATGCTAAGTGACAAACCATAACCTAGTTCAATTGGTCTAGTTTCTAATTAGCTGGGTTGATTACAAATTCATGTAGAACTATCAATAGATTAGGTACAATAAAATGAACAATCAATCGTTCCCAACTAGAATTAACTTGAACAGTTTATTTAGACCCATTGATTATTGTCACAAGCTTTTAAACACAACTATATAAGGAGTGAGTTAGGACATATATAGGTTAACCTCACATTAACTATAAACTACAATACAAAGGTTTTACTAGGGTATTACAATATTGTAATTATAAAAAATTTCTTATTTGGCTAATTTTTCACTTGCTTATAGTTTTGTTCAAATATGTGAAAATTAAAAAGAACTATGAGAAAAGTTTAGGGTTTCAAAAAAATTATGTCAGCCCTCATGAGAAACCCTAGGTAAAATATTTGTCTTGTATGTCATTTGAGTTTATTTGAAATGCATTTGCTTTTTAAAAGGGAGATATGTGAAAAACATTGTTATATCTTTATATCCCTAATTCTTAAGATAATGTTTTATTTTTGAATTTCATGATCTCTTGTATCTTTTAAAAGATATTGCAAAACCTATATGATCATAACATCATGCTTCTTTTCTCACTAACTATTTCTAGGGCTGCAAAAGGGAAAAAGGTCCATTTTAAGTTCTACACAGCTTCACAATAGTCAACGACAACATCTATTTGTAATGTGCAAAGGAGGAAAAAGGGGAATGAGTGCATGGTTTTAGGTCTTTTCAAACTTAGGCTAATTTAAGTAGTGGCTATATGATTAAGAAAGAAAAGATATGAATGTGCATCCTCACAGCTGAGTTAAGATAACCTTGGGTTAGTGGAGTGAGGAAACAAAAGCTTTTAGTTGCATCTTCATGAGGTTACATGTTGGGTTAACGTTTTAAGTAGTGATAGTGCAAAGAAAAAGAAAGTAGTTAGCATAAAGGCTAATCACATGATCACATGGTTAAGTGGTAAGGGTGGTTACAAAGTTGTGACACCATGAAAGATATCTAACAATTGAGATTTATGCTATTGCACCATCGCTTGAGTTAATAATTGACTCATGGTAAAGGCGGCAAAGTGGAAAATGTGATGCATCACACTATCACAAGGTTTAACTCTAGTTATCCAGTTAATGCTATGAGCAAGTGAAAATAGGTTCAGAATGGTTAAGGTTAAAGGCCATCGCATATTTGCAAGGGTTTGTGTAACAATTTAAGTTCAAGTGGTGAAGTTGGGATAAGGAGATAATGGTCAATTAAAAAAATGGAGCACATATTTGCAATCAAGAGTAAAGATAAAAAAATAATGATGTGAAGCCATGAACAAAGGAATTGTTGTAGTTAAAAGGTATATTTCACTCCCTCAAATAATTCTTTAAGCTTTTAAGATATTAAGTCATGATGTTACAAGATAAGGAAAATGTCAAAGAAAAATTCTTGGCACAACATCACATGGTTAGAGTGCACATTTTCTTTGATGGTCAAGAAGGGGTGATAAGGTAAGAAAGTAAAGTAGCACATCATCATAGGCATAAAAGATGTTAAGTGATGAATGGGTGAAAAAGTGTAGAATGTCAAGTAAAAGACTCATCACTAGATCATGATGGTTATGAAGTTAAAGTAAAATTGAATCACGAAGGAGCAAATAAGGACATTCACATTATCACAAGCCAAACTCAATAGTTAGAAAGATAAGATGTGAGGGTGTGAAACATTAAAAAGATAAACCCTAGTTGCATGGTCACATCCAAAATCAAGAAGAACATAAAAGTCATGGTGAAGGAGTAGTGAGTTGTTCTACGCATCATCACAATTGCTAGTTTTAAGGCATGAAAGTAGTTTTAACGACCATGTTTGAGCTAGATAAAAAGAACATGAGCTAGATGTATGAAGATATGAAAAAGCATAGATTTTACCAACTTTTTGAGAATTGATAGGTTTTTCAAGTGTGCTAATGTCAATTTCCATTAATGCCATGCTCCCCTCACAAAATCAAATAAAGTTTGAAAGATAGGGAAATTTCAATTGCCATTTTCATAATTGCTTAAGTTTCCAGCATGATTTTTGAGTTACAAAGTGATTTCCAGTAACTTTTTAGCATCTAGTATATAGAGATCACATAATTACTTGTAGAAATGATTAAGAGAGAAAGAGAACTAATTGCATAGGCAACAATTGAAGACCCAAATATACTACCAAAGGTTCCTAGCACATCTGTAGAAGAGTGGATACATATTTTTCTTGGTTCCACATATGCCCAAAATGCAAATGGTCTTTCCTTCAAAGACCCATATGCATCATTTAGAGATGTAAAGTTTCCTGATAGAAATGGGCATGAATTATTCTAGTATTTCTACAAGAACAGAGCAATAGAGGTTTAAGTATGTAACACTTGGGTAAGGAATTTAGGTAAGTTGATTATGTTAGAAGTGTTTGTAGACATGGAATTGGTGAAAGCATTAATCAAATACTACAATCCTATTAATAAGTCATTTCATAGAAGAGATATAAGCAGTTTCCTATCCTTGGATAAAGAAAAATTCATACAGGCATTTGACTTGGGTAGACCTATGTCACTGCCAATTGAGATAGAGAAATTGAATGAAAATTTCAAAAAACATAACAATTTCTACATACGTAGGAATATGACCAAGCACATTCCTTTAGTAAAGATTAATGTAGGAGACATTCCAAAGAAGAAAGATATTGAAAATATCATACTCTTGGAATTCTTCCAAAGATACTTTCAAAATACTATGTTTGGAATCAACAAAGCCCTAGGTTTAGATGGAACCATGAATGCTTTAGGAGCACATTATATCATGGCTTTGAATAGCCAAAACCCAAATCATAATGTTGGGTATGATTTTTTGGAATATATTATTGATAGTATACATAAGGAGATCATACTACCTAGAAAGGAGAATTGAAGGATTTCAAATATCATCATTATTCCCTAATCATACACCTGATTCTATTCAAGAATGCTAAAATATTAGATCAAAGTTTCTTCAAATCTACATAAGAGTGGGGAGAAAGGCTGGTAGTACAAAGGTGGACATGGGTGTGGCAAATGTTTTACCCATATTCTAATGTCATTTCTTTTTATAATGATTTTGTTTATCTAGTTTTGAAAATGATAGGATTGTTAATTGAAAGAATCCCTAGGAGTGTTAGAAAGGTTGTTAACCTAAAATGTGCTTTGATGCCAGAAAGAAATTACACATGATTGGGGAAGTGTTTTCTTGTTTGAAGAATATACTATTATAAGAATCTTTGGATGTCCTTAGCCACCCCATATTCTTCCCAAATATGTCCCTAAGAGGTTAGGTCTTGTAGAAGTCTTTTGGCAACTAATTTGTTTAAATAGAGAATACTTGGGCAAGGGTGTCAAGATGGGAACCTTTCTGTGTAGATGCACCAAGGTAGGAGACTTTGAAATTAACAAAAATTCCATTGAGGAAACCAATACATTCTTGAAAAATTATAAACTACAACCTAAGCCAGCTAGAATTTATGACCCTTTTAATATAGTTAGGCATGCTTTGAAGAACATGAGGGGATACAATTTACCTCCCACAAAACCTATGTGGGAAGAAGATGTTATTGCTGATAGGCTAAATGAGGAATCTATAGGGAAAGGAAGGTCAAGTATAGGGATATTATCAGTTTTGACTATGAAATGAAAATGGAAAATCCATCATTCAAAGGTTTTTATCATGATGAAGACTACTAGTCCAAACTGGAGAAGTGTGTGGTAAATTTTGATGAGTTGGTATCTTAGGTCCCTGAGGCAATTAGAAAAAAGATTGACCTTGATTATTCAGATGATGAGATTATAGTTGGGGTCTTTGATGATGAGGACCAACCTGAGGAAGATATCCTTGAGAGTTTTGAATGTGTAGAACAAAGACACAAAAGGAAAAAGATGGTTGAATTTCCAGAGAAAGCCCAACAAAAAGCCCTCCAAATTTTGCTAAAGGGTAGTAAGTATTTTGATGATATAAGAGGAAGGTATTTGGTATCTCAAGAATTAGAGAGAAAATAAATTACAGCTAGAGGCTCAAATGATAGATGACAAGATTATTGAAGCTCATGAGTTCATGAGTGATGATAGTTTTATAAAATCTGAGGAGTTTAAGAAAATTTTATTAAAGATAAAGCATAATGAACTTTCCCTGCAAATAAATCTAGGAGATTCAAAAGAAGTAGTTGCTAGACTTGTGAAAAAAAATAAGAATATTATTCTACCAATGGAACCCTCACTATTGAAGAGGCCAAATACTTGATAACAAGAAGGGGCATGACTATCTTCCCAGGATGAGATCTTAGCTCATCCTTTCTGCTAGATCAAATGAGGAGATAGGATAGAAAAATGTCATTTGAAGATGAAAATTAGTATGGAGAACTAAGAGGGTTAGGTTTCAATATAGATGCTCAAACAATGATGATTTAGAGTTTAGCTCTAGAGCATGATAAACCCACCCTTATGGAAATCAAGGAATCCCCTATGGGGAATGTTATTTTTTGGCATGTACAGTCCACCTCCAATGATTAGTTGTATGGGATGCATACTTTAGTAGCACTGCTGAACAAAAATAAGATGGATACTCTTCAAGATTAGCTATAAAAAAAAATATGAATGATTTGTCATGACAAGAAGAATCTATGAAGAGGAAATGAAGAAAATTTTTGTCTTGCAACATAAGACTATCAAACTAGAAATGGAAGTAGCATCATTAAAGAAAACTATTAGAATTGCTAGAAAAATCCATGATAGTAGTGTACAAATGGAAGGCCAAGCACCTAAAATAGGGGAGACATTAGGCCATGTAATGGATATTGATGAAGGAAATTTAAAAGCAAGAAATGATGTAGAGATTAGAGCAATGAAGAAATTGCTAGAATATAGATGTTCATAGGCTATTGCTCTTTTATCTCCACTTTTTAATACATGGGGCCCTTACATGTAATTTTTGATAGTTTAGTCCCTTTGCTACCTCAAATAAAAAAGACTTGCCAAAGGTAACCATTGTGAATACTAGAAAAGTTATCCATAAGCTAAAAGACTTGAATGGTTTCTTTGGTGGCAAGATGAAGCTAATCCAAAACAAGATGAAGACAATTGCTATAGGTACACTTAATTTTTGTACCTACAATATTGGATAGCAAAAGTAAATTGAAAGATTAGGTAGAGTGGTCATCTTCTTTTGAAAACATTCTCGATCATCCTAGATTTTTGTCCTTTTACAATAATGAAGCAAGTCCTACTACAATTTATGATATGGTTGAATGCTTTATAAGATAGAGGTAGAAATGTCCAAAGTAACTACTGAGATTCAAGCCATAGTGAAGGTCAAGTAGACCAAATTCTTGGATGAATTGGAGGCAGTCAGAGATGCCACTTGGCTAGATGCGGATACATATATTACCATATGGAAATTGATTTCATACATCAAATCCTGCCATCTGGTGATAATGATTAGTGCAGCTAAAGAATGTAGTTAGGATTGTAGTTAAAGGTATAAAGAAAAAATAAAAGGCATAGATGGTGAATGAGCTAAAGAAAAAATGAATTTTCTAAAGAGATATCTACTAACAAATGCCACTTGCTAGTTTTATAACGGCATCCCAAAATTTTGGCCAAGTACAAGGAATTTTTTGTATTGTAATAGAATAGAAATATCTTTGTATTTTATTTTGAATAGTTTTTGACAAGTATCCTCCCATTTGAAGCTTGTTGCAATCCTTTTTATAAAAGGATTTCCAAGATTTTGAGTTGACGTTAGTATTATGCTAGTCTTGCATCCGGTGTAGTAAGTCTTAGTGTTAACTTTTTGATGTATCCATCTCTGCAAATCTAAGAATACATTGAACACTAAAAGATCATGTTGTCTTGTCTTGAGTTATTATGAGTTTACATTAGTACTGTATGATTTTCAAGGAGAATTAATACAAGAAGAGTATTCTACCATATATTTTCTCTAAATTCTCTCTCCATTATTATGTACTAGTCATGTTGAGATTTTATGAGCAAGGTTTATACAATTTAATGCAACTAGGATAGGTTGTATATCAATTTAATATTGCTTTTAATTCAAGGAATTAAGTAAATGCTTCATTAAATTGATAGGATTTATAGTTACATAAGAAGGATGTTCGTAAGAATGGGTTTTAGGGTAAATTGTTGATACAATTCATTGTAAGGCAATTAATTAGTTCAAAATTGCTGGGTAGAATCTAAATGCCAATAGATAGGGCACTAATCATTTATTTAGTTACATGTTGAAGAAATCATGAAGTTGCACAAAGATAAACTTTTAAACCAAATCAATTTTTATTTTCATGTATGAAGAGTTAAACTAATGGTCAAAACTTATTTGCAATAATCCCTTGTATGTCATTGTTAGTAGCTATTGTCAAGGATTATTTGTAAAGTTTAGAAGAGTTGTGACCATTTTTTGTTGTAAGGGATAGAAATTAAATAAAAAGATGATGTTAATAGGCATATGTTAAAGCCAAGAACCAAAAACTAGTTATATATCCATATATCCCTCAGGTACACCCACCTTGGCTTTGTAGAACCTAAAGAATAAAAAATCCCTATGATTCTGTTAAAGTTGGGTGTGGATCTAAAGATTTCTTAGTTGAATATGGGAGGTAGCTAACCCTTAGACCAAGACTTATCCTCAGAATCCTGGTATCAATTATTTTGTTGCTTGGTAGTTTTGAAACACCAATAGGTGTATGATGGTGAAGAGATATATTAGGTGAGTAAAGTTTGCCAATGGTTATAGGAATACAACTACATCAAAGAAATTAGAAACTAGAACTACATATTCATTAGAGTGAGTAGTTCAAGGGTATTGATCTTGTGGACACAGTTATGTAGGTAGCTTGGAGGAAGAGTATGCCTCTAGTGTGGAGACACCTTGGACATAGTTAGGTAGCCTTGGATACAGTTAGGTAGCACTTAACCATATATGTATATATGAATGTAACTATTCTCTACTTAATAGTTCCATCCTTATGGGGGAGCAATTGAGCTTGCACCTTTTGCAATACTTCATTTCCATTTGTGCTCTCTAAGTCAAAGGTATATAACTTTATCACTTAACTATAATTTTCAAATAGTATTAACCAAAATAGTTTATTATAATCCTATGGTTCTCTTTGTAAGTTTATAAAATTAATTGAATTTATGTACATCTTTTTCAAGCTTGGTATTTCTCTTTTTCCTAACTCACAGTCCAAGAATAATTTTTCAAAAGACATACTAACTAGTTAGAGATTGTGCCAAAAATTTGTAAGAAATATTGTTCCAAAAGATCTAAAAAATATGATTGGTGCATGATTATTATCTTTTTACTCTCTTTTTGGCACAATTGTTCTTACATTTTATGATTTTTGGTGAGAAAAAAATTCCAAACTAATTAGGTAGGTGATCCAAACTTAAATCATAATTCTTTGAGGCATTTCTAAATACCTTATTTCACATGTTATTGAATGTTATTCATTTATGTGCTACTATTAGTGAATGTTTTTGATTAGGTAAAATAGGTTTTACAGGGATCTTGAAACCCAAAGTTTTACAACAAAAAGAGCAAGATGAAACAGACTAAACAAAAAAAAAATTGCCACAAAAGGCCAGAGACAAAAGAAGGCCCAAAGCCAAAGTACAAAGGCTAGAGACAGAAAAGAAAAGCCAAGAAAATAGGCTAGTGGCTATCCATGTCCATGGCCTGTAGGGTTTCTACAACATCATTTTCCTTATGACTAGCCGCGCCTTCCTGAATCCTAGTAGGAGTGTTCATCTGGTTCCCCTGATCATTGGCCTCTTTTTGAAATTCATCCATGTTGAATCCTTGCTTTGTGTTCTACTCTACATCCCTTTCAAGGCTATTTGTAGTTAGATAGTCCCCCAGATTTACAATATTCTCATTCAAGGTGTGAAGGGTGTCCACTATCTGTTTGGTGATTATCTGGTGGATAGAATCTAGCCTTTGGACCTTCTGCTCAAGCTGGGTGAGTCTGTCATCCTAATGGTCTCTAGAGACTTGGCCTCTATCTTTCTCCTAGCTACCCACCTGGTCCTTGCTTCCTCTAGCTTCCTGGTCCTTGTCAGAATCCTAGTTGTTGGGTTGGTTTCTCCTATCCTTCAAAGCCTCAATTTCCTGAAAAAGCCACTTGATGGAATGAAAGTTGTCAATCAGGCTATTCTTTGCATTTTTTAGGAAGTTGAAGCCAGTTTCATGCACATTGTCAGAGATAACCAAAAGAGTCAAGTCAATGAGCTCATCATAGTGGGTATTTTTGTCAAGTTACTCCAACACCTAGATTTTAGCAAGTTCTCTAACAATACCCAAATTGACCTTGTCCCCATAGAAGTTCCTCCAGGCCCTCCTCTTGTTCTTTCTGATTACCTCCCCCCCTTTTTCAACCATGATTTCAATCATCTCCTCCGGGGGCGAAATGGAAACCTCCTAAGAAAAATTGGGCAGGGTGGGGCTGGGGGGCACATCAATAGGATCATTGGGATGATCCTGGGGCAGGGCCTGGTTCACTTTTCTTTTCTTGGGGTTAACCTTGGGGTCCATAAGGGTTACCACTTCCTTGTCATTTTCTCTCCCCTTATCTTCTTCCATCTCACTTTCCTTCCCCGTCTCCGAGTCCTCCTTCTATTAGTGAATGTTAAAGGATGAACCAATATTAGATGTGAGATTTGGACATTATGAGATTATTTTATGGATGCTCATAATTATTTTTTACTTCATGTGATAATGAATGAATGATATATTTTATTAATGAATTAATGTGAGAGCTATCTATTCTTAGGTACCCTTTCTAGGTTGTTGTACCAGTTCTTAAGCCCAAAATAGATAACTCATGATTTGAAATCAAAAATTGGGTTCTTAAATTAATGAATGAGAAAACCAAGTGAAAGACCTTGTGTGATGAAGGATTATATGATTTTCTACATATTTCACCACATAGTAGTGCATTCTAGGTTCATGTACATTCTTAAGTAGACATTTGTGATCACTAGGTTTGAGAAGGCTCCATGCAAAAACATGTAGAAGAAAAAAAGGTCATGATGAAAATTTTTGATGACATGTTCTCCAAGAGCATATACAAGTTCCTCAAGGTGACTTCACATTATTAAATTTTCATGTTTTCCAACACCACTGCTCTTCCTCCATATCTTGCACAAATAAAAATGTTGCCTCCAACATTGCAACCATATGATAAATGGGAACAACACATGCCTGAGCCATAACCTAGTTAAATTGGTCTAGTTGCTGATTAGTTGGGTTGATTACAAATTCTTGTATAACTATCAATAGATTAGGTACAATAAAATAAACAATCAACTATTTCTAGCTAGTAGGATCAAATATAATTTTTCAATGTGATAAAATTTCATATGCAGATGCATCACTTGAATGCTAGGCATGAAGTGCATTCCCCAATTTATAATGAATGGTTGGATATTAAGGCTCCATACACTAGCCCAACAATGGAAGCCAAGGATGTAACCATGCATGTATTGGCACACTCTCCCTATGAGGATCCCAAGTATCTACTAGTGCTGTTAATTTGGGCATCACTATATGACCCAAAATGTTATGAAGTACTAAAGCCAATAGTAACTTATCCCATATCTCTATAAAATTTAGCATAGGTTTAGGGTCCCTTAGCTCCCAAGAATTTTTAGCAATTATTCTCACTACTGAAAGAATAACTTCAATGAAGAGTTGAGTGTGAGGAGTTGAAGAAGCAAATTTTGCTTCTGTGTAAATTTCATAATCATGAGGCTCATTCCCTTGCAGAAGTCATAGCTAAGTTATATATATGTATATATCAAGCCAACTAATTGGCAACTAGACCCATTTAACTAGGTTATGGCTTGTTTCTTTCTAAAAATATATGCTATGATATGTTTTTGTAAATTTTCTTGTAAACTCTAGCCCTTTTTCCTAGTCTGCATTATTTTTGTGGAGGATCTTGAGGTATGTCACTTAGCACCTTAAAAAAGATATCTCTAATATATATACATGTATGTATGTATGTATATATGCAAGCATGAAAGCATGCATGTATGTATGTATGTGCTCTTGTGATCACTAAATTTCATTGTCATGCTTGGTGTAGGAGCACCCTAGGGTTTTATTCCAAGCCCTAGTTAATTTTAGTGTTCATGATCGAGGAGTGGATCACATTTTATAAACTCATTGAGTAAGTGTGACAAGGACTTTAGCTTGATTCAATTTCAAAATTTCACAACTAGTTAGATAGTTAAGTTCTTTGGTTGTGTGAAGTTATGCAAATAGTTAAGTCTTTGGCTCACATGATCACAATAGTAAGTAAGATGTAGCATGGAAGACATGAAAAGTGGTGAAAGAGGTTAGAATAGGGGTTAGTGCATGATCACAACCTTTGAAGGTTAACATCAAATGAGACATGAAAAGATGCAAAAATAGTTAAAGTGAAATCTAAGCACACATTTACAACTTGGAAGGACCAACAACTCTGGAAGCCTATGAAGTTACAAAGGAAGGAAAGATGAATGTTTTAATTATTGCAGCTACATGAGGTCAAGTTAGCTAAATGAAAATGAAGTAGTGATGCATATAAAATAAGATCATCTCGCACTATTGCAACCAAGAAATGTTAAGTTATCCCAATAGCAACGAAGCAACAATCAAAGGAAATGAAACAGTTTCTTAACCTCATGACCCAAAATAGTTAAGTCATGTAAACCATGAAAAAGATGTGCTTAGAACCTTTTCACAACATTGCAAGTATTAGGTGATAATTAGTGAAGTTAGCTGTGAAGCTGCACTTAGAACCTATTGCAAGGTTGCAACTTAAGTAATCCATGTTTTGGAAGGTCGCAAGGTTGAAAAGGAAGTTAAGGGAAATAGTTGCAAAGATGTGTTAAACCATCATTTGCATGATTTCAAGGATAAACTTGAAGTTAAGAGAATTTTTAGTGAAGTTGTGTAAATTATCATTCACATGATCACAAGGCTATGTAGACAGTTAGAAGGAAGTGATGTGAAGTTGTGACTAGTGTTCGTAGCATTGCAACAATGAAGTAGACAGTTAGGGGATAAGCCATGAAGGTGCAAAAATGTTAAGAAAATAGCTAGGCACAACATCACAACATGGAACAAAATCAATGTAGAAATAGGTAGAATGGAGCGATAAAGACTTGTTTGCAACATCGCAAGCCAGAAAAGGAAAAAGAGGAGAATAATATGTAAAGAAGGAAAAATGACACGTCAACCAAGAAGCTATTATAAATAAAGAAAGAATTTAGAAAGTTGAAGAAGGTGGTTAAAACCAAATCTTGATGATTTTTTGAATGAGTTGGTATGGATATAAAAGTTGAAGGTCCCTGGATGACATAAGGGAGTTAGAGAGTTGGAGAAATGATAGAAGAATTGTAAAAAGCTAGCAGAGTGTAAATTTTAGTAGATAGAGTTTACTTGAATGTAATGTAATTTTAGAATTTAATAAAAGACATCTCTAGTGTATTAATCAATTCAAGTCTATAATTTATTTTCTATTGGTAGAGCTTAGTAGAGTAGAATTTTTTTACATAGGAAGAACTCAATAAATAGATTGTTCTTGATCTTTGTGTTCAGTCAAATGGGATATTTGAGTCAAGAAGAATCCTTTGTGCATATTTTCTTTTCTTTTCTATTTGTGTGTGTAATGGAGTTAGCTTAGAATTCAAGCAAGGCCTAGGCGAGCAAGGCATGTCTCAGTTAGGAAATTGCAGAGAGAGGAGAAGTGAGAGGAGAGTGCATGATTAATCTTTATCATTCATGAGAAGTGGTGGTTTGAGAGTATTCTTAGTGGGTAGGAAGCCTTGAGAAGAAGAACAGATTAGTTCCCCTAGTACTAGGGTTAACTAGTAACCCTAGGGACCCAATAGTGAGTCTAAGGAGTCCTAGAAGAGAGTAGGACTCAATGAGGAAGGTGACCCTCCACATAAAATTGGTATCAGAGCCATAAGATTTTTAGCTTGTGTGGTATGTTGTATACTCCTAAATCCATTGGGTCTTCAAAGATGGTGACCAATGTTGAATTAGCTATGGATGTAGATGAACAAAAGAAACTCCTAGAATAGAAGACCAAGATCCTTGATAAGGCCATAGAGGGGATGAAAGATAAGTTAAAAGAGATGGAAGATAAAGCTCAAGAAAAAGAAGATGAATACTTTACCAAAGGTAATGAGTAGGTAGATTTAGAGGATGAAATACTTGAGCCAAATCCTCCACTTGGTGAAAGGGAACTATTCATTAGAGCCTAGATAACATCTCATTATTCCATGAAAAGATGGATGTTGGGGTAGTCATGGAATGCATAAATAGTATGGAAAACCAAGTTGAATGTGAAGGGACAATAGAGGCACAAAAGGTGAGATTTGCAAAATCTAGATTGAAAGGACAAGCACTGACTTGGTGGAAGTTTGTGCAAGAGGAGAGGGAAAGTGAAAGGAAGAAACCAATGGCCAGTTGGAAGGCTACGTTGGCAAAGATAAAAGAAGCCTATTTTCTAGAGGATTATGAGATTCAATTATACAAGCAAAGGAAGAATCTCAATTAGAAGGATCTTGATGTGCCTAGCTACACTAAAGAGTTTTAAAAGTTAGCTCTAAGGTTGAGGTTATAGGAGGTAGAGAGAATCAAGGTTGCAAGGTATCTAAATGGCCTTAAGTGGTCTATTCAAGTTTAATTAAGTTTTTTTAGTCTCACCACATTGCAAAGCTATTTTAAAATGGTTGGGAAAGTGGAAGATAAGTTGAAAAGAAAAGGGGACTTAAGTTCCAAGAATAGAGGCAGAGGCAAAGACTTTAGAGGAGGTTCTAATGGGAGGAACAATGAGAAAAGAAACTATGGTGATTTCAAATAGAATGAGTAGACTAGTGAAAATAGTTAGAGAGGTGGCTCAAATAGAGAAAGATCTAACAATGGTAGTAGAGGTAAAAATGGCAACAACAACAATAGAGACTCACATTTCAGAAATATGAATGTTACAACTATGGAAAGTTGGGGCATCTTGCCTACATATTTCTAGAGAAAGCATCAAAATCATCTCATGGAGAGAAGAAGATCAACTACATCCAACAGGAGAATAATTTTAGAGTAGGTGAAGTGGATCATGATGTAGAGAAAGGTGAGAAATTCATGTTAAGGAGAGTCTTAGTAAAAGAACATACAAAGGAGAAATCCAAGTAGAGAAGAACATTGTTTAGAAAAACTTGCAAAATACTAGCAAGGTGTGTAAGGTGATTATATAATAAGGGTCTACTGATGTCATGTTAGAGGAAGCAGTACGAAAGCTTGGATTAAAAAAAATGCAACATGCGAGTCCTTATAGAGTGACATGGTTGAATAAAGGGCAAAACATCCTATAAACAAACAAGTATGGGTAGACATCACTATTGAAAAGTATCAAGATAGGATCTTCTATGACATACTTCTCATAGATGCATATCATCTGTTGTTGGGAAGACCTTGGTAGTATGATAGAAAGGTAGCATTTCATGGGAAGGAGAATAAATTTTCTTTCAAAAGGATAGAGTCACTTATAGGATGCAATCCGTAGTGGAAGAAGAAAATACAAAGAAGGCTACTGTCAATTTTTTTTTGATGAGTGGGAAAGAATTCCTAAAAACCCTAAAAGAAGAAGAAGTTGGGTTTGTTATCTTGTTGAAGCCCAAAGAAGAAGAGGTGAAGAAATCTAGTGTTTTACTAGTGGAGGTACACACTGTATTAGATCAATTTAGGGATACCATTAGTGATGGTACACCATCCACACTACCCCCAGATAGAGCAACAAGTCATTAGATAGACATTTTTCTAGGAGCTTCAATGCCATAAAAAGATGCTTACAAGATGACTGCAAAACCTAACAAGGAGATTGCTAGGTAGATTCAAGAATTGCTAGATCAGGGATTGATCAAAGAGAGCATCAATCCATGTGTAGTACCACTTGTGCTAGTACTAAAGAAAGGAGGGAAGTGGGGACTCTATACTAATTATAGAGCAATAAATAAGATAACCATAAGATATAGGTTTCCTATCCCTAGAATAGAAGATTAGATGGATTATCTAGGTAGTGCACAATATTTTTTTGAGATTGATTTAAAAAGTGGGTATTACCAAATTAGAATGAAGTAAGGTGATGAGTGGAAGAAAACATTCAAAACCACTAAAGGGTTATATGAATGGTTAGTCATGCTATTTTGTCTCTCAAATGTACCAAGTAAATTTATGTGACTAATAAATGAAGTATTGAAATACTATATAGGAAATTTTGTGGTAGTTTACCTAGATGAAATTTTGGTTTAGAACAAGAGTAAGGAAGAGCACCTCGAACATTTGGAATTTTTCTTGAGAAGGTTGCAAGAAGAAAAGTTGACCATTGATCTTGAGAAATGTGAGTTCATGAAAGAAGAATTGGTCTACCTTGGATTTGTTGTATCATAGGGTAAGTTGAAGATGGATGAAGACAAGGTCAAAAGAATTTTAACTTGGCCTACATCAAAGACAAGTATAACTATCAAAAGTTTTTATGGACTGGCATAGTTTTATAGGAAGTTCATCAAAAAATTCAATGAGATATGTGCTCCTATTATGGACACTATCAAAAGAGGAATCAAGAAAAAATTTTTATGGACAAAAAGGGTAGATGAAGAATTTGAAAGACTGAAGAAAAATGTAGCTATTAAACCAATCTTGGTACTACCTAGCTTTGAGAAATTGTTTATAGTAGAGTGTGATGTAAGAAACATTGTTTTTGGAGTAGTCTTAAGTCAAGAAGGAAGAATAGTTGCATTTTTTAGTGAAAAAATGAAGCCAAATCAAAGTATTCTTCCTATGATCTTGAATTATATGCATCAGTGCAAGCACTCAAAAAATGGAGACATTATTTTTTGCCCAAGGAATTTGTGGTCTTCATAGATAATCAAGCCTTAAGATTTATCAATTCACAAGAGAAACTAAGTTTGAAGCACATAAGATGGATAGAATTTTTGCAATCCTACACTTTCACCATTAAACACAAGATGGGTATCAATAAAAAAGTAGTAGATGCTTTAAGAAGAAGATTGTTGATAGTGCAAGAAATTCAATTGAAGAGCATTGGAGTAGAGAAATTGAAAGATCTCTATGAAGGAGACGAATATTTCTCAGAAGCTTACAAGGTATGCTCATCTTTTGAAAATCATTTTCATACTGAGTTTGCTAATTATAAATTGTAGAATGGTTTATTGTTTAAGGACAATCAAATTTGTATTCCAAAAGGTTTAATGAGAGAGAATCTTATCCAAGAGAAATATAATGGATGTTTGTGTGGACACTTTGGATTGAACAAAACCCTAGACCTTGTAAATAGATATTATTATTGTCCTGGAATGCAGAGAGATGTGAGAAAGTATGTTGACTAATGTAACATTTGCTAGAAAAAAAAAGGAACCTCATCGATGATAGTTTGTATCAACCATTACCCACACCTGATAGGCCTTGGGAATGTTTAAGTATGGATTTCATTGTGGGGTTACCAAGAACTAAAATTGGTTTTTATAGTGTGTTTGTAGTAGTGGATAGGTTCAACAAAATAAGTCATTTCATACCATCTAAAACCACTCATGATGCAAGCTACATCACTCTTTTTTTTTTTTCAAAGAAGTAGTTAGAATTCATGGATTACCAATTAGTATAGTGTCTGATAGAGATGTCAAATTCATGGGTCATTTCTAGAAAACATTATGGAGGAGATTAGGAACAATTTTTTCCCATAGCTCTACATACCATCCTCAAATTGATGGTCAAATTGAAGTGCTACACAAAGTACTTTGAAATCTTCTCAACTGCTTAACAAAAGAATATGAATAGACTTGGGATCAAGTTATATCATAGGACAAGTTTTCTTATAATGACAATGTCAATATGAATACTAGTAAGAGTCCATTATTTATAGAAGACACCCCAGAGGAGTTTGTGAACTCAAAGAGGTAAAAGAACATGGATCAATCAGTGGGCATGTTGAAGATTTTTCTTAGTCTATAAAAGAAATGCATGATTAGGTCAAAAAGACTTTCATAGAGGAAAATCATAAATTGAAAGGAAAAGTGGATGAAGGAAGAAGAGATGTTTAAGTTGGAAACTTGGTATTAGTGCACCTGAACAAATCCATATTACAAAAAGGAATGTCTAGCAAGCTACAGATGAGAAGAATTGATGCCTATAGAATTTTGGAGAAGTAGGGATAGAATGCATATAAAATAGATCTACTTAAGGAATTAGGGTTATCACCAATATTCAATGTGAAGACCTAATTTCCTACAAAGGACCTAAGATTCAATAAGATGCTCAGAAAGCATAAATGGAGAGAGACATCTAGGAAACCAAGGTACCAACACAAGAGAAGCTATAAGTAGAAAAGATACTGGATTCCAGGGTGAAGAAAATGACAAGGCATCGAGTATACATGGAGTATCCCATTTAGTGGAAGGAATTACCTACTACAAAGGCTACATGGATTAACAAAGAGAACTTTAGGAAATGAGGCATTAGTTTGGCATTACTGCCAACTAATCCAACTTATCCTTTTTTCATAAAGGGGGAGTATGGTGCAAGAGCACCCTAGGGTTTTACTTTAAGCCCTAGTTAATTTTTGTGCTTGTGATTGAGGAGTGGATCACATCATATGAACTCATTAAATAAGTGTAATGAAGAATTCATATTAATTTATTTGATTTCTCAAGTTTGCAACCAATTAGATAATTAAGTTCTTTGGCTATGCAAAGTTGCACAAGTTGTTAAGTATTTGGTTTGCATGATCACAAGAGTCAACAAGATGTAGCATAAAAGATGTGCAAAGTGGTGAAAGAGGTTAGAATAAGGGTTAGTGCATGATCACAACCTTCAAAGGTGGACATAAAATGAGACATGGAAAGATGCAAAAATAGTTAAAGTGGAAGTGAAGTGCACATTTGCAACTTGAAAATACTAACAACTCATGAAGCCTACAAAGTTACAAAGGAAGGAAAGATGACTATTCATGTCATTGCAATTGCATGAGGTCAAGTCAACTAAACCATGAAAAATTAGTGATCAACAAAAAAGTAGACCATTTGGCACTGTTGCAACCAAGAAATTTTAAGTCAACCCAGTAGCAGTAAAGTGACAATAAAAGGAAATAAAATAGTTTCACAACCTCACAACCCAAAATAGTTAAGTCATGTAAATTACGATGAAGATGTACTCAAAACCATTTTATAACATCAAAAGTGTTAGGTGATAGTTAGTAAAGTCAACTATGAAGCCATGCTTAGAACCTATCATAAGGTTAGAACTTTAGTAAATCCATGTTTTGAAAGGTCACAAGGTTGAAAATGTAGTTAAATGAAAAATTTGTGAAGATGCATTAAACCATCTTTCACATGATCATAATAGTAAACAAGCAGTTAAGATAATTTTCAGTGAAGTTGTATAAACCATCCTTCACATGATCATAGGGCTATGTAGACAGTTAGAAGGAGGTGATGTGAAGTCATGACCAGTGTTCACAACATCACAACAATGAAGAAGATAGTTAGGGGATAAGTCGTGAAGGTGTAAAAATTTTAAGATGACATCTAAGCATAGAATCACAACTTGGAACATAGGCAATGTAGAAAGAGGTGCGATCAAGTGATAAAGACTTGTTCACAATGTTAGAAGCCAAAAAATTCAAAAGAGGAGAATAAAACATAGAGAAGGAAAAAGGACAAGTCAACCAAGAAGTTGTTACAAATGAAGAAAGAAGTTGCATATTCAAAGAAGGTGGTTGAAGCCAAATTTTTATGATTAGCTGAATGAGTTGGCATGGATACAAAAGCTGAAGGTCCCTAGATGGCACAAGGGAGTTAGAGAATTCAATAATCAATGGTAGAAGAATTGTAGAGGCTAGTAGGGCATAAGTTTTTGTAGATAGAATTTATTTGAATGTAATGTAATTTTAGAATTCAATAGAAGATATCTCCAGTATGTTAATTATTTTTAGTGTACAATTTGTTTTCTTTTGGTAGAGATTAGTAGAGTAGAACTTTTTTACATAAGAAGAACTCAATAAATGGATTCTTCTTGATCTTTGTGTTTATTCAAATGGACTATTTGAGTCAAGAATAATCCTCTATACATGTGTTCTTTTCTTTTCTATTTGTGTGTGTGATGGAGCTAATGCATAATTCAAGTAAGGCCTAGGTGAGAAAGCCATGTCTCTATTAGGAACTTGTAGAGAGAAGAGAAGTGATAGGAGAGTGCATGATTGATCTTTATGAGTCATGAGAAGTGGTGGTTTGATAGTCTTTTTGGTGGGTAGGAAGCCTTGAGAATGGGAAAATATTAGTTCCCCTAGTACTAGGGTTAAGTAGTAACTCTAGGGACCCAATAGTTAGTCTAAGGAGTTCTAGAAGAGAGTAGGAATTAATGAGGAAGGTGACCTTCCCCAAAAGTTCCCTTGTGATCTCTATATATGTATGTATGTATATACATATATATACATATATATGTATATATGTGTATATGTAAGTATGTGTGTGTATGTATACAAATAGAGAGATTTTGGCACAACAAAAAAATAACAAAACTCACTCAACAAGTAGCTTGGCCACATATGCAATGGAAACACCTATTGATAAGTAGATTCATATTTTTCTCTCTCATTTTTCATGTATTTATTTCACTTGAACTATTAATTCTTATGGGGCATTATCTAATATTGGATTCATTTTATGTAGGAGGTGATGAGGACATTCCTAGATGTACTTGTGTGATGATTTTCTCATGAGTAGTGAAGATGGACTTCCCTTAAGAGTAGTAGGAGGTGATGAGGACATTCCAGGTACTTTATTGATTGATCCTTTCTTAAAAAATTTAGATGTTAATAAGGAATTTAGATTTGGTTGGGGGGGGGGGGGGGGGCGTTGTTGGCGACAAGCTTCCACCTTCATGTGGTTGGTCCTGATTAGTAAAGAATATTAAACTATTTTCAAAACCAAGTGAAGCTCAACATTAACCTATGATTGTATGGCAATTAATTGTGTGAATCTCTTAGTTTTAGGCATTACAGAAGAATTCCATAGTTCAATATGCAATGTCAATTCATATGCATATAACATTAGGTGGAGCTGAAAAACACAACAAATTTGCATTTTTATTAGAGGTATTTAATTAAGTATTTTAAATTATAGACCATCATGAACATTACTCATGCTGATCTATAATTCTAAAAACTTAAAAGAGATATTAAATAAATGTAAGTTGTTATATTTTATCTACTTTACCTACTGGCCATGTGTTTGAATGTAGCTACATGTGTATTCTTGATTTAGAGTGGTAGAATCTTGTTTTGGATGTGATAGAAAAATGATATTCACTAGAAGATGGGAAAATGATGTCACTTTTGTAGGTCTACAACTTTTTTTTGTACTTTAAAAATTGATCCTTTCTTAAATATTTTAGATGTTAATGAGGAATTTATATGTTTGGAATGGTAGGGGGGCAAATGAGCTTCCACATTCATGTGGTTGGCCCTGCTTAGTAAAGAATATTAAACTATTCTCAAAACCAAGTGAAGCTTAACATTAACCTATGATTGTATGACAACTAACTATGTGAATCTATTAGTTTCAGGAAATGCAAAAAGACACCATAGTTCAACATGAAATCTTAATTCATATACAAACAACATCAGGTGGAGCTAAAAAAACTCAACAAGTTTGCATTTTTGGTAAAGGTTTGGATAGACCTATTAAATAAATGTAATGTGTTGGATTTTTTTAGCTCCTTCTATTATCCATGCATACATAACATAGTTGCACATGCATTCTCAATTTAGAGTGGTAGAATTTTATTTTAGGTGCAATGAAAAATGACGTGCACCAAAAGATGGGAAAATGATGTCACTTTTGCAAGTATGGAACCTTTTTTTGCACTTTAAAGATTGATCATTTCTTAAATATTCTAGAAGTTAACATGGAATTTAGATGTTAGTGTTGGGGGGGGCGGGTGGGGGGGGGGTTGCAAATGAACTTCCATCTTTACATGGTTGGCCTTGATTAGTAGAGAATATTAAACTATTCTTGAAACCAAGTGAAGCTCAAAATTGACTTATGATTGTATGAAAACTAACTATGTGAATCTACTGTGAGGTATGAGAGCATCATAGCTATTCAACTTTTGCCATCATTTTTTAAATTTATTAATACAACACAATGTCACTATTGTGATGCCCACCTTTGACAATTAGCCATTGGATGTGCAACATTTCTTCTACATGACTGTCATAATTGGGACATATATTTTTGATGGCTTGTTGTGGGTCCCATAACATTTCTATTGCAAATACATTTTCATTGTGATGGTGTCTTCAATAGCTTTGCATCACCATTGGGATAGTGGAAATGAACTCTTTTCTAGTGACTCAACCCAATTTATGACAACTGTGTCTATCACTTTTGTAATGGTCTCCCTTGCCATAAAAAATTATGATGGTAAAAGTCTGACTCCCTTCCGATAGGAGGCAATTACTCTTTCTGTCGATTGGGTGACATGTATTCATCATAATTTGGGCTGAAATATAGTAGTGTATGCTCAAACAATGGAGAAAAATGATGAAATTGATATAGATGATGAGATAGAGGCTATTTCTCTTAGGTTCATCAAAAAAAAAATTTTTACACAAATAAAACAATTCGAGGACTTTTGGATAAGATATAAAATGAGTGATTTTGAAGAAAGACAAAAAAACACTTGAAGGTGTTTTTGAATCTCAACATACCTCAATTAAAAAAAAAATGATAGAGAAACTTCATTTAGATGATATTTCATGCATTGAGGAAGAGGCGAGGAAAATGGTAAGGAAGAGTGACATCTTGATAGTTCCTAATTTAAAATTAAAGGAATTGTTCCTATTAGATCAAGTAAGGAAACAAGAGGACTCAACCTTTGTATTAGAGTTTGAATCACTTGACAAAGTTTAAGGGAAAGGGTAGAAACCAAATACATAAAACCTTACTACTTGGGTTACATTTAAAGGAAATAAACATAGGATGATTGATATATCAAGGGAGAAGAATGAATGACCTAGGTGAAAACTATAGCTAACACAGACTTTATTCTTGTAGCAATTCAATAGACACATGAATCCATGTTTAATTGAGCTCAAATTAGAAATATGAAAGAATTGATCAAATAATTGCAAAGAAGAGAAATTCAAATGAATTCAATAATAAACAAAATATATGTGAAGACAATAATATTGCAAAAGGAGCTGAATGAGTTAAAGCCTACTGAAAAGACTAATGTTATTGTGGTTCATAAACTCCAACTATTGATATTGAAGAAGATCATAATAAAGAGGTAACTCAAAATTTTGATCATAAGAACTATATTTTTAAGACCTTAGAAGAGATTCTTTCTTATAGGGTAAAAGTTATTTTGGCCAAATGTGATGAGGCATTGGAAAGGTTTAATGCTATTTTCAATATGTTAGATTTCTTTGCTAAAGGGAAAGACATACTTTTAGATATGGATATGAAATCTCTAGATATGAATTAAATAATCTCTTTGAAGTCACTAAAAGAGATCCAGATGCCTTTGTACAAATAAAGACCACCATTGATTTCATTGATACTATTGCAAGGAACCTAAGTTATATAAGTCAAGAGCATCAAAATCTAGAAGAAAAATTAAAGGCAATTACCTCTATTGATCATCCATTTTTTCCTACCATTAAAGATAAAGAGGGTAAGATCAAATTATTGGAAGAGTGGAGACATGAATTTGCAGCATTATGCTAAGCATTGATAACTAGGTTCAAGGAGGAACTGTATTTCAAAATGTATTCATTCCATAGGTTGTTGAACAAAGTGATTATTATGGACACAACATTTACAAGATTTATAATAGATGTTAAAAATTCTTCAGTAAAGAAATTGGTTTATTTTCAAGCCCTTTTTTCTAGTAGTTTCAAGTTTGTATGGCCTACAAATTCACAAATAGCTAAGTGAATTAAGGTTTATTTGAAACTCCCCAAAATTTTTCCTAAAGATGTAGGAACCATTGGAGATGAAGAAGTCAAAGAAGTTTGAAATAAATTTCATGTTTTTAGCTATTTATTTTGTTGGAAATATGGTTTGATAGATGTCTTGATGGTTATCATTTATGGAAACATACATTCAACATTTCATTTATGCATTTAGAGTTAGAAAATTGTCTAAGTGTTAGATAGTTTGCAATAACATAGTGTACAAATATTAAGTGTATAGATGACTCATTGAGAGTTAGCTCATGCACACTTGAGGGAAGCTTCATGAAAATATCATGATGACATGTATCATTGCATAGGTATGTACAAGTATGAAGCAAGATTTGGTTAAAATACGAATATGGGTATATAATAGTGTAGAATACATCATAATAGAGAATTGGATTGTATGACCTTAGGATTATACAACCTTAGGAATTATTTTGGTTATGAAATAATTAACTAGAAATGATGAGTTGACTATGTGGACATTATTTCATAATTTATTTTATATTATGTCAAGCATGTGAACACATGAAGGCCGATTGAGCATAGTTTTGTAAGTTTACGAGGTATAAGTAAAGATCTTATCTTCCAAGGATAAGTGCACAATCTATGATAGATAAGAAAGTTTTATGTGATGAAAACTAATTGTATAGGGAGTTTGAAATAATTTCAAGCCTTATGTGATGCAAATTTTGATGTATGATAAGAATAAGTGAAAATAATAATAGACAAGTATTGTATGTATATCTATTCTTGTGAAGAACTGAATTGTGTAATTATATATTAGGGTAGTGGGCTCTTCTTGCATACATTGTATTTGTTCTACCAACTCCTAATAGGGTTGAAGAAACTCCTAATAGAGTTGAGGATTATAATAAGGCCTAGTCTTCTAACAGGAACATGAGACACTCTATGTACTTCATAGACTCCTAACAGGGTCAATATCCTTAACATGATCCTATTGTTTAGTGAATCATCTAGTGGGTATCATCCCCACTGGGGTTTTCTCTTAGCAAAGGTTTCCATAATTAACAAATAATTGTGTTATGAGTATCTATGTGCATGGTTATATTTATTTTTTAGTATTATTGGTTTACTTTCATATGCAAGTTATAAAGTAATTAACAATATTTAGTTGTGGGAAAAAGTTTGTAGAATTTTGATCCACCTTCCTCTTAGTATTATCCATTTCTAGCAATTGTTATTAGAGCCCAATTAATTTGAAGAAGTTTAATAGCTTAAGTAAGATCCCTAAAGATATGGAATAGTTAAAGAAAAAACTAGAAGAAGCTCTTGAGTTGATTGACCTTCTTACTAAAGAAAGAGATAACCTAAAAGATATATATGAAGATGAAAAAGTTTTCATTGGAAAGTTAAAAGAAAAGATTGATGATTTATAATCTATAAATGAATCATTTGTGTAGGCTAGTGATAATGATGAAGTAGGAGATATTCAAAAAAAAAAAGAGATCTTGAAACATGAACTTAAAATCATTGAACTTAAGTTGATTCTTAAGAGAAATGGTAGCAAGAATGAACTAGAACTGAAAACTAAGAACACACATCTTAGATCCCAATTAAGTCAAGTTACATATGAATTAGAAACTATTAAGATTAAACATGCTAGGTTAGAGAAGTACAACATTATTGTGAAAGGATAATTGACACAAGTTAAGCAATAGTTAGAGAAACTTTATTCTAGTAGTGAAAAGATAGATCAATAGATATTTCATCAAAGACTTTCTTATGATAAGAGAGGATTTGAATATCTAATTAGAGAAAAATCAGCCAAGAAAGTTGAAATTAGAAGAGAACTAGATCCAATTATTGAACCCCCTAATTAATCTGATCTAAGTAAAGTAGAATTAAGCACATCTAATGTAGTATCAAAGGAAGTTAATTGATTTTTCAGCTATACCTAATGAACTTAAGGAAATAGAGAAAGTTGATAAACCTAAGCAGGATGAACCACTCAAAGAAGTAAGATGTTAGTTCAGAGGTAGATGCTTCATATGTAATGAGGTTAGACACATGAAAAGAGATTGCATCGGTAAGTCTTTTAAACCCATTACTAATTTATATTATTATAATTATCATGGTTATGGACATAAGGCAATAGAATGTAAGAAACCTAAGTTTGATGGTAATAATGTAAATAGTATAATGTCTAGGGAAACTAACCCTACATGTAATAAAAGAGGAGGATCACATAATATATCCAATGATGGAGAGACATCTAATGGAGAGAAGAACTAGTTCATGTGTTACAAGTGTAATAATCCTAGATACATTGCAAGGAATTGCAGAGCACCTAAGAATAATAATGAAACTAATTAGAGGAGAAATGCACTTGTATGTTAGTTATGTAATAACTTCAAAAACATGGCAAGATATTGTAGAATGGATAGAAGGAACAACAAAAAAAATGATAGAAGGGATGTTAATGATAATGAAAATAGTAAGAAGGGAAGCAATTAAGGAACATGTTGATGAATTAAAGATCCAAAAAGCTCTTATACAGTTTTGGAGGAACAAATTCTTGATGCACTAATAAGACATTGAAGTCACAAAATTATTTGTGACTGATCCTACCTATACTTATGATAGGGCATTAGTTGGCCATAACTAATGTTAGAGAGAGAGTTAGAAGTTGCATAGTTAACAGGAGGTTAAGGACATAGAGAGAAGGTTATGGTCAAGTGCACAAGTCTTCATATGATCGTAGTGAGGAGTTGAGAAATAAAGCTTATTAGTATATAGAGACAATATTTGAATCTATGGTAGATACACATTTAATTAACAATGAAATTTGAAATAATTTAAGGGTCACAAGAAATATTATATGTACCATTTGTTCATGTGAAGTCTCTTGAGCAAATTGACAATGAATTGAAGTGCAATGTGAAGTTTGAGAAGTGATAAGTTGTAGAAGCCATATATTGTATTTTAAGGTATTTTGTGAAGCTTAAATCCAGTTTGTTTTAGTATCTCTAGTTATAGTTCAAATGGAAAGTTAGAATATGTATGATGTAAGTGAAAGTCCACATTATGAGTTTAAGAAACATCCATTTATTTCTTTATTGGGTGTATTTTTGTAAGTTCCAAAAAATGTGTTGCATGTCAAGGACATAAGAAGTTGTATTCACTATAAGATTGAGAGAATAGGTGATGAACGGATTCATGAGGACTTGGGAAAGATGTGTAATAGTGACTTTTCCTTGAAGTTTGAGTATGCACACTTAGAGAATTTGAATCTAGTGAAGTATATGTTTTATATGGAGTTCGAAAATCAAGATTGGACCTGAATCATTTTGAGTAGGGTACATGATGATATGTTATGGTTAGGAGATGAGAAGATTGTTATTTAAAATGACCTAATTCACAAGGTCACATGATTGAGTAATGAAGTTTGCAATCCTATTAATGAGAATAATGTCAAGAAGATGGTTGAGTGAAACCTAAATATGAAATTTGATAGAAGAAACATGAAGGTGGACTCCATTTAGGATAGAGGAGTAAAATTGTTAACCAAGATATTAGGGTACAAGTTGAACCATGGATCAAGGGTTAACTTAGTACTAGTTGAATTTTTGGATGCAACTTATGTAATTGCTATGCAAGCAAGAAAGTTAAATTTGTGCAAGATTATCAGATTGCAACTATTGGACAACATTACAAAGATCAAGAAGATAAAGAAGACAGGTTTTAGATTTGAGTCCTTGTTGAATCACATAATCTTCTATGCTACAAGGAAGTTTCCTAGATTGATAAGTTGGGATAGCAATGATTTCATAATGAAGTTGGTTACTCAATGCTATAGGTCTAAACCAAAAAATGTTAGAGATGATGACATTGATAGAATGATGAAGAACTTCTAGTTTGAGATGAAATAGATGTATAGGATACCTCCCTCTATGGTAAAGAAATACAAGGATGAGATATGCTTCATGGTAAAGATTTTCAACACCTACATGGAAGCAATAATTCCCAAAGTTAAATTTTATAGAGTCTATGGGATATGAGATGACAACAAAGCTCATAGAATTGTATGCACAGATTATTCTTAAATTTGAGAAGGAGACAAAGTGCCTTAGATGGGGTACTTATGAGGAAAATATGAGAATAGTTCATTTAGAACTATACAAAAAATATAGTAAGAAAAAAGTTGCACTAATAGAATTTTGGCAAATAAATGACTATGTGACTAAAAAAATCTAGTCACAAGACTAAATATTTGAGTCATGTGACTAAAAGTGATCAAATTCTAGTAATATTTTATAATTTATAAGAATAAGTTACTAGATAAATGATTAATTTGGTCATTAGGAAAAATCACAAGGTTAGACAAAGATAAGTGACTAACTAAATGATCAAATAAATGACTAAAAAATTGGTCACTAATATTTAGTCACCCAAACAAATGACTAAATGAATGATTAATAATTTTTTTCTTTCTTATTAATATATTATGTAACCTTTTTTATAACTTTTACTACTCACCGATTGAGTTCTTGTCCTATCAGTACATCATTATTAGTTAACTTCCTCAAACATCCTCTCAACTAATATTGAACTTAAAATGAACTCAAAATCACCCCAATCTACACTCAAACTCCTCAAAATTTATTTATAAATCCCTAAAGAAAATAGAAACCATCCATGCACTCAAAATAAAACTTAAATATATCTCTACATATCAAAAAGATTAATTATCAATTACTATTTTATAATCTCAGCATATACTTTCTTTTAATCACATTAATGCCATGTAATAACCATCTTTACAAAATATAACTTTATTTTATTATCATTATGTTTAAATTTTTTAGTTTTAATTAGTAAATAGAGAGAACAAATTTTTAAAAAATATTTAAATTTAAAATGAAAGTATTTAATAATAAAATTAAAAATTATTTATGATTTAAATTAGATTTATACCAAAGGTGTTTACTAATAAGGGAGGAGGAACTAAATTTTAGATTGTAATAGTCCAAATTATTTTAAAACAATGAGTAGTCAATCTTTTTCCATGTTTTTTATTATATGTTATATTTTGAATAATATTTTTACTATTTCTTCATCCTTTTTATGTACGCACCATTTTACTTCCATCATATCACTTTTTAACTATTGCTATTTAGATTTAATTATGATAAAAGCCCAATAAATTTCTTTTTACAGTCTATGTTTAAGTGTAGTATGTCAGTTACATACATCTAATCAATTTTGATTATTTGGTAGAAAGGTAGTATTTAAATAGATATTTATAAATTAAAAAAGAAGTTTGGGTTTTCAATCATTAATAATGATATTTTGATATAAGTTTCAAAATATAATTATTATAAGATTTATTTTTAAATTTAGTTTTATAATTTATTCTTTTAAATTACTTTTAACATAAGTACTATTAGTAGATCACATCGTGATGATATTTAGAGATGGTTAGAGACATAAAATTTCCTAGCACTTACATTTCATTAAGTTTATTAAAAAATAAAAGAATACATATAAGAAAATTTTTTATTAATGGACAAAGAATATTAATAAAAAAAGTTATCCATATTGAATATTAATAAAAATAAATAAAAGAGAAGAAAGTTCTTACAACCCAAACCCTTAATATGTCTTAGGATATGTATTTTAATAAATATAGTTTATAATTTTTAAAGTATATTTGATTAATTTTTTTTCTTCAATTCAATAACGATGTCTATATCAAATATATTTTAAAGTTAAAGAGTTTAATAAAGATTTTTCAAAGCAATATAACTTTCCAAATTCATAAAATGCACATTTATAATTCTAAAGGGAGATACAAATCTCTATACTTGCATGGAGATTCATAGGAAAAAATAAGGGTTTTCTTTCACCATCATGTATTTTCTATTAATGAAGCTTGTTGTAAGAGTAGAAAATGTCAAAAGAAGCTTTATATGGTCCTCCATTTAGAAAATGTTAAAAATATTTAACTAAAAAATATGAAGTTATTTCTATTTTTAATGTTACATAAATTTTTATTTAAATTTGATGTAATTGGGTATTTTTAGATAAATAAACTTTCTTTTAAAGTCTAAATTTCAAAATTTTCTTTATTCAACATGAACTTGTGTGATATTGTTAGTGGGTAACAAACTAAGATTATCAATTATATACTATAGTTCACATATTTTATCAATTACTAATTATTAAATGTGATTAACAAAATTAAAATTATATATTTACATTTGTTTTGTAAAGATGGGAAGAAGAAGTATATTATACAATAGAAAAAATTTAATTAAAATTTCTCAAAATGGAGTAACGATCACCCAAAGTCTTGATTGTTGCCATAAAGGGAGCCATCTCCTAAGTCTAATAGCTAGAAATAATAAAGTACATTGTCCTCGCCACCTTCTGACAAGAAAAATAGAGCCATATATCATATTTACTAGGCCCCAAATCTATAACAAATTATCACACTAATTCCCATTGACTAGGCCCAACTTCTAGGGAAGCTTGTTGTAGCAAAGTGATTTGTAAAGGAGTCTCCCCAGTAGTGAATATGATGATCATATAAAATGTATAAAGTAGTAAAACAATCAAGGACATCCAATAGTTTCAAAATTCACATTGTCCATAAGTAGTTCATATTTTTGGTAAAGTAATATCAAATTCATCACAACTTATCCCAACTCTAGTAGTGAAAAAAAAACCATTTGATAAAAATTTGACTTATCAAGTAACCATCCGATTGCAAGCTCAACATTATTTAGGCAAAAAAATCTCATGCAAAAATAAAATTTAAAATAGTGAAGAGAAAAAGGTTTCATGTAAGATTTCGAAACTACCTACAACATCTTAGGGGAAGGATATCCATGCAAATTTCAAGAAATTATAAGTCATGTTAATGTAGAGCGTGCTAGAAATACCATAAGCCAACCAATACAAATTATAGACCACACAACACAATCAATATAGACAGAAGACAAGTCAATGATCTTGAGAGGAGTTGCAAATAAAATCAATGCATATTAAAATGTGTGTGAAGTTAATGTTTGTTGGGGAAGATTGAAGGAAGGGATGCCATTTAAAAAGTGATATCCTTATAGGTAAACATCATGTTGTCACCAGAATCATTCAAAATTAGTAAACACAATAATGTTCCCAATGGTGAGAAGTTTTCAGAACAATTTTTTTAAAAATGAGGGCAAAAAAGTTTGTGGTCAAATCTCATGGAATTTGGGGCTACATGTCATGGAACAATATCATAGAAGATATAATTGCAAAGGAGGCATTGGAGTACATGATGAGCTATGTGGATAACCCAAGGGAAAAGTGTAATGTCTAATATCATAAAATGTATTATATTGAAACATCATTTGTCAAAGGTGAAATCTTGTAAGTTTGGTTCAAGTGTGCATGTTTCGTCGATTTACCTTAAAGAAACTCACATATTGTTTATTACTTTTTCTTAATTTTCAAAAGAAACTACATACAAAATTATTAGAGTTAATTAGTTTTGAGGTAATTAATAATATAAACTATCATTTCTAAGTAAATAGTAACAATATCTCACTAATATAATCAAATCTATATACAATGAAATTAATTTAATAGATATAATAGAATTATTTGTGATATGTACAATATTTATAATATTATATTCTTAATGAAGTATTATACAATGTGATATGATTATGCCTAAATATTTGTTTCTAAATATAATTATTAATTTTTTTATTTATAAAATATATTATTTTTATTTACTATGTCAAGTAGATCATATCTAAGATGAATATTTGTCAACCATTATAGTTTTATAAAATATTATTTATCTGTAATTATGTTGAGTAGATCCCTAGGTGAAATGCTTTAGGTGTAGAGTAGCGGGTCAATTTCAATATCTCAAATCTAACCGGCATGGACTACATTGTGTGACTTCTTGGATTAAGAGTAAGGGATCTCATCATCATGGGTAAGATAAAACTACTAGACACTGTGGAGACTGTTAAAATTGATTTTGTATGTAGGAGGTCAATAATGGAGTGCAATACTAGAGTTAGTGAGAGCCAAGAGGCATGGAAGTCAGTAGGGATTTTGCCTAGGTGGATTGTAATTGAAGATGATGAAAATAACATCGTCGTTACTCTTTATAGGAAAACATCCAAGATTGTTTGATTTTTCTCAATCCACTTGAGTATAATGTCAACACTCTTTCCCTTGAGTACATGCATTGGATTATAATGGTAATACTACAGTTCACTAAACCATGAATTTAGAGCATCGGCAGGTGTGATTTCCTCACCTTTACCCTCAACCCACCAGAATGTTCGAGATCAGCATTGATTTGAATGTTTTGGTGCATAGGCAGCCACAATTTTATCCCACACCATAGAACCTATGCTGACATGGGACATCACATCGTTGTGAGGTCTTAAAAAGAGTTGATTTAAAACCCATGCTATGCACAATTGTAGAAACATAAAAATATAGGTGGGAGCAAAGGGTTTAGGAAAAATGTTTTAACTCTATTTATAACATTTGTAGCTTTGAAATTTGATGGAAGACTATAAGAAAACAATATTCACTGCATATATTTGTGGGCTCAATGAATGTTACGATTGCAGTCTACAAAATGCAATTTGGTTGCATACTCCTACCTTTGCCAAAATAAGAGATTTCAACATCTAGAACATGAAGCATATACAAGGTATGTGAACTATTTGACAAAATGACTATTTGGAAGCATATACCATGAAAGTTTTTCCCAATGAAAACATGTGGGATAATGGGGTAACCGAGCCAAGTAGCATAAAAAAGACATCAAGTTATACTTTGTATGATAATCTTAATGCTAGCAAGTGTTTTTATTTGATGGGTTCACTTTGGACTGGAGAAATTGCTCCATTCTTCTACAAAGTTGATGATGAAAGGAAGATCTGAGGACTCTATATGGGGAAAGTAGTGAAAATGGTTTGATAATTGTGGTTAAGTGATTGAGATAGCTTTCTAAGTTGGGGGGAAAATAGGTTGATGATTACATGGTATTTTTGGAGAAATGCATCCAAACATTCTACCTTTGAAGAGAGTCCTTACAGTTTATTTCTGAATTGGCAAGTTTGAAGTATAGATATTGATTAGGACCAAATTCACGTGCTCCTTGTCTCTTTGAATCTAACAATCCATATAATTTCTACTTGTTGTGAACATGCCTTTGATATTTATAGGGTTCCACATTATGATCAAGTGTTTGGGAATCCAATCTCTGATTTCCTTTCCTAACAGTTCTAATTCATGGAAGCAGAGGACATCTGTCTCCCGAATCTTGATCTACTCCTCTATTAAGAGACATTTGACCTGGAATAATAGATTATATATACAAAAATGAAACAATGTACAAATTTTTTTCTCCATCTCTTTGTATGCAAGTTAATTTTGGTTTAAATAAATTTTATGTGTCATAATAGATGGGTTTCAGTTTGAAAGATGTACTTTTGGGCATAAAAATATTGTGCATAGTTCTTTTAAGTAAAGATTATTTATCTATAGAAACTTTGGCCTCTAAAATCCTATTGTGAATTGTTTTGAGTCTTCAACCAAACAAGAATCCTAAATTGAATTAATTTTTGTTGATGATAGCGATGATCTTACAAAAAAAGATATGCAAAAAACCTCTTTGGTGCCAACATTGATGAAATTTTGGAAGCAACACATTTTGGTTTAGGAAGGAAAGACTAGAAAGAAAGGTATGTTCTAATCTAAATACATCCATTTACATCTAATGTTCTTGATTATGTGAATAAAACTAAATCTTCAGGCAAATAAAGTTTGTAAAACTTATTTATCTTTCTGAGTGGACAAATGTTTGAGCATAGAGTTTGTGAGGTTTATTCCAACAAGGACTTATATTTCTTTCTTGTTTCACATTTATCAAATTTTCTAATCAAATTCTATGTGTTGTAGAGTAAAAAGAGTGGACATAGAAGGGGAGAAAGGCTCGAGTTAACTCCCAAAGCAACAAGAAAACTAGGTTAAGAAAATATTCTTTATGTCACAGGTCATTATGATTAGGTACAAATTGCATTCATTTTATTTTGAGATCATTCGTGTCATAATATTTATAAATAGTAAATATTAAATATGGTGGGAGCTACTCATGAATTTTGCAGTGACTTGATCAAAATCTTAGTTTGTTGTCACAAACTAAGTAGCAATGGAAATTAATTAGATAATCATATTTATTCTTTTGTGTACACTTGATAGTGAGCACATCATAACCAACTTTTTCTTTTTTCCATATTAGAGCATTTTGTCATTATATTCTAAAGATCTGTGCTTGAATAATATACATAGCTATTAGCTCAAATAGCAAAGACATTTTTGAAGTTTTCTAATGGTTTTTTTTTGGCTTGATTTTACATTTTTTGATCAAATTCATGTTAAATATTATATTCTTAAAATTCATTATTGCAAGTTGCCTTCTTGAAAATTGGAAGAAGTGTCCCCACTTATTGCAAATGCCATACATTAAATAATGTATTCTTTTGGACCTAGTACATGTGCATGTATTTACTAGATCAACTTTAATTTCATTTTAAAATCTCTTTTTAATAATACTAATTTCAATTAGACATTTGAAGAACAAGGACTACGTGCAACACTAGTCCCTGCCTTTGGCAGGTGGCGGGTTCGGCGAGAGGTGTGTGAGCTTGAGGAAGAAGTAGTCAAAGTTACCATCAATGAACACCTTTAGGAACCTATGTTGTGTATCAATGAGGGAAGGTGATAGATTCAAAGTAGTGGTTCCACTTGAACAAGATACAGAAGAATTGGTAGAGTAATTGGATACTATTATACTGATGTCTGCATAGCAATGGTCTTGATTTTAGTTTTACCTCAACTGCTGTTCCAAGCCACTATTCCATCTGTATTTAACTAAACTTGAACTTGGGATGAGCAAGAAAACTAGACAAGTTCTCATTAAGTCTCAAGAAATTGAGTACACAAAAATAGTTATTGGTAGGTGTAGTGCCTCGCCAAGGGATCCAAAGAATCAATCTAAAATATCACTAAGTTTACCAAATAATTTTTTTTTTTAACAATCATGAAAGATAAACCATCCACATGATAGCAGAAGCAATAGCAACAAATCAAATGAAAGTAAACATAACAAGATACATTCTTTAAAGATCCCTTAACGTTGAATCACATCTAAATTAACCATTCATCTAATATCACATCCTTATGAAATAAAAATGATACATTCAACATTCTTAAACCATATTCAAGTGTCCTTTTAGTAATTACATTTTTGATTACTCAATCATCCATTGTACATGTCACAAAGTATGAAAAGCTTAAAAGAATATACATCAGTGTAAATAAATGACATCATCATACTAACTCTAATTCATGATGCAATTAAAGTAAATGAAACCACATGTCATACATGATACATCGTCATCATAAAGATATAAACATCATAAAAGATATCCATGAATCATAAAACACATCTAATCTAAATGCACAGTTCCTCCCAACCGTAAATAGCATCATTAGACCATCGTGGATCCTAGCCATCCCTCCATGCGTAACATTCCAAAGCACCAAAGAGATCATCAGCTAATAACATAGTAGGAATGTCACTCCTAAACATACTACATCATATGCAGAAAGTAATCTAACATGCAAAGTAAAGCATAAGATAACATCATCTAATATATGCAGATCATCAATGTAAGAAACATACCAATAAATACATCCATCATAGGGTATATCATCTATCACAATGATCCAAGAACATAATGAAGATAAATACCAACCAAGAATACTCCAGCCACAGTGTCTTAGACATATCTCAAATGATAAGAGTAGAAAAACCCTAGTCCACTCCCACCGTGCTAAGGAGATAATCTAAAGTCCCAAACAGGATGTCAAAATCACATAGCATAAATACTCTCTGAGTCCAAGAATCCTATAAGTATACTAACTCAAAGGTTCCAATCACAAAACTGACATCTAATTCCCAGAGGCACACAAGACATGTAGGAAACCTACTATGCAAGCGAGAAAGTGTCATTGCATATATCATGTAGGAGTTACCCTGGCAGTTAGCTAAACTCCACGGGTCCCTACTGATCCTCATGCGGCCACTAGTATCCTCTCATACAGATGAGGCATACTATGGAATGCAAGGTTGCAACCAAGCGTTCTCTCTACTCCCATCCTAGTCTATACAAGCACTCAAGGCATGGGCAAGAACATCAAAAATTATCTTTTTAGGTTTATTTAATCCCCATTTTGTGTGTAAATGTTATCACTTATTAACAAAACTTACAATGAGTTACCATGGCAGCCACTTAGGGCCTCAGCCCCATTGCAAGCCACTTCCCAACACTACAAGTAGATAACCTACCCTAAGCTCATGGAATCATAAACCCTAGTCCTATACAAGTGACTAAAAAGAAATACCAAAAGATAATCCACAATAAGAATCATCGAATATCCATAATAAAAGCATCAAATCTCCATGAGCATCCAAAAAGCATCCATAGAAAATCATGACCACAACAGTTCTCTATTGGCAACTAAAGGCATCACTGATAATCAAAAGTATCCTTTGGTTCTCAATAACCAAAATATATCTCAAAATCATACTGATCGAAGACTCCAAAATGGTTGAGTCAAAACATGTCACAACATGACATCATCAAGAAATAAATCAACATTTTACTCCCATCATGGCGACTAGAAAGCAATCCAAGGATAACTAATCGATGACTCAAAAATCATTAGCTCAAGTGTCTCATACATAAGAATCTCAACTATAACAATCAGTAATTACAAAAATTTCATAGAGAATTCCATCACATAACCATGGTTGGGTTTATAAAGATCGAGACCAAATAAGATCAACATGCCATCACATCTCATAACCCCTGAGCCTCTAGTAACAACCTAAGACTGGTCAACACTAATCAACCCAAAAACCCAAAACAAGAAGCATAGAGACTACACAATGCAAACACATGTTTTGGTTTTTCTATATTACATAGTTGAATTAAGTGTAGGGGTTTTCATTTTTGTTTACCAGTATACTTCAAGTATATAGGATTTATCATTTGACCTACATGTCAACCCGTTTGTTTCCCCGATAGCATTATTCTTACCATTATTTAAAATAATATTCTAAGGATAAATATTTACTCATTAAATTGATCATCATTGACCTTTAATTAAATTGTTCTCTTTATTTAACTATGATCCATATTCTAATTGATTAACTCTTCTTTCAACATAAATCAAGGATCATTAATCATTATATCATAAGAAAGCCAGTTATTAGTCTTTGAATAAGAAGATAACATCAAGACTAACTATCCTTACTTAAAATGCCATGCTTTATTAAATCATTAAATTAAGTAATAATTCTCATAGGAACACAATTCATGACCCTATATCATTTAATTTAAACTCAATTAAATATTACTAAATCTTAAGACTCTTGATTAAATCATCACTAACAACCATTATAACATCTAAAGTCTTTATTCAAGTCATTAGAATAAGACTTATCAACTTCGATGTAGATACTACACAACTTTACCAAAAGAATCAATATATCAATTAAAACTTTATACATAACTTAATTATTAATTAAATCTAATCAACTCTAATTAATTAATTAAATTAATAATTACATATCCATGGCAATGTTCCAATTAATATTAGTTGACTAATAACTAACTATAATTTTGTAAGTTAAAAGTCAACTATAATTCAAATTTCTAATATTCATATTAATAGTTCAATAACAGCTTGTTATTATTTAATAGCAAGTTATAGGAAATCTATAATGACCACATTCATCACTCTTTAAAATTATACTAACGTTTTCTTAACAAACCCGTATTATTGATAATCAACTATATTCCATTTCATTAACATTTCAGTTGATAATAATTTAATAGCTAATTACAAGTTATATTAAAATAAATCTATGATGGTAGATTCTTCATTATTTTGCTAACAACAATGTCACTAGTAATTGAATATAACTTCCTTAAGATACATTCCCATTATACGAGTGATTAAGATAGATAAATAATCAAATAAATAATTTATAATTTCCTTCATGCACCTCAAAGACAATCATTTGTCTAAAATAATCTTTAATGATTCTAAATATAATAATCGCCAACTTAATTTCATTCATGATAACATGAATTCATTTCCATTATATTTTCTTAATTATTTCATTTAAAAATATTCTTAGTAACCTTAATTAGAGTAAATTCTAATTAAATATTTTGATTAATTTAAAACTATATTATTTGTTTAAAATCTTACATATCTAAAATTTCATTCACATTATATATATAAATAAATACATATACATATACATATATATATATAGACTAATAATTAATATACAACAATTATTAATACACACACACACTAACACACACTATCAACATTTAACATTATAAAAATCAAATTAAAATTCAATTTGAAACACCCTTTATAAAATGTAGCAACCTATATATATATATTAATAATTTAAATCTTATCCTAAACATAAACAAACTCCTTAAAAATTTAATACATTGAAATCGAATTACAAATCTATATGGAGAGGAGGCATTAGTTTAATTTTTTTTAAAAAAAAATTGCATCACGGCAATACAAAGGCTGTGCGGCCCTGCCCTCTGACGTAGGGCCTGCAACGACAGTCATAGTACCTACATCAGCGGGTACAGGCGACTGCCGATGCCAAAGTTATGAAGGTAGGTGGGGGTAGGGGGTGGATAAATCTGCCCCTCCCCAATTCATTTTGTATTAATTTTTTTTTTAACATTTTTTAAAAACGTTCAAGAAACGTACGAAATTTGGTATTTTTATTAAAGTTTCTCACTGCGATTTAAATATATATATATATATATATATATATGTGTGTGTGTATATAAAAATATGTGGATTATTATTAATTATAATAGCATATATGTGTGTGTATGTGTGTATATATATATGTATGTAGATTTGCATAAAGAGAACATATACATAGTTAATTTTAAACAAACAAGATTTTCTAAATAATTGTTCTCTAAATTTAATCATTAATTAAAAGGGTTTGTTCATACGCATCTAAAAATATAATTTGATAGGAATATTACATCTAACCATTCAAATTTTCAAGTTAGAATTTCTATTTTAATTTCAAATTTTGTCTATCTAATTTCACAATATAAATTCGAACCCAAACCTGATTTAGATCTAATTTTTTTCATGAATGGAAGCTAGGGTTTTCTATTGTTTTCTTCTCAACCAATTAAGATTAACATACATATCTAGATTCCAATTTCAAATTGCAGATTCAATCACAAAGAGTATTTAGACACATATAACAGACATGATGAAGACAAGAAGAGAAAGAGTGCAAATAGATTAAGCGAAAATCACAAGTGCACCTGGACACGTATGCTAATTTGCCACCCCTTAGAAGTCCATAGAAAATCCCTTCCTTCTCCAACATTCACAATTCCTCCAAGATCCATGCCAACCAAAATTCCCACATGACTAGAAGTGCTTATAGAAGCATATGAGCATGTAGAAACGTATGAGCATATAGAAGCATATGAGCATGTAGAAGCATATGAGCTTCTCAAATGCATGTAAGCTTTGAAGCTTGTCCAAACACACTAGGAGAGCCTCTATTTAAAGGCCTCTAAGATGCATCTAGAATGTGTCTAGAAACAACTAGAAGATAAGCATGACAACTAAGCATGAGTCTTCTCTAACCTTCTAGATAAGTCATAAGGTTATAGACACCATGTGCTCAAATAATATGCTAACTCCTAAGTGTAGACAACTTGTGCATACTTAGAGTGCAAACTCTTGTGTTGTCTACATGACAACTCTCGAGAATTTGCAAACTCCTATGTGAGAAAACATTAAAATAATGCACATTAATTAATATAATATTTACTTTATTCTTTTCAATTTAATTAATTAATTTATTAAATCTCATGCACTAACTTTAATATCTCCACTTGTTTAACCTTAATATATTTATATTTTAATCACATGCGCACACATCATGCAACCTATAATCTTTAATAATTTTAATATATTTTTCCACTTTTACATTTATTTTTGAAACTTAATTGATAAATATTTATTAACTTTAATAAATATTACCACATTTCAATTTTAAAATTATAACTTTTATCTTCAAATTTAATTATTTTATTTAATTAATTTCCCAATTAATTAAATAAAATAAATATTAAAATATCATATTAATTTTCTATTAAATTAAACCATTAATTAAATCTTTTAATTAGGCTTAATTAATAGAAAATACACCAAAGACTCATAAAGTAAAATACGAAAACCCATCATAGCCAAAATACATACAAAATCAAACCAAGGGTTAATATCATGAATTACATCATTCAACGTATTCAGAGGGTGCTCAACTCAGATACTTATCCTAATTTCCAATTAGGAAAAATGGCTTAAAAGGTTGGGATTTGGACTTGAGAATTTATCTCCCCTCTCTTAGCATTGAGATAATGCGATAGGGTACACTCATCTTGGCAATTCAAGGAAGTCGATACCTGGTACCTACAACCTGCATAAAAACCATGCATGTACATACAATATATACTAAACTAAATAGGCAATGGCAGGAAGTGGTGCATCATGTAGATCCTGAATAGCAGGCGACTATGACTCCCTTCGTTAACCACATTAGACATGCCATACATAAGAACAAACACACACACCATACACATGCAAATATGGGGTAAGTATCCATAAGAAAACACAGATGATAATAAATCATCTTACTAATCATCATTAATAACTGCAAACACTAAAAATAATCATCATGCATACATGAAATGTAAAGTCTAAGTAATCTCATCATATAATCAACTGAATTTGAAACAATATCTGATAATCTCAAAACAATGCTGCTAACCATCAACATAATACTAGCCCTAAAGAGTTCGACAATGATGACAAAAATGCGACCTAGGGGCAGGCACTATAGTAGGAAAATAATGACTAGAGCAACTGCTACTAATATATAATAAACAGAAAGTAGTATAATTTTGGCTGCCCATAAAATAAACAAATAATAAACAGAAAGAAATAGATATCATAAAATAGCTATTAGAAAACATTACCAAAATCAGCATTAACTGGGAAAATTACCATACACGATCTTAATAGATCCTTGAAAACACATGCTGACTAGAAGGTGAGTATGAAAGGCAAAACTAGACTTAGAAAAAGGAAAGCTGATCATGAAAGCCAAAAGTAGAATTGGATAGAGGAAATCTGATTATCCAATACATGAATTGGCCTTCTCAAATTAGGATACATAAGCCACTCTTTTAATATATCCCTATCTATTGGGCATATTTAGAAATGTTGAAAAGACACCAAATAATCCCAAAATTGTTGTAGTTGAAGATTTGTTGATGAAAATATGTACAAGAGAGTTGTAGTCACTTGAAAAAGTATATGTAGAAATTTAATTAAGGATTTCTTTTAGATTGGAAACAATGGCAACTATTAGGAAAAAATTATCCTCTTCAAATGTTGTTTAAGGTATAAAATCTTTTCCCACTAAATATTTCAGCAAACAATAGAAATTTGAAATAGGTAAAATCAAGCAATAACAGGAAAGCTAGATAGTAATGATTAATATATATAGGTGGAATGCACATATACAATCCTCTTCCAAATATAAAATATTGCCTCTTCTATGATGTATACAAGTGTCTCCCATAGAGAGCTTGCCTAGGGTGCATGCCTAATAAAGCATGGCAAAATAAATATTTACCATTCTTCTAAGCTTGTATGTCTTTTAAAGCCTTCATGATCTATGGACTATAGTTCAAAAATCCTTCTTACTGGATAGTACATATTATGATAGGATTCAAACTCTAGCTACTCTTTCTCGAAATCATGTAGATAACTAATCCTATAAGCTACATTTTACTAGAAGTCTTAAGCTAGTCCCTGCCTTTGGTGGGCTTGGATGAACAAATGAATGAGAGGAGCACAAGAGTACAAGAGAATTAGGTGAGGTTAGCATATTCATTGTAGATGTAGTGACATATATTAGCATGGAAGAATAGACAACAACAATAGAATATGTAATATAAACTATTATTGACAGGTTGATGCCATATAGAGGTGTTTTATCAGGATTTGAGAACAATAAGAATATGCAAGATAAACTAGTATTAGCAAGTTCATGCCATATAAATGTATTTTATCAGGATTTGTGACTAGCAAGAATATACAACACAAACTAGTATTGGTAGGTTCATGGATATAGAAGTGTTTTAATATAATTTGTGACCAGCGCCAGTGATTACACTATCTCAGATTGATTTGTCCATTTAGGAGTGTTGATATCCATGAGAAAGCCTCTACCTATGATAAAAATGTTAGATATTTAAAGAGAGGGTATTATTGCTTATAGATAAAGGGGATTTATGTAATTTCCCCAAACCAAACACATTGGATTTTAAGGAACAACTATTTGAATTCTATATTCTTATTACAAATTACAATAGTCATTGTGACATGTTCTTACAATTGCATTAATTTATCTAATATACCTTGAATAGATAATATTATTTCCCTGATATGAATTTTTAAAAAAAAAATTTAATGTGCCTAACAACCCTTCTAATGATATCCTCTTGCTATATTAACTGATAATAATTGAATCATCTAGATTTTCTTGTAGAATCTAATCAACAACCCGTGCAAGATTATGGATCTCAGTAAGTATTTTTTAGTTGATGATTATTGATTGTTTATTGTTAGAGGCATATATTAATATACCAACTCTCAATGATGACATTGGAAACAAGTTTCTTGATCAATCCATGTCATGGATTTAGCCGAATAGGAATCCAATATAGATCATGTACATTCAAAATCTACTATATTGATTGGCTCCTCTATTTACTATTTTTGATGATTGTATCCTATTATTCCTTTTCTATCTACAATTTTTCACCAATATTACTTAGTGTGGTGGTGTTTGCATGTTTTCTATGGACTCAATAATAGTATAACATATGTATCTATCGTACAATTTTTTTTGAGATGTATGTCCTCAAATTGTGGCTAGAGAGTAATTGTTTGCAGAGTAAAAGCTGGACTAAATTTGGTGTAATTGAAGAAACATCCACTGCATATCCTCCTACCCTTATAGACATGGAGTTATGTTTTTTTTGTAGAGATACTTTTTTTGCCATTATTCCAATTGACTTCCCTGAGATCATTGGATATATTTTGATTGTATATAATTGAATTATAGTCAAAGTGTATTATCTCTATGCATCATTCCATATGCTAAGCCATCATTAAATACTTACTTCCAACCATACACTTCCCTTATAACTTTAGTTCATGTCCAAGAATGTGTTAATTACCAAGTCTTTGGAGGCCAAACATTCATCCACTTTCACCTTATATAATAAGCCTATGAGTTCTTGTTGTTACCGTTGGTTGGATTCTTGTTTACTATGGATTCCTCTTTTATTTGATATATATTTGTGCTGACGTGTTTGCAGACTTGATCACTACTTTTCTTCTCCTTTTGATTGTTTGTTTTCCTTGGCACTCATGGCTATATATTCTTCGCTAACAATCCTAGATTCTCTCAAATTTCAATGTGTAGAATATATTGCTATTGAACCATGTGTTGTTGGAAAATGTGATGGGGTTTAGTAGTTTGTAGATAGACAATGTAGTGTAGACTACTAGCATACTACAGGTTATGAACCAAAGGTAGAAATTTGATAGTCTTAATAAAGTTCTAATAAAATAATGAACCAAATGACATTTGGAGTTGATATGAAGGAAGTGAATCAACAGGCATTAGAATTTTTTTGTGAGATTGAAAGTAGACAATCTAAGCTATATAGACCTTAAAGGTCAAAAGCCTATCATATTTTTAAGTTGATTAAATCATTGAGTCAGCCTAGCGATTGAAGGTCAAAACATCTTGAGAAGAAAGATATTTTTCATTCGTTAGCTACAAATGTGTATCTATTGTAAATATTGAATCTGCTTGATAGATTTCATAAATTAGTTGATTCCATTGCAATTTCTAGCCGAGTCATGTGCTTCATAACAATAATCCAAACCTTGCTTGTGGATATTTTAACATGCATAAATTTGATGGTGCTAATACACCAGAGTTTGAATTAATTTGATCCAAAAAAGAAAATTTCCATCTAGTACCCATTACAACCCATGATAGGACTACATTAATAAGAAATTTCATTAAATACATATTCAAACTAGTGAAGGAATGATTTTTTTAAACACTATTGGCATTCCTAGAGATAAATCCTATTTTTTAGGAATAGTAATATTGATCTCTCTCTATGAGACATGCTAGCATTTATTACTACATCCAATCAGTATATGTTGACTAGACTGGATATTGCAACAACAATTAGCTAGTATATAAGGGTGATTCATTAGCATACAAGGTCTTGTCATTAGCATGCACACTCCCCCCTCAATGGCATATTGAAAATTATTTTTCGTTGCAGATCTTCCACTTGTTCCTATATAAAAAATAATCTAATGGTTTTCTTGGAGTATATGTGCTCAATCATTTATCAATTGTGTTCACATCTTGAGGCTTTTTATGTTTGGGCCAAAAAATGCATAACTATCTTTTGAAGGTTAGTCACCCTAACATAAAACCTTTTCACCAACGCATTGGGAATGAAAAAGAGTGATTTTTTTTCAATTTTATTCTTCATGTCTTAAATATTTATAAGTAAAACTGTCATCGACATGTACCTTAGGTGAATCTTGTCCAATTTTCCTTTCATATATCTTAGGTATAAGGCCCCAATGTGTAATTTATTTCTCTAAATGAGAATCCACTTTTTTTTATTTTATGGTTATTTAGCACTAAATACTAAAACTTATTAATAATATCCTCATCAATCATAGTATTTGAGTAGAATTGGAATGTTGGATTTGGGGAATACCTTGTTGATGTTTCTATCACTAGTCAGTGATTTTCCATATGGGACGACATGCCTTTGAAGACCATCTAGATAGTTGCAATGGCCTCTTTGCTCATTTCACACCTTCACACACACAACTCATCACTAGCTTCTCCTCATTAGCAACATGAGTAGGATTAATTTTAAGGAAGAATTTTTCAGTAAGGATACAAAATAAGTAAGATTTAGGAAGAGAACATAAAAAAAAAAAAAAATCCTAAAACTTTTAATACAGGCTCTTTTTGTTGAAAATCAAGTGTTCTGGGTTATCATCGGCTGCAAATAAGTATTACTTTATGGCTGAAATATTTGATCATTTGGCACCTCCATCTGTTAAAAAGTGAGTATTTCAATTGATTGTGCTTCATAGTTTTTAATATATTTGATGTTTTTATTTAATGCAAAGGCCTATTTTCTTGACATAAATTGCATTATCATTTGTATCTATTTTCTAAGAAGTTAGCACAAGACACAACACTTGTGTGTGGCCAAAGTGCTAGAAATTATATTTTATAAGAGTCAATCACTAAAATAATTTAGAGAAGTGTAATTGATATGAAATATAATTTTAAAATGCTTGAACAAAAGGATTTAAAATTGTTGAATTCTTATTAATAAAGATTTAGATTATTGTTTTTCATAATAGCTAAAATTTGTGTTCTTTGAGAAGAGTATATCATGTTACAATGCCCATGATCATGGTAGATGTAATGTTGGAAAGACAAATTTGCCAATTTTTTGCATTATTCTTTAAAGGGTACTAGCTTAATGGAAGAGCACCTACTTTATAAGTAGGAGGATGGTGGTTCAATTCCATCATGCCCTAATATGACTAAATTAATGATTAAATAAAGTACCAAATATATTACCAAATATACTACCATATATTCTATGAAATATATTACCAAATAAACTACCAAATATACTACAAAATCAACTACCAAATATACTACCATATATACTATCCAAAAAACTACCAAATAAACTACCATATAAACTACCAAGCAACAACAATAAATGACTAAATCAATGACCTAATCAATGATTAAAATAGTTTAGTCATAAATTTGGTTAGGAGATAAATGTCTGGCAATAAACTACCATTGGTCACATGATCAAAATTAGTCACATATCTACAATGTTTAGTAGTTTATTTAGTAATATATTGTTATTTTTGTACTAGTGTTGAGAAAGAGATAGATGCCATTGTTAAGGAATCAGGCATGACAAGGGAAGAATTTAATGAGATTAAAGATATTGTACTAGAGATGAAGGCTAGTGGGAAAAGTGAACTATTGGCAGCGATTCCCATTGTAATTATAGGACCCTCAAAGGGTGTGATAGTTGCACAATCTTATGCACAAGCCCCAATTGCACCTTATGCAGTAGTTGCACTAGTGCAACCAATCAGATCAAGAAGTGATCAACCTAGAAGTCAGCTAGAGGTTGAATCATCTATTTCTTAAAGGAAATTAGAGAGATTAGTAAAGGTGAAAAAGGAACTTTCAACAACAACCAAGAAAAGGGTCAATTAGACCACTAGCAGACCTGGAAAGAGAAGAACGACATTGCAAGTTAGTGATTATGAGGAATCAAAGGATAAAATTGAAGATATAAGTGGTCTAGAATGTACAAGAAGGAAAAACATCGGCTAGAAAGAAAGCATGGAAGCAAAAGGTAGAAGACCTTAACATTAAAATCATTAATGATGACAATTTCATATAGTTGAATAAATATTATGATTTGTATATTAATATGGATAGAAGGTAGTTAGAAAATGCCATTATAAGGAACATGATTTTGAGGAACAAAATATTTGAGAATATATAGAGTAACACAATAGAGGATCTATATAACAAGGTTGTAATTAGGAAAATGAGGATATCAGAGGAAGGTATAAATATGAGGATCACAATGATTAATAAACTATGTGATGTTGATTCTAAGGAAGAATTAGATAGAATTTTGAAGGATTTTGAGCCCTTGTTGAGGAACAAAAGAAGATAAATTCTTCTAATGGGAGGTAACTATGAAGATGTTAGGAAAGAAACTAAGGAGGAAATTGTAAAATATATGAATATAGTGTCTAAGGTGAGTGCACAGTCTAAACAATAGAGTCCTTTATATGTATAATTACATACACCTTCCAAGGAAGAGGAAGAAGTAGATGAAACACAATAGGTACCCTCACCATCTCACATTGTTATGGGTACTAATTCCATGCAAGTGGATAGTACATGCATAATTGTGGATAAAAAGGAGAATCCCTTTTTAGCATATGGTCAATCCATTATTGGAAATATTACTACTTACTCTAGCTTCAATGATGAGGAAGAAGAGAAAAGAAAGAGGTAGAGGCAATAAAGAAGGAAAGCATACAAAGAGAAAACATAAAGAAGATAATGAAATAAAAGGAAGCAAAGAAGAAAGAAGAAGGTAAAAAGAAGAAGAAAGTACAAGAGGAACAAAAGAAAAAGAGAAGAAGAATATAAGAAAGTAGTTGAGGAGGAAGCAAGGAAAGAAGAAGAAAAGTTGGTTGTAGAAAAGAAGAAAGATGAGGAAGAGAAGAAGAGCATTGAACTAAAAGTAGTTCCACTCTTTCTTGTAATAGCTTTAGTAACAATAGAAGCAACATTAGTAGCTAGTCCATTAGATGATGAAGATTAGAAAGGCTTAATGAGCACATTAAGTAAATTGTTTGAGAAAAATAATTCAGTAAAGTCTTTGGAGAAGACATTAACTGAAGTCTTGGATAGAATGTAGATGATAGTTACTACAACTATAGCTATTCTAGACTTGTAGTCAAAGACCATGGAGTTGGTGAAAACCTTTGATAAGGAATTCATAACTTTAGCAAAAGTAGCTTCAATGCAAGCTTAGGTAAAACATGATGCAACACTATTTAACATAGTGTGCACCAATATGTGAAATGACCTAAAGGCACTTGATGGAAACATCAAGGGATTGAGAAAGAATATTGATGAAGGGAAAAGACTGTATGGGTAGAAAGAATATTGATGAAGGGAAAATACTGTATGGACAATGTGCATAGTCATACAAGTACCTTATAGAATTTGGGAGTTAGATTAAAAGAAATTTAAGTGAACTTGAAATATTTTTTGTCAAGTTACAACTCCCATAATAAAAAATTGAAGACTATGGAGCAGAAGTAGAGAAAATACATGATATGATCAGAACTTGGAATCTGATAAAGAGAAAGCAACAAGGATATTCTCTAGTCTTAGAGAAATTTTATCATCAAAAGTCATCATTTTGCAGAAGCAACTCGAGGAATGTCTTATAGCTAAGGCTTCCTATGACAAGTTTTCCTACATTAACTTGAGTGTAGTTGAAGTGGCATCCTATGCACTTTTCACACTAATCAATATCTTAGAGATAATAAAGGAGAACTAGAAGAAAGAGATAGGGACTAAAGCTTGTGTATGCAGATTATTTCTCTAGGTTAAGAGGTTGATCAGAAACAAACTCAAATTTTTGTATACAATTTTTGATACCTTCGCCACTGATGTCAAAGGGGGATTATTATGTAGAAATAATATTATATAGATGTATATGTATATGTAAGGGAGGGCTTATATATGTACCAATATAAAGGAGTGATAAGGAATGCAATGATCCATTGAAACATGAATAAAATTGTTATGTTTTGAAGGAAATTTTTGTAGTTGTTTTTATTTTGTTTTTGTTATGTATGACATCATTTTGGGACTTAGCCAATTTTACCAAATGTTACCATCAATGCCAAAGGGGACGATTGTTGAAAATATGGTTAGATAGATGTCTTGATGGTTGTAATTTATGGCAACATACATTCAACATTTCATTTATGCATTTAGAGTTACAACATTGTCTAAGTGTTAGACAATTTGCAACAACACAATGTACAAATGTTAAGTGCATGGATGAATCTTTGAGAGTTAGCTCATGCATAGTTGAGGGAAGCTTCATGGTAGTATCATGATGATGTGTATTAGTGTGCAAGTGTGTATGGACAATATGACATGAGATTTGGTTAAAATACCAGTATGAGTATTTAATAGTGTAGAACAGAGCATAGTATAGAATTGGATTGTATAGCCTTAGGAATTATTTTGGTTACAAAATAATTACTAAGTTATGATGAGATGACTATGTGGACATTATTCCATAATTTATTTTATATTATTTCAAGCATGTGAACACATGAAGGCTGATTGAACATAGTTTTGTAAGTATGTGAGGTATAAGTAAAGATCTTATCTTGCGAAGATAAGTGTGCCATCTATGATAGATAAGCAACTGTTATGTGATTTAAAATAATTTTACAAAGAGTTTGAAATAATTGTGAGCCTTATGTGATGTGAATAATGATGTATGATCATAACGAGTGTGAAGTACAATAGACATCAAGTATTGTATGTATATCTATTCTTGTGAAGAATTGAATTGTATAATTACATGTTAGGGCAGTGGGCTCTTCTTGCATACATTGTATTTATTCTACCAACTCCTAATAGGTTTGAAGAAACTCCTAATAGGGTTGAGGCTTGTATCAAGTCTTAGTCTCCAAATAGGGACTTGAGACACTATATGTATGTCATAGACTCCTAACATGGTCAATATCCTTAATAGGATCCTATTATTTAGGGAATCATATAGTGGGCATCATTTCCACTAGGGTTTTCCCTTGGCTAGGGTTTCCCTAGTTAGCAAATAATGGTGTTATGATTCATATATGTTCATGGTTATATTTACTATTCATCATTGTTGGTTTACTTTCATATGAAAGTTATAAAGTAATTAATAATATTTAGTTATGGAAAAAGTTTGTAGAATATTGATTCACCCCCCATCTCAGTATTATCTATTTCTAACATTTTTGTTATACTTTTATTTATTAGTTAGTTACACTATAAAGGGATATGAAGCTATGTTGTACCTTTTCATTTTTATGAGAAAAGGTATCAAGACTCCTATTTAAGAATCCAAAATTTAAAGACATAAGATAATATATTTTTGAATATAATACTACATTTTTCTTTACATCAAACACAGTATGAAGTGATTTTCAATTTTATGCAATTACTTGGTTGGATATACAACTAAACTATTCTATTTCCTTTCCTTACAAGAGAAGTTAATACAATGATGCTTTCTTTACATCTATTATGGTATATTGTTTTTAAATTTCTCGTGTTCTTCATTGTTCCTTTGGATTATGCTACTATTCCAATGGATTGGAGTAATGCATGATCTCAATTTTTAGATATTCTCATATTGCATTATGGTATTTGTCTAATTGGTCTCCTTTGGTTGGGGTTAAACTGATTTAGACTTGGGATTATACATAAATCTTCTTTGTCCAATGGTTTATGGGTTACACATTGTTTCTTAAGGTTTGATGATAATATTATGTGGGGGTTGACTTTATTCTATCCGATTGGATTAAGGAATGATCTTTGCATACTTCTTGTAATAGTTGTAGATCAATGAAATTCTATCTACAAGTGTTAGATATATTCATTTTCAATATTTCATTTTCTTTCAAGGCATTTTCACTTTTTATTTCTCTTTGAGAACAAACTTTCCCACTCAAGAGTATCATTTTCAAAGTCTACATTATTAATCTTTTCTAAAGAAACACAAATATAGGTACAACCACCTAGGTTTTGTAGAGGCTAAATTGTGGAGATTGAAAAATTGTGATTTGGTCTTCCTCATTGGCTAATATTGTGTTGAGATTCTTAGCATTGAGTAGGCAACTCTTATATGAATTTAACCAACAATTTTGAGAATGAAGACAAGTGAGGCCATAGATGTCACCCTTTTAAACAAGGTCATAGAGGTCACCCTTTTAGATGAAAGTCACCCTTTCAAGATCGTTGAACTATTTTTGGGTTTTTTAGATTCAACATTTTAGGCCTAGATTTGGTGTTATATGCTTGTTTTGAACATAACAACAAGCATAAAATTATAGCCAAAAGGTGTTTCCTCTACCTTATTTTGATTTCAGCATATATGTTGGATAAAATTGTTTAATTGTGTGTTGTCTTTGGAGTTACAAAAATGTCATATCAGTTGGTAGACAATGCTTACTGAGCTTAGTTGGTCAACAAAACAAATTTTAGAGTCTACTGAGCATTCTTGGAAATTACTCTATGGAAACAGTGTTTATCGAGCTCACTCGAGCGTCAAAGGATTTTGTGATAGAAGTCAATATTAACCAAGCTCACATGGTTAATGATGCAAAGTTAGTGTTTACCGAGTTCACTCAGTCTCCAAAATAATTTTTAGGGTTTGCATTGTTAATAGAGCTTCTATTGGTTAACATAGGAAATCAATTCTAGAATAGTGTTTACCGAGCAAGGTCGGCTAATGAAGGATTTTATTAATTTGAGGAATAAAGTTTAATTGTTTCAAGTATTGATTCTAGTTGACTAAAATAATGATTATTGGTAATTGTAACTTGTAAATGAGCTGACTTGCTAATCTAAAAGGTATATATGAAAGGTCAAGCTAAGAATTCTAAAGTGTAATGAGTGAGCATGCAAGTGTGTTGATTGTTTGAAAAGAAGTGTGAGAAAAATTTGAAGGATAGTTAGATATCCTTGAGGAGTAGCAAAGTAATATTTGATTAGAGAGGATCTAGTGAAGCAAAATAGAGATTTGTATCAGCAATTCAATTGCATCTCATTTAGGTCATTTCATTGTTACTTTCTCACCATTGTAATAGTGATTCCTAAATCTATTAATAGAGTTGGTTCAACAACCATTTGTAAATCCTTTAACAAGGTGATAGTTCCATTGAATTGTTCTAAAGTCCTTTTACAAAGCAAATCCTAATAGGGTGATTAAATCCTCTAACAAAGTCACACCTAACAATGTGTTTTGTAACCTTTAACCAAGTTGGCTCCTAAAAAGGCTCACTTTAGAAGAGTGAAAATCAGTAGCTAGTTACTTGGTGGTTTTTCTTATATTGGGTTTCCATGTTAAATTTGGTGTCTCATGTGTTCATGTTATTTATTTTATGGTTGCATGTTAATTACTATGAATTCTTAAAGATCTATTAAAGTTATCATACACTACATCTGCCAAGTTACATCATTTTATGTATGTTTATTGAGTGATAGTAGTAACTAGTTTTATCAGACATCTAAGGGATATATGGATTTTTTTTTGTGGTAACTGATTTACGCACCCTCTCAATTACTCCATCTATATTTCCAACAATTGGTATTAAAGATTTTGGTGCTTTCAGGAAGGATTTCAAGGATCTAAGCTAAAGATTAGGATGTCTTACAAGAGGGAAATTCCAAGGCTTAATAGGGGTTACTTTTCAGCATGGCAAGGACTAATGAGACTTCATCTGGCTTCCATTGGAGATATAAGATTGAAATATCTTGATGAAAACTATACAACTCCTTTTGATACATTATCTATCAATGACATTGCTGAGAAGAAGACTCATAACACCATGATGATAGACATTTCATCTACCCTTAGCTATGAAGAATTTTATGATATCAAGGATTGTAAAAATACCTTTGAAATGCAAAACAAGCTGAAGAATATCTATGGAGGTGATAACAATGCGAGGGGAGCCAAAGAAAAAAGTCTAAGAGGACAATTTGATCAAATGAGAATGAGAGAGGATGAAAACATTGCCAAATATTTTGAAAGCGTCAAAGCAAGTGTTAGTACAATCAAAGCTTCTAAAGGAGATATCAAGGAGGAAATAGTTGTAAGTAAAGTTCTTAGAACATTTCTTCCTATTTATGCAATTAGATTATTTGCAATTCAAGAAAGAAGATGTGAAGAAAATCATAAGATAAATTTGGATGCCATAGTAGGAAGGTTGATAGAATTTGAGCTAGATAACTATGATAATTATGTTCTAGCCTCCAAGAAAATTGAATCAGCATTTGAAGCCAAGCTTTTACTCAAAGAAAAAGTAAAAAAGATAAAGGACTCTCAGTCAGAAAGTGAAGAAGAATAAAAAGAAAGTTTTGATAGTGATCTTGAAGTTGTTGAAGCTCTACTTGCAAGGAAATATTCTAGAGGCAAAGGAAAATAAAAAGGTAAGGTTCCCCTAATCTATTTTTGATGTGAGAAAATTTCTTATATTGTAGCCAAGTTCCCAAACAAGAAAAAAAAGGATGAGAAGAAAGGTCACAAGTGCAATGGCAAGAAAGACTTCAGATCATTCAAGGACAAAGGTAAGAAAACATTCTTTATGGCTAAGGACTCTAAGGATTCTAATAATAGTGAAGATGAAATTGTTTACATTGTTATGAAAGATGAATTTGATAATGATGAGGAAGATAAGATGATGCTTATCTCTCATGTGAGAAAAAATGATACATGGATCATAGATAGTGGTTGTTCTCATCATATGAATGGTGACAAAACTAAGTTTGAATATTTTGAAGACTATGATGGTGGTAGTGTAAGGTTGGGTAATAATGAACCTTGTTGCATAAAAGGAAGAGGTCAAATCTCATTAACCAAAGAAATTGTATGTGATAATGCCTATTTGGTTGAAGGACTAAAACATAATCTATTAAGTGTGGCACAACTAATCAATATTGGATTCAAGGTGTAATCATGCATGGAAAGGCAAGATTGGTGGATGAAAAAGGAAAGTTGATTGGATCAGGCATACAAACAAAAGGTAACTTGTTTTATCTTGAACTTGGTGAGTGCTCATATTTTATTACTCAAGTTGAAGAAAGTTGATTATGGCACAGAAGGTTATGTCATGTGAATTTTGATAACATGGTGAAGATAAGAAAATTCAGGAAAGTAAGAGGCATTTCTAGCATAAAGAAACCTAATGTTGGTCTATGCAAGAATTATCAAATTGGTAAGATGGGAAAGACTAGTTTTAAAAGTAAAAATGATTAGTCTAAAGATATTTTGAAAATTGTGCATACTGATTTATGTGGACCTATTGGAATTGAGAGCTATACTAGAGAAAATAAAATTGCTATTAAATACTAGAAGGAAGCTATCAACACTGTAGTTTATACCTTGAACCAAGTACAATTGAAGAAGGACTCATTCAAAACCCTCTATGAGTTATGATATGACTATAAACCCAATGTAAGTTACCTAAAAGTATTTGGAAGTAAATGTTACATTTTGAAAGAATCTAGAAAAGGAAAATTTGATGTGAAGGGTGATGAAGGTATATTTTTGAGATATTCTTACAAAAGTAAGGCATATAGATGTTTGAATTTGTCTACTCACAAAATCATAGAATGTGCACATGTGAAATTTGATGAGTTTTTAGAAATGACTAAAGAAGAAAGAAAATAGGAACCAAAAGATTACAAGAGGTTTTTTTTCATTGAACTTGATATAGTGCCAGGCACATCTATCAATTAGGAGACTTCTACTCCTGAATCTTCCTTAGTCACTGAGTTGCAAGAAGTTCAAACCAAGTTGCAGGGACTCGAGTCACATTTTGATGCTATTGAGCAAATGCCTACCAAATTTGAGCAGCTAGAACCTGCAGTTGAAGTGCAAGAGGATGACAATGCAATTCATTCAAAAGGCAAGGAACCTATATTGGCCAAGTATGTTAGGAGACATCATGCACTAGATTAGATTATTGGAGAAAAATTAGAAGGTACTATGACAAGAAGTAAGCTAAAGAGTACTTGTTTACTTGCTGATTTTTAACCTAGAAATGTCAAAGATGCATTGGAAAATGAAAGTTGGATTGAGGTTATGAATGAAGAGATAGATAAAATAGAGAAGAACAAAACTTGGACTCTTGTACCTAGGCCTAAAGATAAAAATGTGATTGGAACAAAATGGGTATTTAGGAATAAGTTGAATGAAGATGGTAAGGTATCAAGAAACAAAGCTAGATTGGTATATAAATCTTACTCTCAAGAAGAAGGAATTGATTATGGAGAGACTTTTGCTCCTATTAAAAGATTGGAAAGTGTCAGGACTTTACTTGCATATGCTGCATATAAAGGATTTAAGGTATATTAGATGGATGTTAAATCAACATTTCTCAATGGTATTCTGGATGAAGAAGTCTACATTGAGCAACCTAAAGGTTTTGTTGATCTAGACAAAAAGGACATGGTGTACAAATTACACAAAGCATTGTATGGTCTAAAACAAGTTCCTAGAGCATGGTATGAAACATTGAAGAACTACTTTATTCATATTGGTATCTAGAGAACTAATGATAACATCAATTTGTACATTAAGGAAGGACTAGATAACAAGATTGTTTTGGAAAAAATATTTGTGGATGATACTTTGTGTAGTGCACTAGGTTATTACAATCAAAGAAACCCGCAAATGCAAAAATTTATTATTTTAAATGAAAGCATTTTTTTTTTCTGTTCCTTTATCTACAATATTGATGTACATTACTATAATACATTTGAATAACTTCACTACCCACTTTAATTCCTTCCAACCAAAATATTATTTGAAATTATAATAGAATGTCTTAATAACTAAATGTAGCAAATTCAATGGAGATACACACACTTTCTTTCAGAATAGTTTTAGAAACAAAATATAACAACTTTACTCATTTCTATCTACTATAGAATAGTGCATGGCATTTAAATTTCTTTAGTCATGTAATCACTGAATGTAGCAATATATTAACAAGTATAGTCCACTTATACAATTTTCAGCTTACAAGCTATCATATAACACAAGACTGGGGGTTACCCAAGGGTGACTCTCCCTAATACAATAAGAATTCACATGTAAGTATGCTTTTGTTAACATGAAAATAAGACAACATCCTTCTTCTCTTCAAGTCTTCAAATCCATAGATAATAACCTGCAATAAAACACACACCAACAAGCCCATGGTACTCTCCTCCCAACCTTAGGCCTTTTCAAGACCACCCTTGAGCTGGGAGAACCTTGACTAGGTGGACACACATCACTAACAACTATTTACAACATAATGCTCACATTACAAAATTGTTCACTCATTTTACAGTTCATAAATAAAACCACAAGAATTCCCAACCAAGGTAGACCACTTAGGATCTCATGTAGATCCATCTCAAGGGGTAAGGGTGGAAAATGAATGCTGGAGAGACTCCACCTACAACTATGCCTTCACTAGGATATACATTTTATACACATGCCTTCATAAGAAAACTCAACAACACATACATGCCCTTACATGGCATCCTTACAACACTTATAACTACATCAAGGTGGCATATGAGGCCCATAACACCCATATGGCATCCCTCTCCTACACATGGAGAGACTCTCACCCAAAACATTCCCTATGCACCCCTTACCCTCACAAGGCTCTCTTTCCCTCCCAAGGGATGAGACTCACCTTGTCACACCCAAAATAGAAAACTGTAACAAGAACACATGAATTCACAACACAAGGTAAATCAAAATACACCCATAGACCAAAACTAAAACATAATCCCTCAACCTTACACAACACAACTTTACAACTCACCATATTACAACTACATTACAGAAAACTCATATGCATAAACAATAAAAATGACATACTTGACAGAAAGCTTTCATATCAAGGGTACATAAGGTTACCAACCTAGTTTCCAAGCTAATTTGAACTCCCTCTCTTTTTACCAGCAATCCTCCTCCTAAGCTGTCTTCTTCTCTTTGTTTTTTTTCTCTTCCCCAAAATTACAGCCACTTAGATTTTTAGATCTCCCAAAACTCTCCCCCTGGAATGTTTTTTTTTCATGCTTAAGTTTCCAAATTCGGCCAACTTGGGAATTCACAATTTTGGGTGCTCTTTTCAATGCCTAGGGAAGCTTATAATACTTAAAAATGCCCCTACCCTCTAGGTATATCATATGGGCTTTAAAATAAGGCCTCTAAATACCCCTAGGGATGGTGTAAACCTCCTAGAAATTCACAAAAGGTGTGCATTCAACCTAACATGGAAAAAATCCCTCTTGGACCCATAAATACACCTAGGGAAAAAAAATCCTACCAAACCACTCCTTGGTTCACTCAACCACCTACTATCCCACTGAGCATGCTACAAAAGAGACCATGTTTCAAGTGACACCACAACACACACAATAGACTTGGAAAACCATCAAAAAAAACAAATCTGCTTTTATAAAATCATAATAATACAAACAAATGGGTTTACAAATAAAATACAAGGGTAAAAGGGTTATACCCTCCTTAGAGTTAACCTTGGTTTTTTAAACACCTAGCAAGGTTCTCCATAAATCCATGGGCTTCTTTCCCGTACACTTGTTGCAAATATCAGTAGTCCAAAAATAAGGTGATAAAATGATAACATAAATATAAATCACATAGATTCTATCATCCATGAAGAACACAACTAATATGAAATATGTATTTCAATTCATATCACATTACACACTTCACATTTGTAGCAATTCTCTAGTCTAGATAATAAAACATTATGATCATTTATTCTTAAAGGAAATTATGGAAGTAATATACATTAATCAATGCATCAAATATAATATAAGTATACAATTCTAGTTTATTCCTATAAATGATACATGAATTCTTAAAGTTACTCTCAATATGCTAAGACATGATAATCTAGCACCATATGGAAACCACAATTCAAAAATCAAACATTCACTTGAATATAACATAAGCCTTAATCATGACATATGGATCATCAAGAAGGTAAGTAATCATATCTAAATAACATCATGAAAAATAATTAGAATATCATTGTCCTAATAACGTCATAAGGAATCATCATATAGCCTAATGATATAGGTATCAATGTCCCAATAACATAACATGAAATCAAATAGTCTAAGGATCAAAATATCAATGTCCATAGGAGGTAATAATGTGTCATCTAGAGTCTAACTACCATAGTCCAAAAGAAACAAAATGTCAGTAGTGGTATGATGGTCAGGGTGGGACATGACATCCTCCCCCCCTAGGCATGAAATTCCTCCTGGAGTTCATCAAATAGATAAGGGTAGTCACATCTCATCTGCATCGTGTCCTCCCATGTGGTTGTGACCTCATCATAGCAATCTCATTGGACCTTAACCTAGTCCACTTCTCTGCCTCGAAGCTGAAGGGTCTTGCAGGCTAGTATGTGAATGGGCTCTAGGGACAGTTGGCCATCTAGTGCTACCTACATAGAACTCCAATCTATAACATGAGATGCATCATAAATATACTTCCTCAAGGAAGAAACATGAAAAACATCATGGATGTGTGATAGGCTAGGTGGCAAGGCTAAGTGATAAGCAATTGGTCCTATCCTTTCCAAAATCTCAAATGGCCCAAAAAATTGAGGAGCAAGCTTAGAGCCCTTTCCAAAATGGATTGGACTCTTGTGCAAACACACTCTTAGAAATACTCTATCTCCCACCATAAATGCTCGATCTATCCTATGGGCATTAGCATACTTCTTCTATTGGTCTTGAGCTTCCCTAAGACATTGCTTGATCAATATGACTTGCTGCTCCATATCCTTGACAATATGTGGTCCAACTGTTACCCTAACCTCAATCTTATCCCAACTTAATGGTGTCCTATAGGGTCTACCATATAGGGCCTAATAAGGTGGCATGCCCAAAGAAGAATGACACCCATTATTATAGGCAAACTCTACTAGATACAAATACTCCTCCCATTTAACTTGATTATCCATCACATACATGCACAACATGTCCTCTAGTACTTGGTTAACTCTCTCAATCTTCCCATCTATCTAGGGATGGTATGTTGTGCTCAAGTTAAGCTTAGTCCCTAAGGCTCCCTATAACTCTCTCCAAAAGGAGGAGGTAAATATAGAGTCTCTATCAAAAATAATCTTGTGAGGAATGCCATGGAGTCTCACAATGTCTTGCATGAATACTTGTGCTACTACAGGAGTAGTGAAAGTGGTATGTATAGGTGAGAAGTGTGCCACCTTGGTCAATGTGTCAACTATCACCATGATGGCATCATGATGATGAGAAGACATAGGAAGACCCATAATAAAATCTATAGAAATAACATCCCACTTCCACTCTGGAATCTCACGAGGATAAAGTAACCCACTAGGATGTCCATGTTTTACCTTAACCCTCTGACACTCTAGGCATCTAACAACTATCCCTACAATATGCATCCTCATGCCAAGCCAATGATAAAGTCATTTCAAGTTTGCATGCAACTTCTTAACCCCTGGATGTGCTACATAAGGTGCCCTATGAGCCTCAAGAATAATAAAATCATACAATCCTCTAGTAGAAGGTACATAAATGCACCCTTGGTGATGTAGAAGTCCATCAAACTCTAACACATAGTTGGAGAACCTCCCCTAAAGGGGCCTTTGAGATCTAATCATATAACACACATCCCTATAAAAATCATCCTTTGGTAAGTGCTACAATATTCCCCCCATCAAATTTGTGTTGGTGACCATGGATGACAACTCATGGAATTGCCGACTTAAGGCATCTGCAACCACATTCTCCTTCCCCTTGATGTAGTGTACATCAAAGTCATACTCACATAAAAACTCCATCCATCTCCTTTGTCAAGCATTAAGGTTTGGCTAAGAGAAAATATATTGAAGGCTATGATGATCTGAGTGGAGTTCAAAATGGTGTCCCAAAAGGAAGTGGCACCATCTAACCAAGGCATGTACTGCTACTGCAAGCTCAAGGTCATGAGTAGGATAATTGAGTTCACGCGTCTTAAGTTTCCTAGACTCATAGGCTATAACTCAACCATTTTGCATGAGTACTACCCCTAACCCATCCAATGATGCATCAGTACACATTACAAAGTCTACAGAGGGATCAGGTATTGCAAGAATAGGAGCACTAGTGAGGGCCCTCTTGAGCTCTTCAAAAGCTCTCTCCCATTTTTTTGTCCACTCAAATTTCTTCCCTTTCCTCTGGAGAGAAGTAATAGGATGAGCTATTCTAGAGAAATCCTCAACAAAATTCTATAGTAGCCAGCCAATCCCATAAAGCTCTTGACTTCTATAATTAACGTTGGTGCTGGCTAGTCTATAATGAATCTAATATTTGATGGTTCAACTAAGATCCCATCACCTAATATCACATGACCTAGGTAGCTGATCTTTGTGCAAAAGAAAGAACACTTTGGCAAATTGGCATACAACTGATTATCTCTCAAGCACTGAAGGACTTGTCTCAAATGTTCTTCATGTTTCTGCTCATTTTGTGAATAGACCAATATATCATCTAGCAATATCACCACAAATCTATTCAAGAATGTATGAAATACTCCATTCATAAGGCTCATGAATATAGATGGGGCATTAGTGAGATCGAAAGGAACCACTGTAAACTCATAATGCCCATATCTTGTGTAGAAAGTAGTCTTATGGATGTCACTCTCCATAATCCTCAACTGGTGATACCCCAACTTTAGATCAAATTTTGCAAACACTTGAGCACCTTGAAGCTATTCAAATAAGTCATCAATTCTAGGAGGTGGATAACAGTTCTTAATGATTAGCTTATTAAGTTGGTGGTAGTCTATGCACAACCTCAAGGATCCATCCTTATTCTTGACAAAGACAACTAGTGGTCCCCATGGTGAGATGCTAGGATGAATGTGCCCCTTCTCCAAGAGTTCTTCTAGCTAAATCTTGAGCTCATTGAGCTCATTAGTAGTCATCCTATATGGAGCTCTAGATACTAGTTGGGCCCCTGGAACCAAATCAATATGGAAATCCACTGCCCTGGGTGGAGGCATACCCAATAATTTAGAATGAAATACATCTCTAAATTCTTGTAACACTGGGTAATCCTTGAGATGTCACCCATTCTCCTCTCCCTCAAGATCATTAATAGTAATAGCATACAACTAACACCCTTTCCTTATACATCGCTTAAGCTGCATAGCAGAGATCATGCAGAGGGACATAACTCTTTGAATGCCTAAAATCACTATAGGTGTACCATGATCATCATTACACTCCACCTCCTTCTTCCTACAATCCACCTTGGCATGATGAGCACATAGCTAATCCATACCAAGGACTACATCAGATGATCTCAAGGGGGTGATACATAGATCTGCACAAGTAGTGATATCCCCAATCTGAATAGGACAATTCTTGACCATGGAACTAACCAATACCTTAGCATCTAAGGCTAACTCTACATCCTATCTAATATCTTGCTTAACTACCACCAATCTACAATGCTCCACTACTAATGGTAATACAAAAGAATCAGTAGCTCCTAGATCAAATAATATAGGTATGCTACTACCACTAATAATACCTATAGCCTCTATCACTGTGGCCTGATGCTCAACATGTCTATCATCAAATGCTGTGAATACCCTATGAGAATGTCCCATGTCACCCACTGTCAGTTCAGATGTAGTTACCCTCTGTCTATGTGGACAATCCCTCACAATGTGACCCATGCCACCACAAGAATAACAAGGTTTGTGGGTCTGAGTCTGTAATCTTGTAGGTCAGGGCTGCTGATGTCCCCCTATCTGAGTAGATCCACTAAAACCACCTCTAGTGGGTTGTTGAGTCCATGCTGGAGGTGTATGAGAAGCTTGTACTCTATGATCTTGATGGGAACCCTGCGCCTACCTCTACTTGGGTTTAGTGCCCTGGTATCCCTATGGAGGCTTCTACCTCTGATCCTACTATGACTAGGGCCCCCTAAAAGATCCTAAAGAGTGCTACTAATTTCCCTTCCATTGGGACCTAGGTGGAAAGGGAGTAGTACCCTGACACTAAGATCTATCATAGGTATCCTGAGCCTTATTGCATATATCCTCTATAATAAGAGCCCTCTCCACTATAGCTCTAAAGCCTACTGGTGCTACCATGCGAACTTGTCCTACAATAGAGGGATTAAGACCTATAATGAAATGGTTAATCTAGAGCTTCTCATCCCTCATATAGTCAACATAAGGGAGGAGCTCTAAAAACTTACTCCCATACTATGCTATTGTCAATCCCCTCTGCTGTAAGTCATGGAACTCATCAATCTTTCACTACCTGTAATGCTCTAATAAATATCTCTCTCTAAACCTTTGTAGGAAGGTATCCCAAGTAAGAGTGTCCATATCAATATCCCCCATAGCCTTCTCCTCATCCCACCATTTGGAGGCAGATCCTTGCAAAAGGTGTATAGAAAAATAGGCCTTAGGTTGCTCCCATAAGGATGCAACCCATAACATCTCTCCAAAAATAACAAGAAGGATTCTACCTTTGAACCATCTGTGGACCCCTAAAAAGTGGGTGGTTGAAGATGAAGCAATTCTCTAATCTCATCTCCTATATCTCAGGGTGCTCTTGGTATAGATTGAAGCTCTAACTCTGGTGGAGACTCAAGTCTGTGTACAAACTCCCCCTCAAGCTTAGCATGACTCCCACTATGACTAGGTGGAGGATTACTAGTCCTCTCTCTGATAATAGTCCTATGCTCCCCTGACATCTGTTGACTAGGGTGAACTATGGCAGTAGGAAACCTTTGCTATACTACACCAATAAGATTCTAGATAGCATCTAGAATGTCTTGGTTGGGGTTTTAGGGCAGCTCCCCCTATTCAATCTCTATCTCCATCCCAACCCTAGCTTCCTGTACCATACTAGCACCATGCTCTACATTGGCATCCTACTCTACCTGTGCATCTTGTGCATGTCTACCACCTTGTCCATGCCTACAAGCATTACAAGTGACCACTGACATCCTGCAAAAAGAAGAGTTTAAGAGTCAGGGTCAAGAAGCTTTAAAGTTCATTATTAGATTTTGAAACAACTAAGACAAAGTAGTTCCCATTTATGTGAGGAATCATGGCCAAAGCCAACTTAGGGTGGGTGTCCTACCATCATAGTTGCTTAGCCAATGCCCCACATTGGTTAGATATATGAAGGTGTTATCTTCCATTGCATATGCATATATGTATATTCATTATATCATGACCATCATCATCATTGATATTGTTATTATTATTCTCTTAATTTTTTAATTTTATTTTCATTATTATTATTTTTTTAATTTTTAATTTAATTTTAATTTTAATTTTAATTAATTAATTATTTTTTTAATTTTTAATTTTTAACTTTTTTTCTTATTTTTCACATATCCAAATCTACTAGAAATTGTAATTCCTACGAAACCACCCAAAGTCATTTTTCATTTTTACCTCTTTTTTATTTTTTATTTTTATATTTTTTTATAAATTTTTTTAATAATCATTAATAGGTAACTTTATGGACATCAAATTATAATACCACTTATTCATGATTAATAAAAAATTACCACTTAGTTGCTTCATTATCACAAACTTATTTAAATAATTATCTCCTAATTAGTTTCAATAAAAAATAAAACTTGTGTGGGCAAATAAAATAAATGCATTTTAAATTTGTTTAACAGAAGAAGATGGCATGGTGGGAGTGAGATTTGAGAACACGACCTCTTGAATTCCAACTTTTTCACCCACCCCACTAACCAACTTTCCCTCTTTTACTTGATGTTTTGAAATGGAAAACATTTTAATAAGGGGGATCCCATTTGAATTTGGGTCAAAGAGTCAACTTATGATCAATTTAAAATTCATTTCTTTATCTTTCTCTTCCAACCCTAACCCTAATTTGAAATTGGGGCCAAGAAAAAATATAAAAGTTATTTTCCCCTCTTTCTTATGTTATTTTTCATGTCTCTTCTAGAGGGTTTCAAACGCTTATGCATTTCTTTGTTTTTCCCTCTTTTTATTGTGTGTATGTTTCTGTTTTTTCTTTTATTTTTATAGGTACTTGAATGCTATTAGAGATGGAAGCAAGCTTCCATGGAGGGTAAATGATGTGTATATGTTTGTCTTTGATATATACACACATATCCTTGTGTGGATATATACATAGAGCTCAATATTTGTAGGGGGATCCATGCTCTGCCATGCATGAGTTCTTTGATATATCATATGGCATTATTATGCCCATAATTTGTTGTAGGTTTTTTCTTTAATGGATTTAAAGATGATAATTTTATTATTATTATTATTATCTTGTGTGAGAGGGGGTTGTCCTTGGCCTTGCCTGTACTTAGTGATGAGCACACAAGAGAAAAAACAAATTCTGTCATTTAAGAGTTAGTCATATTGTGTCAGCATTTTCAGAGAAATGAAATTGAATATTTCCAAATGCTTTCTAGGTTTTCTCTAGAATGGGTCTATTCAAGTCTTACGTGAGAAAATTCCAAAAAATTTGAACACACACAAAGTTACAAAGTCTTTAATAAAAGCATCATTTTCTTTAGTTTATAGCATATTATCTTCGTTCATTTCAAAACTGGGGTTTGTAGAAACAAAACATGGAGCAATGTTCTCAAGTTTTTTGGTTTCATTTTATTGTAAATTTCTTCAGTTTTACCTCTTAGTTAATGGAAACTTCATTACAGATTTTTATTCTATAATTCTTTAAAGTTGGATGGAGAGTGTCATGCCTTTTTCTGCCTTACATATTGTAACAAGGAGGAAGTGTGGCAGACGGTTGGGTCATCGCCCATTCATCTACCTTCCCTATCATAGTAGAGAGGAGGAAGAACATAATGGTTGGGCCATTGCTCATTCATTCCTCCCTTATCTGTCATGGCAGAGAGGGAGTGTGGGGCTGCAGCACAATCACCCATCCGAGCCCTTCATTTAAAAGTAACAAAAACAGTCCTGTGGATTCTACCATTAGCTCCTAGAAATTTTATAGGCCCTCCTGTAGTTGATGTCAGAAGCTTATGGGCTATTACCTTACAATTTTGAACAAAACTCAATATTGCATGGTCTCAAGATTTTTAAGATGTTTCCAGTAGCTACTTGGTATGACTTCCACTCATTTTACATCAATAAATTATTCAACAATTCCCTCCTCCTTTATTTAAAAGTACTTTAGTGGGAGCTTTGTATGCTATAAGCACTATGTGTGATTTTCATAGTATAATAATGGAGTATTTGCTAAAAGAACTTGTTAGGATTATTATATTAGATGTATAGTCATGTTTGCATATATATACATTTATTGTTATTACTTTTACTATAGATCATGTATGTTATTTAATAAGGGATATGTTTGCTGGTTAGTTTATTGTTCTCTCATTAGAAGTAGGATATTTTCCTCTTCCCATGCTAATTTCAGAGAACTAATTTATTCATCCACATCTATAGCAAGCATGTTTTATTTCTTTGCCATTTATCTATTGAATTATTTTCCTTTATACAACTATGATATGGTGGGTCTTAGTAGGATAATGTTGTGTTTTTTTAATTTATTTATACAAAACTAGAATCATAATGAGCCTAGGTCCTAGTATGGAAACCTAGGCTCTAATACTTTGTTTATAGGGAATGATGATCTATGCAAATATTTTTTAGAGAAAATGAACAAAGAATTTGAAATGTCTATGTTTGGTGAGATTAAGTTATTTTTTGGTCTTCAGATTCAACAAAATAGGAATGATATCTACATCACTCAGTCTAAGTATATCAAGGAGATACTCAGAAAGTTTGGTATGGAATATTCTAAACTAGTTGGAACTCCCATGTGTATTGGACTGAAGCTTGCCAAAGATGATGATTCAAAAGAGGTAGATCAAACCTTATATAGATCAACGATTGGAAAATTTTAGTATGTAGTTCATAAAAGGCTTGATATTGCTCTTGCAATTGGTATAGTGGCAAGATTTTCAACAAAACCTAGAGAAAATCATGATGGCAATCAAGAGGATCTTGAGATACTTGAAAGACATTGAAGATTATGGATTGTGGTATAAATTTGAACAAAATTTGGACTTAAAAGTGTTTATTGATGTTGATTAGGCAGGAAACATTGATGAAAAAAAGAGTACAAGTGGTGGAGCATTCTTTCTTGGAAAAAAGTTGGTATCTTGGACAAGTAAAAAGAAAAATTACACATCCCAATCTACAAAGAAGTAGAGTATGTTGTAGTAGTAGTGAACTGTTCAAACATTGTTTGGTTTAAACAATTATTGGAAGGCATGAAGGTTGAGATCAAAGAACTAGTTGTTATGTTTTGTGATAATACAAGTGCAATTAACATATCAAAGAATTCAGTGATGCATTCCAAAACCAAGCACATTGCAATAAAATATCACTTTGTCAAAGAATTGGTGCAAGACAAGGAAATCAGATTAGAATATATCCATACAAAAGAACAAATTGTTGACATATTCACCAAGCCATTACCTAAGGATGCATTCTTTTATCTAAAAGGTAAGTTAGGGGTCATTCCCCTATCTGAAGCTCACTAAAATAATGTTTTAGTGATGCCTCAATAGGAACTGAGTTGAAGATCTATCAGTTGATGCAACATAGTCATGGGAACATTACATATGAATCAATACTCAAGGTACATTTTTACTCATTTGGTATGTGTTTTCTTTGGCATGTGTTGTTAAAGAAGGAGAGTTTACTATCATATCTTTCTAAAATTTTAATTTGTTTGAGGAAGAGTTTGTTGTTTGTAAAAGAAGCTATGTAATTCCTTCATAAAGGGAGATTACTACATTAGAGAAGTTTATGGCATAAAATATAAGAGGGAGAAAATGTTCTATTAGAAAAAGACTTATTTTCAAACTTCATTCTACTATGACATGTTGTGTTTCCATCAATACCAGAGAGGGAGATTGTTGGATACAATTGTTTAATTTTGTGTTGTCTTTGATGTTACACAAATGTCATATCAGTTGGTAGATAGTGCTTACCAAGCTCAATTGGTTAGCAAAGAAAATTTTAGAGTCTACTAAGAATTTTGAGAAATTACTCTATAGAAACATTGTTTACTAAGCTCATTCAGACATCGAAGGATTTTGTGACAAAAGTTAGTGTTAACCGAGCTCACATGGTTAATGAAGGAAAGTCAGTGTTTACCAAGTTTCATTCAGTCTCCAAAGGATTTTGTAGGGTTTGTAGTGTTAATCAAGCTTCTATTGGTTAACACAGGAAATTAGTTCTAGAATAGTGTTTATTGAGCAGGGTCGGCTAATGAAGGATTTTATTGATTTGAGGAAGAAATTTTAATTGTTTCAATTATTGATTCTAGTTGACTGAGGTAATTATTATTGGTAATTGTGACTTGTAAATAAGCTGACTTGCTAATCTAAAAGGTATATATGAAAGGTCAATCTAAGAATTCTAAAGTGTAATGAGCAAGCATGCAAGTGTGTTGATTGTTTGAAGAGGGAAGTGTGAGAAAACTTTGAAGGATGGTCAAATATCCTTGAGGAGTAGCAAAGTAATATTTGATCAAAGAGGATCTAGTGAAGTAGAATAGAGATCTATATCAACAATTCAATTGCAACTCATTTAGGTCATTTCATTGTTACTTTCTCACCGTTGTAGCAGTGATTCCTAAATCTCTTAATAGAGTTGGTTTAATAGCCATTTGTAAATCCTCTAACAAGCTGATAGTTCTATTGAATTTTTCTAAAGTCCTTTTACAAGGCCACTCCTAATAGGGTGATTAAATCTTTTAACAAGGTCACACCTAATAGTGTGTTTTGTAACCTTTAACTAGGTTGGCTCCGAATAGGGCTCAGGTTAGCTAGTTACTTGCATTCTTGCTCTTGTCTTAAGAACCTCCCATTGCATGGTTTACTAGAAAGGGTTGTGTCTCAAAGGCTCTATTGAGAGCTATTCTTATTTCTCAAAATACACCTTTGCACTTCATTGATAGGGATATGCTGACATTCAAGAATTCAAATCCATGGGATCACTTGAATATAAGGGTTTAGAGTGTGAAACTTTCTGAGTGTACATTTTTGGCACCCTTCATGGGGCAAAAAACTCTAGTTTTTCTCCTAATTTGTATATTTTCTTGCATTTTTTTTATTCTATCTGCTCTTTCATTTTTCTTATAGTCACAAGTATTGAGGGATACTTTCTTAGTATTGTACCACATTTGTCTGCACTGTCGGGTGATACTTTTCTAGTAAAAGTATCAAACACCTATAGTGAACTCTATCAAACTAGCATAACAAGTTATATTTTTAGGCTATAGACATAAATATTACACGAGGAAAAATTATTCTACCACTATACTAAAAAGTATCTTACGATACTCTTCTAGCATAAAAAGTCACCCTACCCGAAACTGCATGTTGATCATTTTTCTAACTTGCTATTATCTATTTGTTAGGTTTTAAGGGTCATTTGCATCTGACATAGATTCTCATGTTATTTTGAGGCTAACTCATATTGGACTAGCAGTTGTGCTTGGAAGTTTTTCCTTAAATGCTTGCATACTTACCTTAAAAGAAAACACGTCAAAGACTCAAATGCACAAAGGCTACTAATGATTGTTTGTAGGGCCACCTAAAAGCATAAAAACCAAACATGTTCTTATATTTCTTTTATGTTATGTGCAACATTTTACTAGTTATTTCTATTTCTTAGGCACATAAACTTGTAATTGTGGTCCCTTGGTGATATGAAAGCATGCTCTTCATCGTTATAGTGAATCATAAATCTTAAACCACCTTTGGATTTTGAAAGCAAGCCAATTAATTGAGCTCCTTGGAGTGTTTGGGGGAAACAATTGGGATAGGAGATTATGCTCTTTACCCTCAGGGTGAATCAAAAATCTTGACTTTCAAGAGTGGATCCATTCTATCTTTCTAGAATCCTTTAGAGGGATTTCTCTTGAGAGATCAAGAGGATTGACCCAAGTGGGGACAAGAAAACCTAGATCTTCCAACCCACAGGCTATCAAGGACACAAAAACTTGGTAGACGTAGTACTTGTCTTCACATAGTGTGAGTACTTGTGGGATGGAGACCATGAGGAAAATACTAGGCAAGAATGCTTAAGGTGCTCTTGTAGCCCTGAGGTTTATTACTTGCCACAAGGGAAGGTGTCCCTTAATTCCATGCAAGAGGAGTATTACCAACAAAACCCCTTTCTAAACATTCTAGGTTAGTAACTACCTTTTTTTTTTGCTCAACTTCTTGGTTCAAGGATTGATCCTAGTGGATTACTTGAATCACCCAAAGATTTTACACTCACCATCTGTGTTCGCTTGGTTATGCTTATGGAATCTCCATGACAAAGCCAATATATCTTGTGGGAAACCACTTAGTGTGAGGCAAAGGGAACTTAGTGTTAGCCATTTTTTTGAGTAATGAAACTTGACTCTTAGTTAGATCTACTTGGCAAGTGTTTTTTAATGTGTTGACTTGTGTATATGTTCTTACAAATCAAACATATCGTTATCATTGATAGAAATATGTTCTAATATCAAAAATGCATGTTGGCAAGGTTGCTTACAAAATACCCCTACTATATGAAAAATCTTATTCTTTGATGAAAACTAAGGTCTTATATAGCCCATATAATATTGTGGTCCAAAAACATTCGACTATTAACTTGAAACACAAATCTTTTTGAGTCAAACCTAGTCTTTTTCACAATTCACTAGCACATTATTGTACAAATTTTTGATAAATATTGTACGATATTATTTTCCTAAAATTGCATCACCTGGTTACTGTAAGTTTTGTCATCTTGTCATAGTGAACTATATCTCCCTCATTAAGGAATGTATCACCGGAGAAAAAATTATCACCTAGTTACTATAAACTCTATCAAATGATACTTTTTGTTGTCCTAATATTGCTTGGCTCTTTGAAAATTATCGCTTGGTTTATGTCATTTCCAAAATAGAGTCTAAATTGTGCCTTATCTGATCTAGGGGTGTCATTTCTTCATCCTACTCAAACTTGGTCAAGAACCTCTATGTTAGGTATTGTTCTAAGTTAAAAAGATGGGCTTAGTATATTAGATGAAAGATAAAAATGATCATTAATGGCCACTTGTCAAAACTCAGTTACCTTTTTATACTTGCTAATTTCTATTGAGATTCTTTCTCACCCTCAACTCATTTCACTAGTGTTATAAATATTTGAACACTGTTGACAAGGAATTGACTTATTCTATCTTGGAAAAGTGATTGTTCTTGAACTTACACTTCAGATCTAAAGAACTTCTCTTGCCCTATTAAAAGAAGACACATCCTTACATTCCACTCATGATGAGGTTCAAGGTTGGTAAAGGTAGTCATCCTTCTTTTTCCTTTGAACAATTTAAAACCCCACCTAGGTGCCCTCACACATAAAATTGTGTATAAGATCCAAACTCTAATAGAATACAAGAATCTATAGCTTTGAGAAACCATTTAGTACACCCTTTGATACACCTAGGGTGAAAATAGCATCCCACTCACCATGCATCTTGAGGAGATCAAATGCCACTTAGAAGAAAAAACTTAAGAAAATGAAAGAATTAAAGTGGCTATAAGTGCTAGAGATAGAACCTATCAAAAGATGAACCTAATGCTCATGCACACAATGACAAAAATAGGAGAGGTTAATACATCATCCCATTTGATAACATCCTCCTTAGTAGAAATGATGGAAATAATACACCTCCTATGACTCCTAGAGTCAATGTAGGAGTGTGCCCATCACCATCCAAACATTCACAATCACATCATGAAAGTGATGATGAAATCACTAGTGAAGACATGATGAGATTCCAACAAGATGAGGTCATCCAAAAGTTAATGCTCAAATCCTTGGAATAGAATGAGGACCAATACTTTCAATATATGACAACAAAGGGACGAAAACTCCCTCAAGACTTTGACATGCAAAGGATAATATAAAAATGAGAACCCACTGAGGCTGAAATTTTGAGAGAGGAAATGCAAGAACTTAGAAAACAACTTGCACAATTACAAGTCTCCAAAGAAAAACCTAAACCATCCTTTGTCAAATTGATATTTTCTCTTCCTTTTCATAGGAGTCTTTACAAGCTTCCAATTCCTAGGAATATAGAGGTTCCCAAATATGATATATATGATGGAAATGGTGACCCTCATGATCATGTGAGGCACTTCTATGTTATTAGCATGAACTTTATGCTCAAAGAAACTTACCTCAAGAGGTTGTTTCCTAGGAGTTTAAGAAAACACACTATATAATGGTTTATGAAATTGATGCCTCATCTCAAAACATGTCATGAACTAGGATGAAATTTCATTCAATTGTATTCCTATAACATTCAACATCCTGTTACTATGTTAGATTTGTGTGGCATAAAAAAAAACAAGGAGAATCCTTTGAAATGTATCTCTAGCAATTGAGATCTCTACATGCTAGATACCCTCAAAAAGTTCTTTAGAATGAGAAGATTGACATCTTTGTCACTACACTTGTACCATAACTTTACCTTGATCTTAGAAAAGAATTGTTCATATCCTTCAATGCCATGGTTGAAAGTGCATATTATTATCATGTATGTCAATGCTATGGGAAGTATTAGAGAACATTGATATGATGTATAATTGTGTTTGTCATTGATGACAACATAGTAATAAGTTCGTAAAAATTGGTAGAGTAGAAAATTGTGATTTTTGTATTAAGGACAATACATTTTATATTTTCTCATGCATACTTACCAACATATACTATAGTGTGTATGTGACATGTGGGAAAGTGTACAAAACCTGAATTGATAGTGTACATAAGTTATTAATGATTTACAGAGAACTACAGAGAAACAGAGCATTGGGAAAAGAATTTCTATTGTATGATCAATATAGCACATTATATTTGGGATGAAGGGTTGTGCAATTAACTAGAGGTAGTACACTAACCATTGATAATGTCAAAGAGTGTGTAGGTATAGAAGTCATACATGTGAAAGATTGTGTATAACTGTGAGCCAAAAACATTAATTAAATGTGTATTTCATTTAATTAACTTATAATAAAGTATGGATTTGACTCAAGGAATTAATATTGAGTATGGTATAAAAGAAAGATTTTTTTTGAGTTTTAGAAATTATCATTATTTTGGAAATTAAGAAGTAGAGAAGACTTGCGAGTTGTGAAGTAGAGGAGTATAGTAATCTGCTAATCCATAACCTCAAAGGTTACTATTAATGGGTTGAGAGTTCTAGATCTGATTGCATGATCTAAAGGTGAAGAAGTTCAATGTACTGGATAGAGGAAGAAGTGAAATATTATCTCACATCTATTATTTTGAAAGGAATAGTACCGAGATCAATTGGATAGTGGGTTCATTGATCTAATCTTGAAGCTATTTGGATAGTGGGTTTAGCTACCTTCTACAACTCTTAACAGGGTTGGAATCTCCTAATAGGGATTCAAAGTCTCCTAATAGGGACTCTTTGTACTAAGTGGTGTAATAGACTCTTAACAGGGTCCATCCTCTAACAAGGAATATTCATATTAGTACATTATTTTCTGGGCATCATTCCCACTGAGGTTTTCCCTTTGATCAACATATCTAGTGTAATTGTGTATGCACATTTCTTTATGATTGTTGTTTAATTTGGCTAAACAATTAAGATTAATATATAACTAATTCACCCCCTCTTAGTTATATTGGTGATCTACTATTTCTAACAATTGGTATTAGAGCTTTTGGTCCTTGAAGGGAAGTTTAAAAACTTTGGGAGATCCATGGAAAATTTTTTTAGAAAGGAAATTCCTAGATTCAATGACACAAACTATGACAACTAGAAGGATAAAATGAAGACTCATCTCTTGTGCATGGGTCTAGGATATCGTCTTGTAACCAAGACATCTAAAAATACTGTAGAAGAAGACAATCTTGAAACTTGTACTGAAGAATAAAGAGAAGTGTTTATGTGCAACATAAGGGCAAGAGAAGTAATACTATTAATGTTACTTGAAAGTGAGTATAGTCAGGTAAAACTACTCAAAACATCTCTTGAAATTTGGAAAACTTTAGAGGGTAATTATGAGGGTGATACACATGCAAAAATGGTTAGATTGCAAAATTTGTATTGTGCTTTCCAAGATTCTAGAATGATGGAAGATGAATCTATAAGAAGCTATGTTGGGAGAATATCTGAGATTGTTGCAGGAATTACATCTCATGATGGATATAAATTCGATGATGAAGTGATAATTGAAGCTTTTGAAAAGTTTCACACCACCTTTCAAGACAATAGCACAATTTTTAGCTGATGATATCCTATACTACTAATTTCACCAAATAGACATTGCTTGATAGATTGGAAGCTGCAAAATTTGATCTAAAATAGTCTAGAGAATTGGCAAAAGTTGAGATAGCTTTTTGTGCACTAAATATCAAACCTAGTTTAGCAAGGTGCACAAAAGCATAGGGAGACATTGCTAGCAGCAACAAATCCATTGAAGAAAAGATCCAAGAGGGAGTAGCTCTTCATGTGAAGAGAGAAAAAGATGGTAAAAATATCTTCAAATGTTTGACATGTAAAAAATATGGTCATTATGCATCTAAGTGTCCTAAAAGAGAAAGAAAGTATAAGGGAAGATTCGAGTCTAGAAGACCTAGTAATTGTTTATATGCTAATGAAGAAGAAGAAGAAGAAGAAGAATTTGATCAAAACATGAGTGAAGAAAAATTAGGGTTTGTAGCTATAAAGGATGATGATCTTGATAGAGAAATTAGAGAAGAAAGTGCATTGATCTCACAAGTTGAAAAGAAAGATTGGATCATTGATAGTGGTTGTTCTTATCACATGACTAGTGATATAAGCAAATTTGTCAAATTCAAAAACCATGATGGAGGAATTGTCAAAGTACAGAATAATGTAGCCTATCATATTATAGGAATTGGATCTATCACACTTTATGGTAAAACATACACTGATGATGTTTACTTTGTTGATGGATTGAAGCATAACTTGTTGAGAGTTGGACAACTTATGGAAAAAGGTTACCAACTGTAGTTTGGTAATAACACATGCATTATCAAAAAAAAGGAAGGAAAACTACTTGGTACTAGCACAAGAACCAAAGATAATTTATTTTAGTTAAAATCCACTAAAATAATATATTTGGTAGCTAAGATTGACAACAGTTGGCTATGGCATAGAAGATTTTGTCACATTAACTTTGATAACATTGAGAAGGCTAGTAATACACTTGCTATAGGAGATTTACCTAAGATCACTAAGCCCACTAATACTATTTGTAAGGAATTTATTTTGGCTAAGAAGAAGAGAGTCTCATTTCCTAGCAAGTAGTTTTGTACTACACAAAAGCTAGAACTGATTCATATAGATTTGAGTGGTCCCGCAAGAACAAGAGTATACTATGGAGAAAGGTACTTTATGATTTTTGTTGATGATTTCACTAGAATGGTGTTGGTAGCTTTTCTTAAAGAAAAATTAGAAGCTTTTGAGAGTCAAGATATTTAAGAATAAAGTTGAGAATGAATCTGGAGTCAAAATCAAGAGCTTAAGATCAGATAGAGGAGGAGAATTGACCTCTAGAGAATTCAATATCTATTGTGAAGAGCATGGTATCAGAAGATTCCTATCTTCACCCCATACACCTGAGTAGAATGGGATTGTTGAAAGAAGAAACAAATCAATTATTGAAGTAGTAAGGGATATGTTATTTGAGAATGATGTACCAAAGACTTTCTAGAGAGAAGTAGTCAATATAACTGTATAAACACTGAACAAAATACAAATTAGGAAAGGTATGGACAAAACACCTTATGAATTATGGTTTGGTCACTTACCATTAGTCAAGTACTTGAGGATATTTGGAAAAAAATGTTACATCAAAAGAGATGATGATATCAATAAGTTTGATCCAAGGAGTGATGAAGGTGTGTTTCTTGCCTATTCAGTAAAAAGTTAAGCTTATAGATGCTTCAACTATAGAACAAAAACTATAGTAGAGTGCACAAATCTTAAAATTGATGAAAAATTTTGCACCAAAGAAATGATAATGGCTTATAACTTTGATGAGGATGATTACTTTGGAATGACTAACAAAAGTACTGAATTATTTCTCAAGACTAATAATGACTTGCAAAATAATGTGCAAATTGAAGATGTAAGAGAAGAACAAAGCACAGTGCTTGAAATTTGACCCCAAATAGGAACATAATAAGACATCATCCTACTAACTAGATAATAAGAAGTAAATAAAAAGGAGTAATGACAAGGAGTAGAATTAAAGAAGAACTATGTCTGATATCTCAAGTAGAACCAAGAAGCATAGATGAAGCAATAAAACATGATCATTAGATAAAAGAAATGGAGGAAGAACTCTAGTAGACAATTAAAAATGACACATGGTAATTAGTTCCTAGACCTAAGGACAAAAATGTGATTGGCACAAAATGGGTATTTAGAAATAAAATAAATGAGGCAGGAGAAGTAATAAGGAATAAAGAAAAACTTGTATGCAAAGGCTATTCTCAACAAGAAGGAATTGATTATGAGGAAACATATGCACCTATAGCAAGGATGGAAGCAGTAAGAATGTTCCTAGCATATGCAACAAACAAGAATTTTAAGGAATATCAGATGGATGTTAAGTCAACATTCTTGAATGGAGAACTTGAAGAAGAAGTTTACATTGAACAACCCAAGGGTTTTCCTTTAATAGAAGAGAAGGATATGGTTCTCAGACTAAAGAAAGCATTGTATGGATTAAAGAAAACACCAAGAACTTGGTATGCAAAGTTGGAAAAATACTTAGCAAAGCTTGGATTTTCTAACCGAATAGTAGATAGTAACTTGTACTTGAAGAAAATAGAAGATGGTTTGCTAATAATCATTGTATTTGTCGATGACATCATTTTTGGTGGAAATGATGAAGCTAGTAACAAATTCTCAGAAGACATGAAGAATGAGTTTGAGATGAGCATGATAGGAGAAATGAAATTTTTCTTAGGATTGTAGATTATTTAGAACAAAGAGGGTGTCTTTATCTCTCAGACCAAGTACTTAAAAGATTTTTTGAAAAGATTTGGTCTAGAAAATTGTAAACCTATTGAAACTCCTATGGTAACTAGTCACATGTTATCAAGCAAGGATGAGACATCTACTATTAAAAAAAAGAAGTATAGATCTATGATTGGAGGATTGTAGTATCTGACTCATAGTAGACCAAATATAGATAATCTAGTTGGAATTATGGCTAGTTTTCAAGTTGATCCTAAAGAATATCACTATGTAGTAGTAAAAAGGATATTTAGATATCTGAAAGGAACATCAAATTAAGGCATTTGGTATGACAGAAGTAGTGACTTTACTCTCTATACTTATACATATGTTGATTGAGCTAGAGATAAGGATGATATAAAAAGCACTAGTGGAGGAGCATTTTTCCTTGGAGGAGGACTAGTTTGTTGGCTTAGCAAGAAGCAAAATTGTACCTCACAAAGTACTACTATGGCAGAGTATGTTGTAGCAGCAAACAACTATAATCAAGTCATATGGATGAAGTAGATGAAGAAGGATTTTGGAATTACATTCATAGAACCTGTTATCATTTACTGTCATAACACAAGTACTATTAACATGTCTAAGAATCCTGTTTTTCATTCTAAGACTAAACACATTGCCATAAAATATCATGTGTTGAGAGAGAAAGTTGTTGAGAAAGAAATCAGACTGGAGTACATTAATACTAAGGAATAGATTGTTGGTATTTTCATAAATGCCTTGCCAAAGGATACATTTGAGTACCTAAGAGGTATGCTTGGGGTTATGCCCCTACCTAGCTCATAATAGAAAATGCAAAAAGTGCATCAGTCTAGGGCATATAGCACCATTGTTAGACTGGATTGTATGCTGATGCTTCCTCAAAAGGGGAGCATCTATGATGAAAAAAGTCAATCAATGACTCTTGGAAATAGGAAATTGGTGTGCAATAGTGCCTTTAAACATTTGTGCTATTTATAGAACTATATCCAAAATTTTTAAAGCAACAAACCAACTTGTGGTTGTGCTAATAGATTGTTGTATGTTCAATTTTTGTATAATATTTAATATTGATGTCAATGAAGGAGAGAGTGACATGAAAAACATTAGATAAAGATTGTACTATTGGGGAGAAGTGTTGCAATAAAATATTTGCATGAAGCAAGATTTGAGTGATGAAGAAACTCGTTGGTATTCTTGGAACTAGATGTTTTTCATCTATGTTGCCATCAATTACAAAGGGGGATATTATTAGCATGTATGCTGATGCTATGGGGGAGTATTGTAGAACATTGATATGATGTAAAATTGTGTTTGTCATTGATGACAACATAGTAATAAGTTAGTAAAAATCGGTAGAGTAGCAGATTGTGATTTTTGTATTCAGGATAATACATTGCATATCTACTCATGTACAGTTACCAACGTATACTACAACATGTACGTGACATGTGGGAAAGTGTGCAGAACCTGAATCATCAATGTATGGAAGCTATTGGTGATTTACAAAGAACTACATGGAAACAAAGCATTAGGAAAATAGTTTCTATTGTATTATCAATATAGCACATTGTATTTGGAATGAAGGGTTACACAATTAACTAGACATAATACACTAACCATTGATGATGTCATAGAGTGTGTAGGTACATAAGTCACATGTGTGAAAATTTGTGTATAACTATGAGATGACAACATTAATTAAATGTGTATTTCATTTAATTAACTTATAATAAAGTATGGAGCTGACTCAAGGAATTAATATTGAGTATGGTATAAAAGAAATATGTTTTTTGAGTTTTAGACATCATCATCATTTTGGAAATTAAGAAGCAGAGAAGACTTGTGAATTGTGAAGTAGAGGAGTAGAGTAATCTACTAATGTGTAACCTCAAAGGTTACTATTGATGGGTTTAGAGTTCCAGATCTAATTGCATGATTTGAAGGTGAAGAAGTCTGACATATTCGATAGAGGAAGAAGTGAAAGATTATCTCACATATATTATTTTGAAAGGAATAGTATCCAGATAATTTGGATAGTGGGTTCATTGATCTGATCCTAAAGTTGTTTGAACAGTGGATTCAACTACCTTCTACAACTCCTAGCAGGGTTGGAATCTCCTAATAGGGACTCTTTGTACTAAGTGTTGTAATAGACTCCTAATAGGGTCCATCCTCTAAAATAAATATTCAAATTAGTACATTATTTTGTGGGCATCATTCCCAGCAGGGTTTTCCCTTTGATCAAGGGTTTCCCTAGTCAACATATCTGGTGTAATTATGTATGCGCATTTCTTTATGATTGTTGTTTACTTTGGCTAAATAATTAAGATTAGTATATAACTGATTCACCAACCCCCATCCCCCTAAGTTATATTGGTGATCTACTATTTCTAGCACATACAATATTGAGGATGTTGTTATCAGAAAAGGTGACATTATCTTGAATAAAGACAAGAGTGGAAATGAAAATGGAAAAGATTAGAAGAAGCCTTGGAATAAAAAAAATGTTGTCAATGATGGATTAGTGGATGCTCCTAAGGCCAAGGAGTCTTATTTTAATCTTTCTAATTCTATTTATGTTGTGAAACAAAAAGAGACTTGAAATCCTAAAAAATATGACAAAAACAACAAATTTACTAAGAAAAGATGTATTTACACACCTATGGTCAAACCTTATGAAGTGGTCTTGAAGACCTTATTGGAAAAAAAACTAGTCATGCTTCTAGATAATTCTTGACCCTATAACCCACCTATCAAACCCTCTTGGTAGAGTGGGGATCATGTATGTAGTTATCACAAAGGAAAAGGCCACAATGCTGAAAATTGATTTAAGCTCAAAGATGTCATTCAAAAATCTCATAGATGTTGGCAAAGTTGACACAAATGGCCTAGTTAAAAAATTTGATCACAAAGCTTTCAAACAAGCATTACCAAAGTATGAAAAATGTGAATCCTCCAAGGTTAGCAAGAAGAAGCATGACACAAATATCAACTATACATACGCTAACATTGAAAATGTTATAAACATGATCAAACTTGTTGAACATCTTTACATGATGGGTCCTAATTCTAACAAGGAACCCAATTACAATAAATATGATGAAAGGCCCAAGGTTGTCCTAAAAATGAAAAATTATCAACAATAACATAGGGATACCTAACCTAAGGTAGTTATTAGAGTGGTAGAATATTCCTCCTTGGATGGTGATTTGCTTAATGTTGTCACTAGGGGCAATCAAAAGTCATCCTTAAATTTTCTAATGATCCTAGAAATGATTCATTATCTAAATAAGTAGCTACCTCAAAAATCTCTAGTTATGACCTTGTCAGTTAGCTACAATGAATTTTGACACCAATATCCATCTTTGAATTGTTAGAGTTGTCTCCTTTGCACAAGGATATTCTTGAACAAGCCTTATGCTCTACCAACATCCCCATGGATACTAATGCATAGTGGTTCCAAGCTATGGTGAATCACATTTCTTCATCACATTATCTCACATTTTTTGAAGAAGATGATAGATCTCTCAATCATCCCCATAATCTCACCCTCCACATATAAGTCCAAATATTTTGTACTCATGTTTTCTAAGTCCTAATAGACAATGGTGTAGGGTTAAAAATTATCTCTTTCAACATTATCCAACAACTAGGCATGTCTATATTTTCCATCAACCCTAGGTGAAAGATCACCATCAAAGCCTATGATGAGGTTGAAAGACCTTCTAAAAGTTTCATTGTTCTTCCAATCATGTTGGTCTAGTTGAAAAATATATGGTCTTCCAAGTTCTTCCAAGTTCTAGACATGCCACTTGTGTATAATTTGTTGCTAGGAAAATCTTGGATTGATGATATGCAAGCAATACCATCTACATACCACCAATGTATAAAGTTTCTTTTCAATGGTACTGAGATAGTTATCCTCAGAGACAACTCAATATCAATCAATACACTATCTACTACTAAAATACTAGTTCCTCACAACCACTCTTCTCATGACCTTAAACTATCCCTAACAAAGTGTGAACAAAAATTGAAAATAATGGGCCTAGGTATGGGCAAGTATACTCTAGATTCTATTGCCGCTCTACCTAATTCTCCTTGATATTATGAGAAACTACCAAATCAAAGCCCCTAGCTTCTAATATGACCATTTTTGGCACTTTTTTTCAATCCTCAATTCCTCTAGAAGAAAAAAAAGAAGACCAAGATGTCAAAGATTGGATACATAGGGAAGAGGAAGATGTGGAGGAAGTCACAGTCACTACTCCTATCTCTCCTAAGTGTTATGGCAAGGATACAAATTTATAACAAAAATGGGCTATCAGGGCCATGGGTCCTTAACTAGTAACAAAAAATCTCTCATAGAACCCTTGAGTCATATCAAGGGTCACAAAAATAGAGATACTATTGGCCTAGATTTTGGGCTAGAAGATGAATTATCAAGATTTTGTAGAAGATCTCCAACATTTAGTGAATTAGAGGATGATGAAACATCTTTTGATATAGTTGTCCTATAAGAAGAGGATTCTATACCTCCCACTTTTCTCCTTTAGGGAGAAGAATCAATGACTACCTCCAATGATGATGAGGCTTCTACTTCTAGACAACATGAACATGATGAATTTGACCATGAAGACTCAAACAAAGGAGGGATAAGAGAGAATATTGCTTGCTTGATTGCAAGGAACCAAAGTACAGATTTTGGTGAGTATGAATGGGAAAATATCTTAGATACATCTTGCGAATTAGCAGTGGATGTTATACATGTCTATGCTACCCAACCAAATGTAATTAAAGAGTCTAGTCTAGGGTCTGATGAGTTTGTTTTACAAACTACTTTAGTGGAATATCACATTGATCCCTTTAGGTCTATCCTGATCTGGATACCTTTGGAACCTTTACTACAAGTTCAACCTCCCATGTCACTAGAGATGACTCCTTTCACATAAAAAATCTTGTGGCCTCCATATCCCTCTCATTAATCCATCTTGATCTCATAGATTGGTCTACTTAAAGACCTTAATTACCATCTTTCCTAAATGACTATGAGATTGCCTACTACCTCAATGCCATTAAACCCATGATATCTTCCACCAATGAACCCATGGTTAACAAGACAACAAAGGATATCAAATACTTCTATCATAAAATCAAAAAAAAAAAAAAGTAGTCAGATGGTGGAAACTACTTTGTGGTGATGTTTGAACCCAAAAAGAATAAAAATAAAGACATTTCTAATGGCAAAAACCTCCTTGCAGCTCCTATAGATGAGGTACTTGGTAGTTTGCCAAACTATTTCAAAGATAGATGTATGGTTCTCATCAAACCCATGCAGCCTATCAACTTGGGTAGAAACAAGTCTCCTAAAATCATTCATGTGGCTCAATCTCTATCAACTAAAGAAAAGGAGAGCTACTCCAAGTTCTTTCAAGAAAAGAAAATCAAATTTACATGGACCTACTCAGATATTCCTAGTCTTAACACTAATCTAATTATGCACCATCTATATATTTATCTTACTATAAATCTTGTTAAACAAAAGTTGAGTAAGATGCACCCATATGTGGCTCTTTTGGTCAAAGTAGAATGCAAAAAACTCCTAAGTGCAAACTTGATCAGAGCCATTGATTATGCAGAATGGATATCCAATATTGTACCTATGTCTAAACATGATAAGTACATGCAAGTATGCATCGATTTTAGAGAATTACATAAAGCATTCTCTAAGGATGATTTTCCACTACCTAACATAGACATGATCATTGATATGACTATGGTTTATGAGATGCACTCTTTAATGGATGACCTCTTTGGGTACAACCAAATCAAAATCACCCTTGGAGATTAGGAAAAAACAACATTTACATGTGCATGGGGTACCTTTTGTTGGAATGTCATGCCATTTGGGCTCAAGTATGTAGGAACTACCTATCAATGGGCCATGACCACCATCTTCCATGACATGATGCATAAAAATATGGAAGACTATGTTGATGACACATTGGCCAAAACTAAACAAAGAAATACACATCTTGATGACTTGAGTTTGATATTGGATTGTATGGAACAATTTAAGCTTAGGCTAAATCTCAAAAAGTGTTCCTTTGGTGTCACATTAGGAAAATTGTTAGGCTACATCATATCAACAAAAGGCATTGAAGTTGATCCTAAAAAGGTACAAGCCATTATGAAAATGCCTCCTCCTAGAAATGTTAGTCAATTAAGAAGACTTTAAGGATTTTTGCAATCAATTAGGAGGTTTATGTCTTAGTTGGTTGATGAAGCTCAATCCTTCAATAAGAGCTTGCATAAAGGCTCCACATCTATTTGGAATAAAGAGTATTAACAAAGCTTAGATTAGATCAAAGGGTATTTGGCTAAACCTCTAGTATTATGCCACCCATCCTAGGATTTTTTTTGATTCTATACATCTTGGCTATAGACTCTTCCCTAGGAGAATTTTTAGCACAAAGTGATGAAACTAGAAAAGAGTGTGCTATCTACTACATCATTCACACTTTGGTGGCCTATGAGATGAACTACAAAAGCATTGAGAAGGCTTATCTTGTAGTGATATTTTCCTCCCAAAATATTAGATACTATATTTTGGTTCACACAGTCCATCTCATTGCTAAAATTGATCCCCTAAAATACTTATTGAGTGAAGTTGCACTTACCAGCTGCTTGGCTAAATGCATGATGATTCTTTCTAAATTTGACATGTTGTAAATTGAACACAAAGCTATCAAGGGGCAAGCCATAGCAAACCAATTGGCTAATTTTCCATTAGAAGATACAATGCCTATGAAAATTGAGTTTCCATACACTTCCATTATGTATAACACTAAAAGAACTTGGAAGATGTTCTTTGATGGTTCTCACACCCAAAATGGGGTTGGGGAATACATTTTTTTTATCACACATCATGGTTACACAATCCCAAAGTATTACAAACTCCTATTTCCTTGCATTGACAATATTATAGAGTATGCAACTTTAACAAACAAGATTAATATGGATTTAGAATGGAGGATCATAGAACTATAAATCTATGGAGATTCCCAACTTTCCATAAAAAAAGTCAACAATGAGCATCAAACTAAAGATAAAAAGTTGGTACCTTATAAGAAGTTGATTGATTCTCTATACAACTATTTCACATTCATGATATTTCAAAAAAATTGTAGAGTAGAAAACAAGGTTGCAGATGATATGGCCACCCTAGCATCTATTCTCTAGTTACAAGAACATGAATCACATTTTGAGTTTTTGGTGGAAGTGTAGTGCCTCTCATGTTTGCATTTTGTACCTTGTTATATTTTGATTTTGAGAGATACCTTGACACTCATATTAGATGACATTCAAGATGACCTGATGGTCAGATACTACATTTTGATTGCTAGTATCATAGATGTTAGATGCTATGTTGTTCAATTCAATCACATCTACATAATGATGTGTTTAATGTGACATGATGCTTTATGATAATATCTGGTTATTTGTATTCAGACATATACTCTATTTAATTTTATATCATGGACTTATTGGATTCTAGATACTTGGATTTGATGCTATGATTATTTACTTCATTCTTGCCTTGTGATATTTTATGTGAAAGTAAGTGATGTAAATAGATTATTTTAGTGTAATTAAATAAATAGTTATTTAATGTGATTTAATGCATTATCGCTTCGACTATATTATTATATATAGTTGTACTCAATTGTATTGTTTAGTGTTAGGATCTATGTCTTTGGTAGTGGCACATGGAGTTAGTGATTCAATTGTTCATATTTAGCCAATGTCATCCCTACATGGTCAATGTATCCTATTTAATTATTTAAATTAAAGATTTAATAAACTAGACTCATTTGCATTATGTGATTTGACCTGTGAGCATGTATGTGCATTTAGAGGTTCACATTGGCCACAAAAATTATTAAGGAATTTTGTTATTTAATAGTTTAAGGAAATTTTGGGCTTTATCTTATTTAATTTAATTGCTAATAGCTTTGTCATAGTTGAATTCCAATTACTTGGAATAGCCAATTTTAGTTTTAGTGGATTAAGGGTTCAACTAGGTGGTCTGGTTAATTACCCTAATCCTTTATTCACTCAAAAAGTGAATATATATCCAAAAAGGATTTTTATTCTGGACTTCTCACTTTTGGAAATAGAAATTTGAGAGAAATTTTCCAGATCCTCTTATGTAAGATTGCATTTCTATTCACTATAGGAACTATGGGTGTGTGATCATCACAAGGTTGGTCTTGTTGGATCCAACTCAGGGAGACCTTGGATTGCCCTTATTTTTGGTAATTCCTATGGGATTTTTATTTTACTATTTAGATTCTCGTATTTGTCCTTTTGGCTATTAGGTGAGGTTCTCCTATTTTATAGTTTTTGTTAGAAACAATAGTCCACCAAGATAACTAAGAGTGGGGGGAGGGGGGGTGGATCAATTACTAAATAGTTAAAAACATTTATCCTCTTTCAACAAACTTAACCATTCAACCAAAGTAAATAACAACTATATTGATGCACATAAATAATTACACTAGATATGTTGACTAGGGAAACCCTTGATTAGAGGGAAAAACCTGGTGGGAATGATGCCCACAAGATGATGTACTAATATAAATATTCCTTGTTAGAGGATGGACCCTATTAGGAGTCTATTACAACATTTAGTACAAAGAGTCCCTATTAGGAGACTTTGAATCCCTATTAGGAGATTCCAACCTGTTAGGAGTTGTGGAAGATAACTAAACCCACTATTCAAATAGCTTCAGGATCAGATCATGAACCCGCTATCTAATTGACCTCATTAGTATTCCTTTTAGAATAATAAATGTAAAACAAGCTTCTACTTCTTCCACTATCCAATACGTCAGATTGCTTCTCCTTTAGATCATGCAATTAGATCTGAAACTTAGTTCTCAATAATGATAACCCTTAACATCACTTACATACAAGGGTAAATCACTCTGCTTCTTTAGCACTTCTCTTGCTCAGTAGTTCACAAGTCTCATATGCTCTCTATATCTTAAACATGGAAAACATCTTTCCTTTATACCATTCCCAATAATAAATCCTTGAGTCGGCTTCCTACTTAACTATAACACATCAATTAAATGAATACATATTTAATTAATGCTATCGGCTCATAGCCATAAGAAGACTTTTTCTCATGTGACTTCCATACGTGCACATTCTCTGATGTCGTGACTTGCTAGTATATTGTATCTATTTAATTGTACAACCTTTCATTAGATTTATGATGAACTCCAACAATCACAAAATAGGAACTAATTTCCTAATACTTTATTTCTATACAGTTGTTTGCAGATCAATAATATCTTTTGTATACTACCAATTTAGGTTATGCACACTTACCCTTGTAAAAAACACATACTATACTATACTTTGGACATTGTGCATCAATAGATGAGTAATGTATTGTTCTTATACAAAGATCATAGTCTGCTGCTCTGTCAGTCTTCACAAACTTACTACTATGTTATCATCAATGAAAAACATAGTCATGAATACATCATATTATTGTTCTTTAATTCTGCCCCATAGTGATAGCATAGACATTTATGCTAATGATCTCCCCCTTTGACATTGATAGCAACATCATGAAAAACATCTAAGTTCCAAGAATACCAAGTATACAAATCCATCAAATCTTGCTTCATTTTTCTCAAACAAACATTATACATCATGTTCTCATTTCTTCCCCATTATACTATATAGAATATTTTTCATGTCACTCTCTCCCATTGACATCAATGTCAAAGGTTAAGTTGTAATACAAAACTAGTTCAATTGCTCAAAGATACAATAACCTATTAGCACGTCCAAATTGTCAGTATGTTTCTTTACAAATTTTTTTATATAAATCCATAAACAACTCAAGTGTCTAGAGACACTATTGCATGCCAATTAACAATTACCAAGAGTCCTTTTTTGACTGTATTCATCATAGATACTCCCCCATTGAGGAAGCATCAACATTCAGTCACATTCTAACAATGGTTCTATGTACCCTAGACTGATGCACTTTTGCATCTTCTACTCTGAAGTAGGTAAGGGTATAACCCCAAGCATACGTCTTAGGTACTCAAATGTGTCCTTTGGTAAGGCCTTTGTGAAAATTTTTGCAATATGTTCCTTAGTGTTAATACACTCTAGTTTGATTTCTTTCTTTGCAACTTTCTCTCTCAACACATTACAGAGATGTGCTTAGTCTTAGCATGCAAAAATTGATTCTTAGAAATGCTTACTATACTTTTGTTATCATAGTAAATGATAATAGGTTCTTTGAATGTAATTCCAATATCCTTCATCATCTACTTCATCCATATAACTTGATTATAGTTATTTTCTGTTGCAACATATTTTGCCTCTATAGTACTCTGTGAAGAGCAATCTTTTTTCTTGTTGAGCCAAGAAACTAATTTTTCACCAAGAAATAATGCCCCTCCACTGGAAATTTTTCTATCATTGACATCTCCTACCTAATCAACATAAGTATAAGTGCAAAGAGTAAAATCATTACCTCTGTCATACCAAATGCCATAATCAAATGTTCCTTTCAGATATATGAATATCCTTTTTACTGTTGTGTAGTGATATTCTTTAGGATCAGCCTAAAATCTTTCCACAATTCCAACCACATTATCTATATCTAGTCTACTATGAGTTAGATATAACAATCCTCCAATAATAGATCTGTAAGTCCTTTGTTCAACAACAAGTGTCTCATCCTTTCTAGATAAATTGTGACCAATTACCATAGGAGTTCCAATAGGTTTACAACTTTCTAGTCCAAATATTTTTAGAAAATATTTCAAATACTTAGTTTGAGAAATAAAGATACCTTATTTATTTTGAACAATTTGCAATCCTAAGAAAAATTTCATTTCTCCTATCATACTTATCTCAAATTCATTTTTCATATCTTTTGAGAATTTGTTACTAGCTTCATCATTTCCTCCAAAAATGATATCATCAACAAATACAATGATTATCAACAAACCATTTTCTATTTCTTTCAAGTACAAGATGTTTTCTATTGTTCCTTTAGTGAATCCAAGCTTTGGTAAGTATTTATCTAACCTTGTATACTAGGCTCTAGGTGCTTGCTTTAATCCATACAAGGTTTTCTTTAATTTGCAAACCATATCCTTCTCTTCTATCAAAGGAAAACCTTCTAGCTACTCAAAATAAACTTCTTCAAGTTCTCCATTAAAAAATGATTACTTAACATCCATCTAATATATCTTGAAGTTTTTATTTGCTACATATGCCAAGAATATTTTGACTGCTTCTATTCTTGCTATAGGTGCACATGTTTCCTTATAGTCTATTCCTTCTTGCTGAGAATAACATTTGCACACTAGTCTTGCTTTGTTTCTTATTACTTCTCCTTGTTCATTCATTTTGTTTCTAAGAACCCACTTTGTGCCAATCACATTCTTTTTCTCGGGTCTAGGAACTAATTCTCATGTGTCATTCTTTATTATCTATTTGAGTTCTTCCTCCATTGCTTTCATCCAATGATCATTCTTGATTGCTTCATCTATTCTCTTTAGTTCTACTTGAGATATTAGACATAGTTCTTCATTGATTCTGCTCCTTTTTCTTTACTTCCTATTATCTAATCAGCAGGATAATTTATCATCATATTCTTATTTGGGGTAGGAGTTGCTGCTTCAACTCTTATTTCAAGTACTTCACTCTATTCTCCTCTTATTTCTTTAGTGTGCACATTATTCTGCAAGTCATTGTTAGTCTTGAGAAATAATTCATTACATCTATTGGTCATCCTAGAATAATTATCTTCATCAAAGTTATAATCCATCATCTTTTCTTTGGTGCCAAAAATTTCATCTATTCTCACATTTGTGTAATCTACTATAGTTTTGGTTCTATAGTTGAAACATATCTAAGCTTTACTTTTTAATGAATAGCCAAGAAATATACCTTCATCGCTCCTTGGATCAAACTTATTGATATCATCATCTCTTTTGATGTAACATTTGCTCCCAAATATTCTAAAATATTTGACTAATGGTGAGTATCCAAACCATAAATCATAAGGTTTTTTCTCCATACCTTTTCTCATCTATGCTTTGTTCAGAGTGTATACTACTATGTTAACTACTTCTCTCCAATATGTCTTTGGTATATCATTCTTGAATAACATAGCTCTTACTACTTCAAAAATTGATCTATTTCTTTTTTTAGCAATCCCATTATGCTCAAGTGGATAAGGTGAAGATAAATACCTCCTAATTCCATGCTCTTCACAGTAGATATTGAATTCTTTGGAAGTAAATTCTCCTCCTGTATCATATCTTAAGATCTTGATTTTAACTCCAGATTCATTCTCTACTCTAATCTTGAATATCTTGAATTTCTCAAATGCTTCTAATTTTTCTTTAAGAAAAGCTACCCACATCATTTTGGTAAAATCATCAAAAAAAATCATAAAATACCTTTCTCCATAGAATCCTCTTGTTCTTGAAGGACCACTTAAATCTATATGGACCAATTCCAACTTCTTTGTAGTTCCAAACTTCTTGCTAGGAAATGAAACTTTCTTCTGCTTAGCAAAGATACATTCCTTACAAATAATGTCAGTAGGCTTAGTCACCTTGGGTAAATCTCTTACACATGTGTATTAATGAATTTCACAATGTTATCAAAGTTTATATGACAAAATCTTCTGTTCCATAACCAATTTTTGTCAACATTAGCTACTAAATATGTTATGTAATTGGTGTTCAATTGAAATACATTACCCTAGGTTCTTATGCTAGTACTAAGAAATTTTCCTTCCTTGTCCTTAATGATACATGTGTCATTACCAAACTATAATCGGTAATCCTTGTCAATAAGCTAACCAAAACTTAACAAGTTATGTTTCAATCCATCAAAAAAGTAAACATCATCAGTATTTGTTTTACCATCAAGTGTGATAGATCCAATTCTTATAATGTGATAGGCTGCACTATTCCCTACTTTGGAAATCCCTCCAGCATGACTTCTAAATTTGACAAACTTTCTTATATCACTAGTCATGTGATGTGAACAACCACTATCAATGATCCTATCTTTCCTTTCAACTTGTGAGGCCAGTGCACATTCTTCTCTGATCTCTTTGTGAAGATCATCCTCCTTTGTAGCTACAAATCCCAATTCATCTTCACTTATGCTTGATCAGATTCTTCTTGTTCTTCTTCATTATCATATAGGAAATTTCTAGGTTTTTTAGGTCTAAATCTTCCAGACTAGGTTTGCTAATTCTCCAGATTGTTTCAGATTGAATTATGTGGCTTCCAATCTACCAAGTAATGTTTATTTGGTGAAATTATTAGTACAAGGTATCATCAGTTGAATCATTTGTGTTATTGTCTTGAAATGTGGTGTTAGACTCTTCAAGATCTTCCATATTACTTCATCATCCAATTTGGTTCCACCATGAGATCTAATTCCTATAATAATCTCAGATATTCTGCCAATATAGCTTCTTATAGATTCATCTTCCATCATTCTAGCGTATTGAAATGCACAATGAAAATTTTTGTAATCTAACTCTTTTTGCATGTGTATCACCCTCATAATTAGCTTCTAAAGTTTTCCAAATTTCATGAGATGTTTTTTAGTAGTTTTACTTGACTATACTCACATTTAGGTAGAGCTGACAATATTGCTTCTCTTGCCCTTATGTTGCACATAAATATTTCTCCTTGCTCCTTGATACAACTTTCAAGATTGTCTTCTTCCACAATATCCTTAGATACCTTGGTTATAAGCTAATATCCTAGAACCATGCACAAAAGATGAGTCTTCATCTTATCCTTGTAGCTATCATAATTGGTGCCATCAAATCTTTGACTTTTCTTTCTGAACATGTTCACCATGGATCTCCCAAACTTGTTAAACTTTTTCTTCAAGGACCTAACACTCTAATACTAATTGCTAGAAATAATAGTCCACCAAGATAATTAAGAAGGGGGGTGGGGGGGTGTGTGAATTAGTTATCCAAAAGTTAAAAAAATTTTACCTCTTTAAAAAAACTTAACCATTCAACCAAAGTAAACAAAAACCATACAAAGATGCACATAAATAATTACACTAGATATGTTGACTAGAGAAACCCTTGATCAGAGGGAAAACTCTAGTGGGAATGATGCCCACTAGATGATGTACTAATATAAATATTCCTTGTTAGAGGATGGACCCTGTTAGGAGTCTATTACAACATTTAGTACAAAGAGTCCCTATTAGGAAACTTAACCCTATTAGAAGATTCCAACCCTATTAGGAGTTGTACCAACCCTGTAAGGAGTTGTGGAAGATAGTTAAACCCACTATTCAAATAGCTTGAGGATTAGATCATGAACCCACTGTCCAATTGACCTCAGTACTATTCCTTTTAGAATAATAGATGTGAAATAAGCTTCTACTTCTTCCTTTATCTAGTACATCAGACTTCTTCTCCTCTAGACCATGCAATTAGATTTGGAACTTAGTTCTTAATAATAATAACCCTTAAGGTCACTTATAGGTAAATTGTTAGAAATGCATTAGAATAACTAAGAGTAGGGGGTGGGGTGAATTAGTTATTCAAGGTCCAAATGTCCTAATAAACTTTTTTCACTAAGTATAGTGAGCCTATTAAACTAACCATGCATCCAAGCTAAACATACATCTTAGCAAGTTACTGAAAAATCAACATGTAGGAATAAAACATGAAAGATCAACACATAACACAGTGATTTACATGGAAACCCAATTTGGGAAAAGCCACCAGTAACATGCTACTCAATTCTCACTCTTTCGAAGTGATGCCCTATGAAAGGCCTACCTTATTAAAGGCTACAACACACTGTTAAATGTGACCCGGTTAAATGATTTCAACCACCCTATTAGAAGTGGGCCTAGTAAAAGGACTTTATAACATTCACTTGGAATGTCACCCTATTAAAGGATTTAAAAAATGGTTGTTAAACCAACCTAAGTCCATAGGATTTTACCCTAATTGATACAATTGCTAGAGAGTAACAATAAGGGCTTTTGATCTGATACAACTCACAACATAACTTGCTGATTTTAGATCTCAATTCAGCTCACAAATTTTCCTGGCCTTTATTCTCTACAACTTTGATAGCTTGTCCTTCTTTCAAGCTTTTTCTCCTTGGGTCTCCATGCTTGATGTTCCAATGCAATCACCTCTGTGGTCACCTATCAATGTAGAGTCTCGGTACTCTATTCCTCCCTCTCGATGTCTTCACTTTGACACCACATACTTTCTTTAACCAACCTCTCCTATAACTCCTTAAATAGAAGTCTAGAATACTTTTCCCACTCTAATATTTCTACTCTTAATTTTGGTTTGAATGGATTAGGTAAAATTTAATGAATTTACCATTAATCTTGTTTCTTTTGGAAACATCATTAAGAATCCTCCTGTATTCACCCAAAAACTAGTTAACCTATAATTTTGTGCTGCCAGCTCATCATACTTATCCTCCATCTAGTTCACAAACTTCAAGGTAAAAAACTTGTTAGCTCAGATTTGGAAAATCTTTGACTTTTCAAATAATGCAATAGCTTGGAACTATTGAATTTCTAATGCTCAGCACATATTGTGTTACTCAACACTAACTATGTTTTACTGATGCTCAGCACCTATTACTTGCTTAGCACCTAAAATTGCTTGGCTCCTTCTGTTTCACTTGGCACACACTATATTTTACATTTTCTCAACACTTACTGATAATCTACTTAGCATGAACTAGCTTGCTCGACATTCACTAATGAACTTAGTCAAGCTTTATAGTCACCTTTGTTACAACTTATTCTTCTAAAGTTTCTAAGTGTATGCAACCTGTGTGTCTTCAAGTGTATTATCAATACATCATTTTATCATTGTCTTAACTAATTCTTGTACTTCATTACAAAACCATAACTCAACCTTTCTCTTAGGTGCTTTTGTTACATCTTATTGATTAAATCCTCTTCATCAATCAACTAAGTGATAGTACTTGGATCATTTAAGAAATTTTCATTCCAACAGGTTTGACATCAGTGACAAAACAATGATTGGAAACATTCTGTATCAATAATATCCCTTCTTTGCAACAATTTCCATTCTTCAATAATGATCTTTTCAATCATATTTCAACAATCTCCCTCTTTGGCATTAATGGAAAACCAAATTATCAAAATTCTAAGTAGGTTAATAACAATATGTCAAATGCCAAAAAGAAAACTTTGAATCCAAAAGTGTTCATCTTATTAGCAACTTTGAATTTCTTATAACTCCTAAATTCTATAAGTAACTCCCTCTTTCAAAGTATTTTTGCTAATACACTATCTTCTTCTTTATTGTTCTGCTCCATCTTTGATTTGTTATCTTGATTGATTCCTTTTCTTCTAATTCTCCCTCTTAACTATTGTATCCTATTCTTTCCTTTCTACTATTTCTCCCTCTAAACATTTGATCAGTTTTTGCTATTTCTCCCTCTTTGACAACAATGCCAAAGACATACTATTTTAGCATCTTGTCATGCAAGAATAGCAATTGTAGTAACTCTAATTTCTCTCTCTATCACATTGCTTGTGACTTGTTTCAAATTTCAATACTTTAATTACTTCAAGAAAAGCCTAAAGCAAGTATCCTTTGCATCAATTTATAACATATCAGCAATCAATTCATTTGATGCAAGGCAATCTTGTTGTTATTCACACAGCCTTAGATAAGGGTACCACCTATAACTTACTTCTAAGATACTCAAATGCATCTTTAGGTAATGCTTTTGTGAAGATGTTAGCAATTTGTTCCTTTGTGTTGACATATTCCATCTTCACTTATTTGTGTTCCACCGGTTCTCTTACATAGTGATACTTAATTGCAATGTGCTTTGTTTTAGCATTCATCATAGGATTCTTTGATATGTTAATGACACTTGTATTATCACAATAGTGTATCACAGGTTCAGTTACCTCTTCCTTCATACCTTTCAATATGTTCTTGATCCATATAATATTTCTACAGTTGATGGCTGCAACAACATACTCATCTTTAGCTGTGGACTATGAGGTACAACTTTACTTTTTGCTAGTCCAAGTGACTAATCTTTTACCTAAGAAAAGTGTTCCTCCACTAGTGCTTTTTCTATCATCTATATTACCTCCCCAATTTGCATTAGTTTAGGAATTCAACTCAAACTTTTCACTCCTCTTATAGTATAAGCCAAAATCATTTATTCCTTTTAGGTACCTCATTATTATTTTTACTGCCATAAGGTGATTTTCTCTTGAGTTTTTAGAAAATCTTGCCACTATTCCAATAGATAATGCAATGTCTGGTCTACTATGTATAACATACTATAACTTTTCAATCATTGATCTATACATTGTCTAATTTACTTTAGTTGACTCATCGTTCTTGGATAACTTATGTCTTTTTACCATTGATGTACTAATTGGTTTTGAATCCTCTAAGCCAAATATTTTGAGTATCTCCTTGATAGATTTTTATTGGGTCACAAATATGCCATGTTTTAGTTGATGTACTTACAATCCAACAAAGAATTTTATTTCCCCAAACATTGACATCTCAAACTCATGTTTCATTTGATCAACAAAATCTTTGCATAGGGCATCTTTTCCTCTAAATATTATATCATCAACAAAGATTTTAGATATTAAAATGTCTTTACCTTTATTTCCCTTGATAAATAGGTTTCTATTGTCATATGTTCTCTCAAATCCTATCTTCACAAAATATTTGTCAAGTCTCTCATACCATGCTCTAGGCACTTGTTTCAGACCATAGAGTGTTTTATGTAGTTTACAAACCATATCCTTATTTTTGTCATCAACAAATCCCTCTGGTTATTCTATGTAGACTTCCTCTTCTAGTATATCATTCAGAAAAGTAGACTTTATATCCATTTGGTAGACTTAAAAACCTTTATAAGTAGCATCTGCAAGTAGTGTTTTTACTCCTTCCATCCTTACAATAGGAGAAAATGTTTTCCCATAGTCTAGTCGTTCTTCTTATGCATAACCTTTATAGACTAGTCTAGCCTTATTTCTTGTGATCTCACCATTCTTCCTAAATACACACTTGGTACCAATCACATTCTTATCAACTAGTCTTGGAACTAAAGTCCAAGTTTTGTTCTTCTCTATCTGATCAATCTCTTCTTCCATAGCTTTACGCCAATCATCATCCTATAGTGCATCTTTCACTATTTTGGGTTCAATCTTTCTTAGTAGACATGATTCATTCCTTGGTCTATTCCTTCTCATTGGTCTAGCTTCCTTGTCACCAATAATTTATTATGCAGGGTGATGTCTTCTCACATACTTGGATAGCCTTGGTTTTCTTCTTGTTTCCATGTTTGGTCTTTCATCTTTAGAGTCACTATGCACATCTCTTTTAGGTAGCTCAACATCTCTTTCATGTGTACTAATTTTAGAATAAAAAAGTGCATTATCTGCATTCTACAACTCAACTTCTAAATACAGCTCGACATTCACTAGTTGTGATTCAGGTGATACTAAAACTTGTTGTTGATTCTCAACTTGATTGGTAGCTTGTTCTTCAATGGGCATCCCTTCATAGAAGTATACAAAGGATCTATACTCTTTTGGTTTTTTGGTTTCATCAACTTGAACTTCTGTATGCTCATCAAAATTTACATTTTCTCTCTCTCTCTCTCTATAATTTTGTTAATGTTAGTATTCAAATAGTTATATGCTTTACTTCTAGTGGAGTATCCAAGGAATATGCCTTCATCACTCTTTGCATCAAACTTTCCATTTCTAGAATCTTTAAGAATATAGTATTTACAACCAAACACTTTGAAATGTTTTACATTGGGTGAGTGATCATAACATAATTTAAAAGGTGTTGCATTTCTACCTTTCTTGACTTATACTCAATTTAGGGTGTAGACAACTATACTCACACCTTTTCTCTAGTACTTTAGAACAAAATTCTTCTTTATCATTAATGTTCTAGCATAATATATCACTAATCTATTCCTTCTTTTTGTAATGACATTTTGTGGGAGAGTTCTAGGTGCTGATTTTTGTCTTTTAATTCCTTTATCATTACAAAATGTCTCAAATTATTTTAATGTGAACTCTCCTCCTCTATCTAATCTTAGGAACTTCAGATTCTTTCTTGTTTCTTTCTCAACCTTGTCCAAATACCACTTAAACATTTGAAATACATCAAATTTTTTCTTTAAGAACATGAAAATCATCATCCTAGAATAGTCATCTACAAATAACATTATATATCTATCTCCTTTTTAGCTTTGCACTTCTATTGGGCCACATAAGTCTGTATGGAATAACTCTAATACTTCTTTGGAAGTATAAGTTTTACTTTTGAAACTTGACTTGGTCATCTTTCCTAGCTAACACTATTTGCACATTATATTATTAGGCTTCTTCAGTCTAGGTAAACCCTCTAACTTTCTTCTTTTTTCTGATGCTAATCATGTTATCAAAGTTGACATGACATAGCCTTTTATGCCATATTCACACATCATCAAACCTTACAATGAAATAGGCTACATCTTTCCATATCTAGGTAAAATAGATTACTCTTAGTTTGTTCTCCTTTTTTTATCAAATTTCAATAAGTGTCATAGATTTTTGGTAGTTTTGTTTCCAAATTCTACTTTACATACTGCATTGCCTAACTATGATACACTCAGTAGATTGTAATTTAATCCTTCAACATAATATGCATTATCAAATGAAATTTTCTCTATAAGCTTAATAGAACCTTTTCCTTTGATTATACATGGAACATCATTTCCAAATCTAACACTATTTCCATCATACTGAGTAAAGGTAACAAACTTACTTTTGTGTCCTGTCATGCGATATGAGCACCCACTATTTATGATCCATCTATCATTCTTGTTTACGCAGGTTACCAATGTTGTTGCCTTATCTTCATCTAACTCATCCTTTATGCCTAAATAGACTACCTCATCATCATTTTCATTAGAATCCTCTTCTTCAACAATGTAGCACTTTTGGCCTTTGTCTTTGTAATGTCTTCTATCATTTTCTCTTTTGTTCTTGTACTTCTTGCCTTCTCTGTTGTTCTTTTTCTATGTGCATCTTACAACAATATGTCCTACTTCATTGCAATTAAAACATATGATAGGTAGCTTACCTTTGAATTTACCTTTGCCTCTATGAAATCTTTTGGCCAAAAATGCTTCAAATTGTTCCACATCTTCTTCATTTTTAATACTATCACTGGATCCATATTTTACCTTTCTCTTCTTCTTCTTCTTTGGTTTCACCTCTTCAGTTTCTTTCAACAATAGCTTGGCCTTGAAAGAAGATTCAAGATTCTTAGGTTTGTAGTTATCAAAGTTGGATAATTCAAATGCAGTAAGTCTTCCCACTATACCTTCAAGAGTTAGCTTATTTCTTATTACACATCTTAACTCTTGGATGGCTAACACTCTAATAGCATAGATGGGGAGCAAGGTTCTTAAGAATTTTCCATTAACAATTTCATCATCTAAATGACCACCCAAACTTCATATTACACTTACTACTTCCTTTATTCTAGAGACATATTGAGCAATGTTCTCACCTTCCTCCATTCTCATGTCATCAAACTTTCCTTTGAGGCTTTCTCTTTTTTCTCTTTGAAAATTCTAATTTCCTCCATAAATATTAGTCAAGGCAGAGTCACATCCCTTGATGTCATCAAATTCAGCATAGTTGAGGGTAGAGGCAAACTCTTCTTTTTCTTCATATCTTTTGTAGTAGGAACACTAGCTAGATCTACATGTTCCACTTCAATTGAGGTTTTTGGATGATCACTTATTGATCTAAGGTGTAGCTTCATTTAAATTTTCCATGCAATGAAGTTATCTCTATTGATCTTGGGAACTTCTCACTTGAACATCTTGATCTTTTCTACTTCTAGTACCTTTAAACCAAATCAGCAAATGACTCTGATACCAATTGTTAGAAATGTTTTAAAATAGTTGAGAGGGGGGGGTGAATCAGTTATTCAAGGTCCAAATGTCCTAATAAATTTTTTTCACTAAGTATAGTGAGCCTATTAAACTAACCATGCATCCAAGCTAAGCATACATCTTAGCAAGTTACTGAAAAATCAACATGCAAAAATAAAATATGAAAGATCAACACATAACATAGTGATTTACATGGAAACCCAATTTGAGAAAAACTACCAGTAACATGCTACTCAATTCTCACTCTTTTGAAGTGATGCCCTATGAAAGGCCCACCCTATTAAAGGCTACAACACAATGTTAAATGTGACCTGGGTAAAGGATTTCAACCACCCTGTTAGAAGTGGGCCTAGTAAAAGGACTTTAGAACATTCACTTGCAATGTCACCCTGTTAAAGGATTTACAAAATGGATGTTAAACCAACCTAAGTCCATAGGATTTTACCCTAACTTATACAATTTCTAGAGAGTAACAATAAGGGCTTTTGATTTGATACAACTCACAACATAACTTGCTAATTTTAGATCTCAATTTAACTCACAAATTTTCCTAGCCTTCAGTCTTTGTAGCTTTGACAGCTTGTCCTTCTTTCAAGCTTTGTCTCCTTGAGTCTCCATGATCAATGTGCCAATGCAAACACCTCTATGGTCACATATCAAAGTAGAGTCTCAATACTTTGTTCCTCCCTCTCGATGCCTTCACCTTGACACCACATACTCTCTTCAACCAACCTCTCATGTAACTCCTTAAATAGAAGTTTGGAATACTTTTCCCACTCTAATATTTTTTCTCTTAATTTTGGTTTGAATGGATTAGGTAAGATTCAATTAATCTACCCTTAATCTTATTTCTTCTAGAAACATCATGAAGAATCCTCCTCTATTTGTCCAAAAAATGGTTAACCTAAAATTTTGTGCCACTAGCTCATCATTCTTATCCTCCATCTAGTTCAAAAACTTCAAGGTAACAAACTTGTCAGCTCAGATCTAGTAAATCTTTGACTTTTCAAATAATACAACAACTCAACACTATTAAATTCATGATGCTCAGTACATAGTATGTTACTTGACACTAACTATATTTTACTAATGCTTGAAATCTACTATGGATTCACTTGACATCTACTATATTTTATTGATGCTCAACACCTATTACTTGCTCAACACCTAAACTTGCTTGGTTCCTTCTATTTCACTTGACACACACTAGATTTTACATTTGTTCAGCATTTACTGATAATCTGCTTGGTATGAACTAGCTTGCTTAACATTCAATAATGAACTTAGTCAAGCTTTGCAGTCAACTTTATTACAACTTATTCTTCTAAAGTTTCTAAGTGTAGCCAACCTTTGTATCCTCAATTGTATTATCAATACATCACTTTATCATTGTCTTAATTGATCCTTGTACTTCATTACAAAACCATAACTCAACCTTTCCCTTGGGTGCTTTTGTTACATCTTATTAATTAAATCCTCTTCATCAATCAACTAAGTGATAGTGCTTGGATCGTATAAGAAATTGTCATTCTAGCAAGTTTGAAATCAGTGACAAAACAATGATCGAAAACATTCTTTATCAACAATCTCCCTTCTTTGCAACAATTTCCCTTCTTCAATAATGATCTTTTCAATTAGATTTCAACATAAATCACTCTGCTTGCTCAATAGTTCACAAGTCTCATATGCTCTCTATATCTTAAACATGGAAACGATCTTTCCTTTATACCATTCCTAATAATAAATCCTTGAGTTGGCTTCCCACTTAATTATAATACATCAATTAAATGAATACACATTTAATTAATGCTATCAGCTCATAGTCATAAGTAGACTTTTTCTTGTGAAAATTCTATACATGTGCATTCTTTCATCACCAACCATTAGACTATCTCTAGTTAAATGCACAACCTTTCATTACATTTGTGATGAACTGCAACAATCACACAATGGGACCTGCTATCCTAATACTCTATTTCCATATGATTCTTTATAGATCAATAATATCTTTTGTATACTATCAATTTAGGTTCTGCACACTTACTCTTGTAACAAACACATATTGTAATATACTTTGGACACTGGGAATCAATAGATGAGTAACGTATTATTCTTAACATAGAGATCATAGTCTACTGCTTTGTCAGTCTTCACAAACTTACTACTATGTTGTCATCAATGACAAATATAGTCATGAATACATCATATAAATGTTTTGCAATGATCCCCCATAGTGATAGAATCAACATTTATGCTAATAGTTTTGGCTCTATTTCTACTTCTATTTTTGGTAGCCATTTGTTTGGAAGTCAAGAAATAATGTTCTCTTTCATTTCTAAGTGCTAGCTCTACTCGGATGGGCAGGTATGAGTATTTTCCTATTTTTTGGATGGGGGTTTTGGGTTTTGCACCATTATGTTGGTTTCTTTTACATATGGGATTCAAACAATTTTGATTGGATTTTTATGGTTCATTTAACAAAGGGTAGAATGAGTTTTATTTTTGTTGATTTTTGTCAATGTTGGGTTTTTGCCTCGATTTGCATGCTGCCCAATTTTTTTGGGTTTTCTTGGCATGGTGTTGGTCATGGATTTAGATTATTCATAGGATGTCAATCCGAACACTATTGCATTTTTATGTTTGCATTGGGATGCATGCTACATCTGTACTCCGAATCTTGTATTCAATTGAGTGTTGTTTTGCTTGTGTTCTCATCCATCCCTTGTTATGATCTTCATATTGTTGGTGCACCTCCACATGAGCACATGTGCTTACATTTTTTAGGTGTTTATGAGTCCCAAAATCTTGTTTATCATTAGTGGAGTTATGTTCATTGGGGCTAGGTTGGGAATATTCATTTCCTATGAGAACTGATTGTGTGATGAGAATGGGTATGTAATATAGACACTGGAGGGGATTCTCTTATAACCTTGGTGTCTTTTTCCTAGTGGGTAGGCATGAAGAAGTTTCTAAATAAGTGATAACTAAATTAATTAATATGTAATAAATCTAGGACAATTAAAATGCACAATATCTGACGGTGATCCAAGGGTATGAGCCTAATGGTATATTTAAGGGCATGTCTCTATACAATTTTTGTTTGAGGGTATGATGTAATGGCCTCTTTGGAGAGTGTTTCTATATGATATTTAGCTTGGGCTTTGTGATTCCAACCAACTTAATATCCACTAGATTTCCTACATACTTGACCCATAGAGTTTCTGACTAAGACTTGTTGTATTTGCATTTTTCATGATCTTGGTTTTAGTCCTCTTTATTGTCTAGCATGAGTGCTAGCCATGGATGTTTTTTTTTATGTGTGTTTATGGTTGGATCATTATCTCCATCATCATGATAAGAGTGGGATTAAGGGTTCTACATAGTTGGGAGGCATAGCTTCCTATACCACTGCTGGGGACCAATGCATAGAGATAGTCTATTTCTAGTTGAGACTAATGCTTGATGCTCACTTGGTATTTTGGGTTTCTAGAGTATGTTTCTTTGTGATTAATGCATTAATTGGAATGCTTGGATATCATGTTAGCCAATGTTAGTTTTATTTGATGTATTCCTTATTATGATGTCTTAGCATATGATTAGATGGTGTGATTCACTACTAGTTAAAGTATCTATGCTTAATGGATTAACATGTTAGGTCTTTTTGTTCTTATGATGTTACTTACATTTGTAGTAGTAACCCTTATAAGACAACTCTGACTATCTAGTTGGAAGTTTGTGATGTTATACTTGAGGGATGGCTAGGATGCATGTATTCTCATGATGCTATTACATTTGGAAGGAACCAAGTATGAGTTTTAGATTTTTTTGATAATGAACCATGCATGTATATTGCAATGTTGGTTTCTACATGTTATTTCATATGCTATTATAGATTAGATAGATGGATTTTTTCTTCTCCTTGTGGCATGTTGCCTTGTATTTCCTTTATTCAAGTATCCAAGCCTCAATTATTATGGATCTAATACACCCCAATGTGGAGGTTCTAACTCTTTTTCAATTCTAATTATTTGTAGGGCTATATCTTTGCTATCCTAGATGACAATTGTTCAACATTGGGCAATACTGAAAAAGTATCATGCACCTTAAGGAGAAATATTGTATGATACTGGAAAGTATCACATGATAGTTATAAGTTCTATCATACGATTCTAGTAATGTATTGCATAGTAATAGTAAATCTATCATGTGATCCCTCAAAGTATCATTAAGTAGTTAAGAGAAGTATCGCATGATACTAGAAAAGTACCACCCAGTAGTAATGTGAAATGTCGTACGAGACTAGAAAAGTATCACCTAATATCTTTGCAAATATTTTCTCAAGAAAAAAAAAGGTATCTCTAGACTTGTTTGTTGAGAGTCAAAGGGTGTTTTGGGTACCCTCTTGGGATGTGCCCCTTCCTCATTCTTGATAGGTCAGAGATCTTTGGTTTCTCATTTGCAAAAACTCTCATAGACTTTGGTTTTGGATGTGTTAGCAAGTAGTGATGCTTGGCAATTCATTGGTTTCTTGGATTGGTTGGTTAAGTCTTTCACTATTATCTTATGATCAATTTCATGTTGATGTTGTTTACATTCTATGCTTGTTTAAAAAAAATTATATTTGATTTTGTATGGACCCTAAAATGGCCACCAAAACTATGGGCCCCCATTATTCAGTTTATTAATTTATCAATTTTCTAAATCAATGGTTTGCAATATTTTATTAAATCAATTCAAATCAATTTCCTTGATCAAATTCAATTATTTCATTTCTAAGGTTGATCATTTTATCCTAAATCTTATTTAATTAAAAGAAAATCTCCCTTTTAATTAACTAAAATAAGTGCCCAATTAATTTTAAAAAGCCTCTCTTTTAATTAAATAATTCATCCACATTTAATTAATTAAGAGAAAAAACCCTCTTTCAATTTAATTAAATATTTCCTATTTAATTTAAAGAACTTGCTCCCTTTTAATTAAATAAATACCCACTTAAAGAGGAAATAAAATAATTAAAAATTAAAAAATTTTGTACACTTAAATGCACATGTTTCTAAGTGGGATTCCATCTAATTCTTTTCCTATTTTCTCATTAGTGGATCTTTATTTCACACTAATAATTCTTTCTCCACCCTTGATTAAATCTTTTTTCCTCTTAATCTTGATCATCCAATCTTTTTTATAAGAGAGAACCCTCTCCTCATTTTACATACACACACTCTATGTTATTGTTATGTTGCAAGTTTGGAGAGCGATTTTTGAAGAATGACTTTGAATACTAAAGATTTTTGTGGAGAACTACTATCTTCTTGTTTTCTTCTCTCATGCATCCATGGATTCCATCATCATGATCCATCCTTAAATTTTCATATTAGCTTAGATCTTGCTTTCATAGATTAGATCTTCTATTGTTTTACATTGTTATCATATAGATTAGATTTAATCTCCATTTGTATGCATATTGGATCTTTGAATCTCTCATTTTATGGTGTACTTGCATGGGCACAAACTAGGTAAAAATTGAGGGCCTTCATTACAAACCCTTGCACTCCATGAATAGAGAGCTATGAGCCACCATTTGAGATCTCATTCTTAAGCAGTCTTGGATATAATGACTCATAGAAGTGTGCTCACATTTTAAGCATACATTTTGGTGCCCACCATGGGGCAACCCACCTTTAATTTATGGTTTTGGACATTTCTAGATCTAACCCCCTTGTATGGATTTGTTTGGAGACAAAAAACCCTAAATTTTAAAGATTTGATGATATCTCCCAGACGGTTTAGTATTTTGGTCTAAATTTTTTTTGTAGGTTGGAGACACATCACAAAAGCTTAAATCCAATTTTTAGATTTTTTGAGGTATTTTTGATTTTTTACATTTTTTTCTTGGTTTTTCATGAAAAATTGTTTTAGGGTGCAAATTAGCACATTTTTTGAAAAAAATTGCATTTTTGGAAAGCTCTCTGAAGTCTAAATAGGTTGTTTCTTTTTTCTTTGATTTTAGAGATCATATTAAGGCTCAATAATTTGATTTACAAAAAATGATCTATTTTGACAAAATGGTTTTCAAGGGTACAAATGAAAAGATATTTTTAAAATTCTAACATTTTTGAAAAGCTCTCTAATTTTTGATAGGGGTCTCTTTTTTGTATTTATGGTTTTGGATTTGAATTCATATCATATAGGTCCAATCTTGATGACTAGGTCAAAAACCAATAAAAAAAGGGCACTTGTTGAATAACTTACATTTTACTTTCATAGTGGATCAATGCATGATGTGTGCTTTCATTTGGGTTATTTTTTGATTATAATCACTTTTAAAAATTATATTTTTAGATCTAACCCTAGTTTTTCATAAGTTTGATATATATTACATATGTTTTGTTTGTTTGTTTTACTTGTTGCTTTGTTTGTTGCTATTGAGTATCCAAGCATAAATGAAAGATATAATAGAGAAATGACACATTGCAAGGATTATTAGGTATGTTTTTGGATCTCTATAAAATTTGGATTTAGAACTAAAATGAACATCTCATATGTTTGGCTTGAGTGCTTTTACATGCTTTCATCGATTCACACTTCATTTGGTGCTCTAAAATTAGATATAGTTTTTCTTTCACACATCTATGTTTCACATAGTAATTAGGTCCTATTAACACTATTTTTGAGATCTTGAGACTGAGCTTCATTCACTTGCTCTACTTGTGAAGCTCTTCATGACGATGGATCCCCTTGTAGGCAGGGAAGGATATTTGTTATTATCTTACTATTCCACTTGGATTTGTCCTCAACATCCATTAGTACTTTCTCTTTTGAGATTGGTGGTAATTGTTGTTGAATTTTTCAAAAAGTTAGTGAGATAATTTCAAATTAGGGTGTCAAAGAATCTTGTTTGATATGTTTGGGTAAGGTGAAGAGGCTAGAGGAGTATGCTCTATTCCCTTTTGGGCACATCAAAAACTTAGAACCCTTGAATCTAAACCAAGTCCCTAAGTGGTACAACTTTGTGAGTCTTCCTTGATTAGAGAAGGTTAACCATAGTGTACATTCCCTTTATTAGGTCAACCACATGGATGAAACCTCAAGTGATAATAGCCATTTTTGACATAGTAGAAGCAGCTAGTATATAAATGACTTTGTGGGGGAAATCCTCATGGGTGTAGTATTTTGTTGGGCTATCAGATCTCCTTAGTATCTTTGATTGATTAAATTTTGAGAATATGTCAAAACTCTAGTGCACTAGGATTGAATTTTTCCCACTATAGATTGCAAAAGATACATAGTTGAACATTACTAAGAACCATAGTGCTGCAAAATTTCCTTTTCTAAGATTGTGTGTGATTTGAAAACATTTTGAGAACGTACACAATAGTGGTTCTAGGGATTAGATTGATACTATGACACTATTTTTGTTCATGTGCAAGGTTTCTTTGTCCCTTGCTCATTGTTTGAAGACATTTGCTTGAAATTCTTGATTATTGTCTTGCATTCTTGGTTCATGATAAAAAAAATATTGATACACATAGTTGGACATTTAAAATGAACAAAATTTAAGTTCCTAAGTCAAGACTTTATGATCAAACTACTTTGTTGTCCTATTATTTCTAATCTCCCTAAGTTGATCTAGTTCATATTGGGCTACTTACCCCATTGTTAGAAGCTTGTTTACACCTTGAGTTATTGTGGTTTGACCTCTTGAATTAGTAATCATTGATTTCATAGGAGACCTTGTTTGGAGTTGGTGAGTTAGAGACCATCCTTGTTGAGAAAGATATACCTTATATTCTTTAATATTACACTTAGATAATCTTAGTAATCTCTTGTCCATCCACTTTCATCAAAATTCAATTTCAATTAATTAAAATTTGGGTAAATCATCCTCCTAGTCCATATGTGCTAGGATATTCACCCAAATTTGTTAGCACCTCTATGGAAATGTTGGTTTATGCCTATTGTAAAATTATATCTTATCATCTTTTTCTTGGACCAGTGAGTGCTTTTACTCTCCTAGTTTGGTACCAATGTTTCTTAGGGTTATCCTATCAACTAGTACCTTTTCTTTTATGCCAATTACAACAAGATATCAATTAGATCAAGGAAATGACCTCAAGTTGTCTTTAAACAATTACCTTTAGTTCAAACTTGTCAAAGACATAGGGGAAAAGAACCCATGTCTGTTCAATCACTCGAGAGTATTTCAGAAGCTTTGTTTGACCCTAGTGGTGATCTTATTGAGTTGAGTACACCCTTAGCATCACTTTATTTATATATGGATATGAGTTTTAAAAGAGCTCCACACAAGAAGAATCAAAGTAGTGAGTATTATGTTGACCTTTTGAGTGGTGATCCCACTCATGGAAGAAGACCAAACTCACCCCTTATTGAGGATAGGTATTTGGATGCACATCAAAGGACTAAGAAAAGTAAACATTTTGCCTATCAAGAAGAGGAATCCCAACATGATGATCAAATTAGCAAGCCTTCTAGGGCTCATGTGAATGCATCATTTACTAGTAACTGGTTTAGACAATTAAGACCATGTACACCACTCATAACACCTTTGGGTTATGTGAGTGATTGACTTAAAACACTTGAGCATGAGAAGAATGCCCTTCTAGAGGAAAAATCTAAGAAAGAAGAATAATTTAGATGCCTAGAGGAATAAATGAAAGTTATGATTGAGATTGAAAGAAAATCCTATCAAGAAGCACAAGATATTCTCATGGCTCAACAACTTGACAATGTACACATTGGCGGTGGAAACAACTCTCCTCCACTCACTCCTCCTAAGAATCCATGAAATGGAAAACATTAGAGAACACCTTCACCATCCCTTAGTCCTAGAGGAAGGAGATATTCAAGGCATGATGATTATAGGATACCAACACCTTCTAGAGTTTCAACACAACCTTCACAACAAGTTCATCATGGTTCACGAAATGGAGGTGGTAGCTCAAATGTTGATCACCATTCTTATGATTTCATGGCTATGCAACAAGATCCAAAATTTCAATAGTATGTAGAAGCATATATGGAACCAAAAAAAGATGTGTTCTTTAAAAATTTAGCCAACCAAGGTGTTAAGGTCCCTTACAAATTTGATATAGACAGAAAGATTCAAAAGCATGCTCCTTCTATGGAAGAAGAATTTGAGAAAATGAAAAAAAATGGAGAAAATGGAAGCACCCAAGAGTTCATTTTCACTTGATTCAGTTTGTCCTAATCCTTTTGATAAGAGTGTTGACATGAAGGAGTTTCCTAGGAAAATTGAGATCCCCCAATATGACAAGTATAATGGAAATGGGGATCCAAATGATCATGTGCATCAATTTTACACCATGAGTTTTGAATTTCATCATGAAGATTCATACCTTATGAGATTGTTTCCAAGGAGCCTTAGGGGTTAGGAAATGGAATGGTTTACCAATATCACTCCCCCTATTAATACGTTCCCTGAGTTAATTTAGAGGTTTGTTCAAAAATTTTCATACAAACTTTCATGATTTGTCTCATTATTAGATTTATGTCACATAAAGAAAAATCAAGGAGAATCCTTTGCCACTTTCTTACAGAGATAGAGACGATAGTGCTCTCATTATTCTAGGACTATCCCTAATAAAGAAAAGATTGAAATCCTCATTAGTAACATGGTTCTTAAGATGAAGTATGAAGTTAATTAGATGGTCTTTGAGTCTTTTGATGCCATGATTGAAACTGCATTTAGAATTGAGGATCTTTTGAAAGAGCAAGGTATTTTGACTAAGAATGAAAACAACAATAGTGGTAAGAATAGCAACAACAATAACAAGGATAAATGAGAGAAAACATATTGGAATAAGAACAAAAAAGTGGTTAATGATGGATTTGTGGATTCCTCTAAGCCTAAAAACCAAGTTGTTCTCCATTTGGCTAGTGCTAACCAACAGATTAACAAGCCAAGATATCAAGAAAGGCCTAAAGGAGAGAAACACAATTTTACACAATTGGGTGAGTCATATGAAGAGATATTCATGAAGCTCCTTGATCATAATCTTGTGCACCCTTATGATGCCACAAAGTTCTACATACCTGAAGTTAAGCCATGGTGGTGGGATGAGAAGGCCTATTGCAAGCTTCACAATGGCATTAGACATGATATTGAAAACTATGGGAGATTTAAGCATATTGTTCAAGATCTTATTGAGAATACAAAACTTGAAATAGATGGATTAAATACCAATGCTGATCACGCAACATTCAAAGAGCCTTTGCCCAAGTATGAGAAAGGGAAGCTTCCTAGCCTAAGAATGGCAAGGCTACAGTCAATTATAGTTATGAAAATATAGAAAATGATGTCAATATGCTTGAGGTTGTAGAAGAAAGTGTCAACATGATGGAAGATAAACATCCCAGTGGTTATGATTTAAATTTGAAGTCTCCTATCCTTGGTGAAAAACTTGTATTGGTACTAAGGGGTGCTCACTCTAGAGAGTCATCTCAAGGTCCCCTTGTCATTAGCGGACCCAATTCAAACTAGTCAAGTAAACCTAAGAAAGTGTCTTCCTAAAGTCTCAATGTTGTTACATGAAGTCAAGGTCCCCTTGTCATCAAAGGACCTAGTTCAAGCCAACCAAGTAAGCCAAAAAAAGGGCAATCTAAGAATGTTCCTTCAAAACTAGTGGTTAATCTTAAGTCAAACTATAATCTTGTTGATCAATTGCAAAGAACCCCGCTCAGATTTCAATCTTTGAGCTTTTAGAGTTGTCTCTGAGACAAAAGTAAGTCCTTGAGGATGCATTGTGCATTGTGAACATCCCCAATAATTTAGATGTTGATCAATTCTAGAACATGGTTAATCATATTGCTAGCCCTCATTACCTTTCGTTTTCAAAGGAATATGGTAAATATTTGAGCCATCTGTACAATCCTTCCCTTCATATTGAGGTCATGATCCATAGGACCCATGTTAGGCATGTGTTGATATATGGGGGTGTTGTGCTTAATATTTTTCTTTGGGTCTTTTAAAGACATTATTTATTCTAAACATGTTATTGATACCAAAAGAAAGATTACTATCAAAGCCTATGATGAGGCAGAGAGAAGTTCAAAGGTGTTGGTTGTCCTTCCTATTAGGATTGGCCCTATGGAAAAAGATGTTTTATTCCAAATAGTTGATGCTAGACCCCTTGCAGACAATATTTTACTTGGTAGCCCATGGATTCATGATATGCAAGCAGTGCCATCTACCTATCATTAGTGTGTTAAGTTCCTTACAATAGAATAGAGATTTGTATTCCTGGGGATAACACTTTTTCTATTAACTTGATTTCAACAAGCACTCATGTTCCCCTCAATAGAGAAGTAGATGATTTTAATGTAATGTGAATATTAGGATTTAACTGTGTGATTTTGAGTCAAACTTGATGACCCATGTTTCATGACTAGTGATTCAACACGAATCCATCTCTCATGAGAATAAATGGAACAGTTAGCACTCATTGGATCTAGGTGATGCTCATAGGGGTGAAGCACCAAGACTTCCCAGGAGGTCACCCATCCTAGTACTACTCCAGCCTGAGCGTGCTTAACTACGGAGTTTCCTCCACAGTTAAACCCAAAGCTTGCAACCTCAAATGAGGTTGCAAGCTTTGGGTTTAACTGTGGAGGAAACTCCGTAGTTAGGCGCGCTCAGGCTGGAGTAGTACTGGGATGGGTGAAGCATCGGGAGGTTGCAAGCTTTAAGTTTAACTATGGAGGAAACTCCATAGTTAAACGTGCTTAGGCTGGAGTAGTATTGGGATGGGTGACCTCCCGGGAAGTCTCGGTGCTTCACCCCTATGAGCATCACCTAGATCCAATGAGTGCTAACTATTCCATTTATTCTCATGAGAGATGGATTCATGTTGAATCACTACTCATGAAACATGGGTCATCAAGTTTGACTCAAAATCACATAGTTAAATCCTGATATTCACATCACAATTTGACTAGATGTGGAAATCATCTCCTACTTATCAATTTTAATGTAGTTTTAGTTGATTGAAAAGACAATTCTAAGTCCATAGACCTTGGCATGGGGAGATATCAACTTAACTCCCTCACAACATTACCAATTTACCTAGGTCTTATGGTAAACTTTTACAAGAGATGAAGCCTTCCTCTTCAGCTATGACATTATTTGACACATTTGTATAGTCATCAGTACTTATTCAAGATGAGAAAGAAGATGTGGCTATTAGAGATTGGATTTATAGAAAAGAGAAGTATATGCACAATGAAGATTTCACTGCTCCTAAAGCTTACAAAAGAGGGTATGCTCTTGTGAAGAAATTGGGTTATCCAAGATATGGTCCTCTTACCAAAAGATTGGATTCTAGAGCTAAACCCCTTGATCATGGTCTTTTTGGATGCAAGTCTAAAAAGCTAGTTGGCCTAGATTATGTGAATCACAGTAAGAATGTTGCTCCTATCCTTGATAAGTTAGATAGTGAAGAAGAGACTAAATGTATTTCTAATTTGGAAAATCAACAAGATATGTGTGAAGACTGGATCCCTTCTACTAATCTCTTTTGGGAAGATTCAAATAGTCTAGTATCTCATGACATAGTTGCAAATTTAGAACATGAGAGTTTGACCCTTAATGACATTGAGGCATCCATGTCCAAACATCCAAAGCCTTCCTAGTGTAAGCATCTTAGTCAAGATTCAGAAATAGATTCATGAGTATGAATGGGACTCTATCTCAAAACCTTCTACAATTGATATGGATGTTGATGTTGTTCATAAATATAGTTCTCAACTCAAGTTAGTCAATGAGTCACACATAGGGCTAGAGGATTTGAACTAGCATGTTGCCTTAGTGGATGATTCTTCACTTGTGAGGATGAATCTTGATTTGGATAATTTAGGAAGTTACCTGACAGAATCTAAATCTTTAGTCACTAGTAATATCATTCATATTCACAACCTTGAACCTGTTATTGATTTACCCCATGTTCATCTTGACCTAATTAATTGGTCCCAACACATTCAAGAACCTAAGCTCTTAACATTTCAAAATGACTATAAAATAGCCTGTTATTTGAATGCCATTGAACCTATAGTCTGTAGTGCCTCTCATGTTTTTAGTCTGTACCTTGTCTATTTTGATTTGAGAGATACTTGATACTCTTATTTTGTACCTTATGTTGATCCAAGGGTCAGACATTATACTTTGATTTAGTACCATAGATGCTTTCCTTCTATCCTATTCAGTTTATCATATTGCATGTTGATGCTATTTTGAGATGACAATATATCTATAATGATATCTAGTTATATGATGTATTGGACATATTGTTGATTATGTTATGAGATGGATTTTATGCTATGGGTATTTACTTCATTTATGTTCTTTACGCTTTCTATGAATGTGAGTGATGTAAATGGATTAATTAATTAATTAATGTTTAAATTGCTTCAGCTATTATATTATATGCAATTGCACTTGATCGTGTGTTCTAGTGTACAAGAATTATATCCCTAGTAGTGGTCTATGGAGTTAGTGATTCAGCTATTCATAATTATCAATGTCATCCCTGTATGGTCGACATATCCTTATTTTAGTTATGTTAATTAAAACCCTTCAGTGATTAGTAAATACAAACTCATCTGCATTATGTGATTAGACCAATGAGCGTGTCTATGCATTTAGAAGTTCACATTTGTCACGAAAGTGTTAAGTGATTTTCTGAGATTTTGGGTTTTTGGATTTTAAATTTTTTCAAATTTAAGTTTTGGCAGCTTTTCCTTAGGTGAAAATCCATTATGGATAATAACCTAATTTCATTTGGGTCAATTCAGAGTTTAACTACTCTAGCTAGCTATTTTCCATAATCAACTATTCACTCAAAATGAATAAGTATTGGAAAAAATGAATTCATTATTCACTTCTCACATTTTGGAAATTGAATTTGGAGAGTAAATTTGGAAATCCTCTTCTGAAGAATTATTGTTTTGTTCATTGTGGGAGCTATGAGTGTGGGATCTTTGTGAGGTTGGTCTCATTGGATTCAGCTCAAGGAGTTCTTGCTTTGCCATTAGTTTCAACAGTTTTGGTGGATTGTTTATTTTATTTTGTTAGTTTTAGTTTTGGTCCCTTTTTCTATTAGGTAGGGCCTTCCCATTTTAATGTTTTTGCTCCATTTTTGCTTCTGTTTCTTGTAGCAATATGTTAGGAGGTTGAGAACTAGTTTTCCCCTTCATTTTTGTTTGCTAGTTTTGCTCGGTTGGTCAGGTATGAATGCTTTCCCTATTTTTGGGATGGGGGTTTGAGATTTTGGGCTGTTATGTTGGCCATTTTTGCATACGCTATCTGATTTCTTTTATTTTTGGATTTTTGAGGTATTTGCACCCAAAGGCTAAATGGGTTTTAATTTTGGAATTTTTCCAAAATTTGGGGTTTTTACCTCATTTTGTGTACCACCCTATTTTCTTAGGTTTTCTCAACACATTATGGTTCATGGACCTGGATGATCCATTTGGATATCAATCAGACCACTTTTGCATCTTTTGTTGCATTGGGATGCATGATGCACCCATCCTCTTCATTCTATTTTGATTGAGGGATTTTTTGCTTTGTGTTCTCATCCAGTCCTTTGGTATGATCTTTGTGATGGTGGTATGCCACACATGAGTACATTTGTCAGGTGACCTATAGGGCCCAATCTTTTGTGGTACTTTTGAAAGTTGTGATCATTTGGGATGGGTTGGGAATTTGCATGCCTATGGGCACTCATCGTTGGATGAGCATGGGTAGGGTAGGGTAGCATATGGAGGGGGCTTCTACCTCACAGCTTGATGATCATTGTGCCCCGAGGGTTGTCGAAGGAAGCTTTAATTAAGTGATAATTAAATAAAATACTAGGTTGTAATAATCTTAAGATAATAAAATGTTTGGGGTGCCAGAGCCTTTCTGTTGAGGGATGTTGAATCTGCACAAGACCTAGCTTGGGCTTTCAATGCCAAGTGACTCTCCATGATGTTAGTCCCTACATAGTAGCCTTTGAGATGTCTGACCATGAACTATAGTTATGCATTGTTAGTGTCTTGGATTTAGTCATCATACTGCCTAGCGTGAGTGTTAGCCATGGATGTTTTTTTTGTGTGTGTGTGTGGTTGGATCATTATCTCCATCAGCATGGTGGGTGTGGACCTATGGCTACCACATGGTTGGGAGGTGTAGCTACCTTCACCACTGCTAGGGACTGGAACATAGAGATAGTCTTGTATCCTAGTGCGATAGTTGTTGGATGTGTCACTTGGTACTTCAATTTATGGAGTATGCTTTCTTGTAATTTATGCTTTCATTGGAATGTTGTTTATCGTGTTTAATGGATGTAGATTTAATGTATTCCTTATTATGGTGTTTAGCATGTGGTAGATGATGCTATTTGCTTGCAAATTTATCTTATGCTTACTACTAGCATGTTAGATTTTATTTGTTATATTGTAGCATGTTTAGTGGTGGTGTTCCTATCATGATAGCACTGATGATCTAATTAGTGGCTTGGGACATTATGTGTGAGGGATGGCTAGGACCCACGATGGTCTTATGATGCCATTAACAGATGGGAGGAACTATGTACTTAGTTTATTTATTCAGTACTTTGCAATGTTAATTAGGTTTAATTGTGATGTTGCTTTCAGTACACTGTGATGTTCCTTTTGTTCTTTCCCTTCGATGTATGATTTAGATGGTTAGATTTTGGATTTTCATCTTTCAATTTGTCAAGTGTTTTTGCCTCGAGATGTGGATCTAGTACTCCTTGGTGTGGAGAGTTTTTATCTATGTTTTTCCTTATTGTTTTTCTTAAAGTTTTCTTTCTTTTTCCCTAGGCGACCATGTGTCAGCATGGTGTGATACAATATAGTGTCTCATGCCCATTTGAGAAATGTCGTATGATACTTTAAAGTATCACACACCCTCAGAAGAAATGTCATACAATACACTTTCAGTATCATACACCCTTTGGAGAAGTATCGCCCAACCCCTAATTATGTTACCCTCCTTTTGGAGAAACATTGTGCGACACTAGTAAAGTATCGCACAATGCTGATTAAGTGTCGCACAATTTTTATGAAACCTATGCGAGTGGGCAGTGGGCACTTTTCAGTCCAACCCAAACTTTTCAAAGATGGTTCAGGGTACCGTCTTAGGTGTTCTTCAATCCCTTGGTAGTGCAATTTGGAATTCTATTGTATCTTTTTCGTAGTTCATTCTTCAAGGTTTAAAAATATCATTTAAGTATAAGTTGAAACTTATACTTAAGATATATTTTAATATATGCGACGACTCATTTGAGATGGGTTTCAGACCTCTACGGGCTAAGTTAAAGATTCTAGTAAATTTTAGGGCTTCAGAATTCAGACTTAGCCAATTTTTAGGAGTCTATTTTGATCTTTTAGCTTGGTCAATCTCTTATGTTTTCTTGTTTGTGTTTTTGGTGAGTAGTGGCATTTGGGGATCTGTTGGTGGTTGGATGTTTGTTAAGTCTTCCATTGTGATCTTTGTGATCTATGTATGTTGTTGTCATGTGTACTTACACTTGTTTTAAAAAAATAATAATTTGGCTTGTATTTTCATCCTCATTTCCAAGGATCTCTGAGCGAGGCATTACATCTGGTATCAAAGCACATGTTGCAACATTGAGATCTCTGTGTTATGCTTCCACTATGGTTTTTTTTGATTTTGTGTGTTGCTATGTTATGTTTTATTTTTTATATCATGTTTGTTCATGGTTTTAACTCTTATGCTTGTGATCCAATTGTTCTGACATCACCTTATTATTCCCATAGTGATGCCTCTTGCATGTAGACCTAGTGGCCATTATGGTACATGTAGTGGTAACTGTGGAAATGAACACCATGAAAAGGAACATCAAGGAGGAGGGGGAGAATAGGGTAATAACACTAATTAGGATGGCATGGTGGTATTGATGCTAGTACTCCAAGAGATTCTTGCTAGGCTTGGCCCTCATGTTGAGGAGTGCCAACATGATCAGAATTGGGAAGAGGGATCTCATCATGGAGATTACCATCACTCTAAGCATAGAGAGGAGGAACATGAACGTGAGCATTCTCTTACTCCACCTGGTGGCAGAGGGCACCATTAGGGTGGTTGAGACTATAGCAATGAGGATTCCATCAGATTGGATATCATGAAGTCCCTTTAGAGTTCTAGACTGCCACCGTTTGATGGCAAGGGAAGTGGCCTCAAGGCTGAGACTTGGTTGTTGTACATGGAGTGTTGCTTCACCATGTATCCATATTCAACCAAGATGAGGGCTCATTATGAAATTATGCAGTTGAGGGACCACACATCCATTTGGTGGAATATTGAGAGTTAGAAGCTTCAGGTTAGCATTGCAGATCTCACTTGGGAGATCTTTGAGGAGAGGTTGTGAGAGAGATTCTTGGTATGCTGATGTGTTTCTTGAGGAGATTCTTGGTATGCCACTAAAGTGTGACATTGATTTTTGGATCGATCTTGTACCAGGGGCAAAGCCGATTCCATGAGCTCCTTATTGCATGACTACTCAAGAGTTGAGTGAGCTCAAATTATAGTTGGAGGAATTATTAGCCAAGGGCCATATTCATCCTAGTGTATCCTTGTGGGGTGCACCAATCATATTTGTGAAGAAGAAGGAAGGTTCTTTGTATTTGTGCATTGACTATTGACAGTTGAATAAGATGATAGTGAAGAACCGTTATCCTTTGCCAAGGATAGATGACTTGTTTGATCAGATGAAGGGAGTACAAGTGTTCTCAAAGATTGATCTAAAGTCGGGATACCATTAGCTTCATATCTAAGAGGCTAATATTCATTAAACAATGTTTCGTACATGATATGGGCATTATGAGTTCACAGTTGTACCTTTTGGGTTAACTAATGCACCATCACTATTCATGAGTTTGATGAATGGGGTATTTCACATGTACCTTGATCAATGTGTCATTTTATTTTTGGATGACATATTGATCTATTCAAAGACTATAGAGGAGCATGAAGTCCATTTATGTCAGGTATTGCAGTGCTTGAGAGACCATCAACTGTATGGCAACATGACTAAATGTGGGTTCTTCTAGTCAGAGGTGAAGTATTTGGGACATATCATCACTGGTGATGGAATTGTTGTGGATCTAGAGAAGATTCATGCTATCATGGATTGGCCAATACCCATGAATGTCTCAGAAGTTCATAGTTTTATGGGACTAGAAGGTTACTACTATTGTTTTATGAAGGATTTCTCATGAGTAGCTCATCCCATCACTTCTCTTCAGAGGAAAGAGAAGTTTTTTGATCAAACCAATGCAAGGTAGCATTTAATGCTCTTAAGGAGTGTTTGACTAGTGCACCAATCCTTGCAGTGCCTAATCTTGTAGGTGATTTCATGGTTTGCACAGATGCTTCGTTGGAAGGCATGGGTGTAGTGTTGATGCAGGATGGTCGAGTGATTGCATATGAGTCTAGGAAACTCAAAGACCATGAGCTTAACTACCCCAATCATGATTTGGAACTCATAGCTGTAGTGTATGCCCTTGTCCATTGGAGGCATTTTCTTTTGGGACATAGGTTTTAGTTACATATTAATCATAGGAGCTTGCAGTATATCTTTACTCAACCAAACCTAAATGCACAACAGCGTTGTTGGATGGAGTTCCTGTGTGAGTATGACTTTGATGTTCATTACATTAAAGGGAAAGAGAACATCATCATAGATGCCTTGAGTAGGAGGTGACATGAGGTATCAGTGATGTCATTGGAAGTGGATTTGTGAAGCCATATTTTGGAGGCTTTGCCTAGTGACACTTGGTATTAGGAGTTGAGGGTAGAGATCAAGTCTGGAAGTACCCTTGAGGGGATATTTTTAGGTTGTATGCTTGAGTTTGATGGACTATTTTGATACTCAGGGCATATTTATGTACCCTTTTCAGGTGATCTTCATACCTTAGTTTTGTCAGAAGTACATTGTACATCGTATTCTGCACATCCTGGAGTCAAGAAGATGCATGCTGATCTCAAATAGTTGTACTTTTGGGCAGGGATGAGATGTGATGTTGCTGATTTTTTTGCTAGATGTCTTGAGTGCCAGAGAGTGAAGGTAGAGCATCAGCATCTGGTGGGCCTTTTGCACCCACATACCATTCCAGAGTGGAAGTGGGATATGATATCTATTGATTTTATCATAGGGTTGCTTATGTCATTGCGGAGACATGATTGTATCATGGTGACAGTGGACAAGTTGTCCAAGGTAGCACAATTTTTGCCCATGAGAGCATCCTACATAGCTTCTTCAGTAGCATATGTTTCTTGGTAGATATTGTTTTTTTGCATGGGATTCCTTGTCGAATCATTTCAGATAGATATCCAATGTTTACTTATGCACTATGGACATCTCTCTAGCATGCTTTGGGCGCATAGCTCAATTTAAGTTCACCTTATCATCTAGAGACCAATGGTCAGACTGAGAGAGTAAATCAGGTTCTAGAGGATATGCTTCGCATATATGTTATGGATAGGCAGGTGAAGTGGGAGGACTATTTGTACCTTGTTGAGTTCGCATACAATAATGAATATCATAGTTCTCTTGGTATGTCACTTTTCAAGCCTTGTATGGTAGACCATGCCATACACCTTTGAGTTGGGATCATTTAGAGGACAAGGTTCTTTTGGGTCTAGAGATGCTTCAAGATATGGAGCAACAAGTTGTTCACATTAGGGAGCATTTGGTTTCTACTCAAGACAGGCAGAAGAAGTATGCAGATGCCTAGAGGTTGGATCGTCACTTTTCTATTGGTGACAGGGTCTTTTTAAGAGTGTGTCTGAGGAAGAGCCCCATCCTTTATGGAAAAGGCTCTAAGTTGACACCATATTTTGTTGGACCTTCTGAGATCCTCGAGAGGATTGGTCCTGTTGCTTATCGACTAGCATTGCCACCTGGCCTATTGCACATTCATGATGTTTTCCATGTTTCTGTGTTGAGACAGCATATTCCAGATGTGACCCATGTTCTTTATTGGGATGTTTTGTAGGTAGCAGGCAACCAACTTACTTTAGAGCCCATTCATATCCTACAGCATTAGAGGTTGACCTTGCAAGGTCAGGACATAGAGTAGGTAAGGGTCCAATGGGACCCAAGCGATGAGATCTTTGCGACTTGGGAAGATGCTACACGACTGAGGGGATTGTACCCCTATCTTTTTCTAGCTTCCAAGAGTAAGCCTATGCTAGTTGGGGAGGATGTAGTGCCTCTTGTGTTTGTAGTTTGTACCTTGTCTATTTTGATTCGAGAGATACTTGATACTCTTATTTTGTACCTTATGTTGATCTGAGGGTTAGACATTATACTTTGATTTAGTACCATAGATGCTTTCCTTATATAATGTTTGGTTTATCATATTTGCATGTTGCTGCTATTTTGAGATGATAGTAGATCTATAATGATATCTGGTTATATGATGTATTGGACATATTGTTGATTACGTTATGAGATGGATTTTATGCTATGGGTATTTACTTCATTTATGTTCTCTATACTTTCTATGAATGTGAGTGATGTAAATGGATTAATTAGTTAATTAATGTTTAAATTGCTTCGATTATTATATTATATGCAATTGCACTTGATCGTGTGTTCTAGTGTGCAGGAATTATATCCCTAGCAGTGGCCTATGGAGTTAGTGATTCAACTATTCATAATTACCAATGTTGTCCTTGTATGGGTAAAATATCCTTATTTTAGTTATGTTGATTTAAACCTTTCAATGATTAGTAAATCTGAACTCATCTGCATTATGTGATTAGACCAGTGAGTGTGTCTATGCATTTAGAAGTTTGCATTTGTCGTGAAAGTGTTAAGTGATTTTCTGTGATTTTGGGTTTTCGGATTTTAAATGTTTTTAGATTTAATTTCTAGAAGCTTTGCCTTAGGTGAATTTTCATTATGTATAATAACCTATTTTCCTTTGGGTTGATTCAGAGTTTAACTACTCCAGCTAACTATTTTCCATAATCAATTATTCGCTCAAAATGAATAAGTATTGGAAAAAGTGAATTCATTATTCACTTCTCACATTTTGGAAATTGAATTTGGAGAGAAAATTTGGAAATCCTCTTCTGAAGGATTATTGTTTTTTTTTCTGTGGGAGCTATGAGTGTGGGATCTTTGTGAAGTTGGTCTCATTGGATTCAGCTCGAGGAGTTCTTACTTTGTCGTTAGTTTCAACAGTTTTGGTAGATTGTTTATTTTATCCTACAGGTTTCATTTTCGGCCCCTTATGCTATCAGGTAGGGCCTTCCCATTTTAATGTTTTTGCTCCATTTCTACTTCTGTTTCTTGTAGCAATATGTTAGGAGGTTGAGAACTAGTGTTCCCCTCCATTTTTGTTTACTGGTTCTGCCCAATTGGTCGAGTATGAATGTTTTCCCTATTTTTGGGATGGAGGTTTGAGATTTTGGGTTATTATGCTAGCCGTTTTTGCATACGATGTCTGATTTCTTTTATTTTTTGGATTTTTGGGGTTTTTGCACCCAAAAGCCAAATGGGTTTTAATTTTGGAATTTTTCCAAAATTTGCGGTTTTTACCTCATTTTGCATGCTATCCTATTTTCTCAAGTTTTCTCAGTACATTGTGGTTCGTGGACCTGGATGATCTATTTGGATATTAGTCAGACTACTTTTGCATCTTTTGTTGCATTGGGATGTGTGATGCACCCATCCTCTTCATTCTATTTTGATTGAAGGATTTTTTTTCTTTGTGTTCTCATCTAATCCTTTAATATGATCTTCGTGATGGTGGTGCACCACACACTAGTACATTTGTCGAGTGACCTGCAGGGCCCAATCTTCTATGGTACTTCCAAAAGTTGTGATCATTTGGGATGGGTTGGGAATTTGCATGCCTATGGGCACTCATCGTTGGATGAGCATGGGTAGGGTAGGGTAGCATATGGAGGGGGCTTCTACCTTGTAGCCTAGTGATCATTATGCCCCAAGGGTTAGTAAAGGAAGCTTTAATTAAGTGATAATAAAATAAAATACTGGGTTGTAATAATCTTAAGATAATAAAATGTTTCGGGTGCCAGAGCCTTTCCATTGAGGGATGTTGAATCTGCACAAGTCCTATCTTGGGCTTTTGATGCTAAGTGACTCTCCATGATGTTAGTCCCTACATAGTAGCCTTTGAGATGTCTGACCAGGACCTATAGTTATGCATGGTCGGTGCCTTAGATTCAGTCATCATACTACCTGTCATGAGTGTTAGCCATGGATGTTTGTTTTTTGTGTGTGTGTGGTTGAATTATTATCTCCATTAGCATGATGGGTGTCGACCTATGGGTGCCATGTGGTTGGGAGGCATAGCTACCTTCACCACTACCAGGGATTGGCACACAGAGATGGTCTTGTATCCTAGTGCAACAATTGCTGAATGTGTCACTTGGTACTTTAGTTTATAGAGTATGATTTCTTGTGATTTATGCTTTCATTAGAATGTTGTTTATCATGTTTAATTGATGTATATTTAACACATTCCTTATTATGATTTTTAGCATGTGGTAGGTGATTTTATCCACTTGTAGATTTATCTTATACTTACTACTAGCATGTTATATTTTCTTTGTTATATTGTAGCATGTTTAGTAGTGGTGTTCCTATCATGATAGCACTTATGATTTGATTGATGGCTTGGGACATTATGCATGGGGGATGGCTAGGACCCTCGATGGTCTTATGATGCCATTAACAGATGGGAGGAACTGCATACTTAGTTTGTTTATTCAGTACTTTGCAATGTTAATTAAGTTTAATTGTGATGTTGCTTTCAGTACACTATGATGTTCCTTTTGTTCTTTCCCTTTGATGTATGATTTAAATAGTTAGATTTTGGTTTTTTGTCTTTCAGTTTGTCGAGTGTTTTTGCCTTGAGATGTGGATCTGGTACTCCCTAGTGTGGAGTTTTTTTATCTATGTTTTTTCTTGTTGTTTTTCCTTAGAGTTTTCTTTCTTTTTCCCTGGGTAACCATGTGTCAGCATGGTGTGATACAATATAGTGTTGCACGCCCATTTGAGAAATTTCATATGATACTTTAAAGTATCACACACCCTCAAAAGAAATGTCATATGATACACTTTCAATATCACATGCCCTTTGGAGAAGTATTGCCCAACCCTTGATTGTGTCATCTTCCTTCTGGAGAAACATCATGAGACATTGGTAAAGTATCACACAGTGCTAATTAAGTTTCGTACAATTTTTATGAAACCTACATGGGTGGACAGCAGGCACTTTTTGGTCTGACCCAAACTTTTCAAGGATGGTTTAGGGTACCCTCTTAGGTGTTCTTCAATCCCTTGGTGGCACAATTTGGAATTCTGTTGTATTTTTTTCATAATTCATTCTTTGGGGTTTAAAATATATGATTCATTTTAGATGGATTTCAGACCTCTATGGGCTAAGATAAAGATTCTAGTAAATTTCAGGGCTTCATAATTTAGACTTAGCCAATTTTTAGGAGTCTATTTTGATCTTTTAGCTTGATCAATCTCTTATGTTTTCTTGTTTGTGTTTTTGGTGAGTAGTGGCATTTGGGGATCCGTTGGTGGTTGGATGTTTGTTAAGTCTTCCATTGTGATCTTTGTGATCTATGTATGTTGTTTTTGATAAGGTAAACAGGTTTTAAGGGGTCTTGAAACCCATAAGTTTAACAACAAGAAAGGCTGAAAATAAGCGAAAAAATGCCCAGCCAAAACATAAGCCTTACGGCTGAAAATAAGCCTAAAGGCCCAGCCCGAAACAACTGCCCACTAAAAAGGCCAGAGAACCAACCAGAAAAATAGAGACCAGACAAAAAGCCAAAGCCAGGAGAAACAAAAACCAAAGGACAGAGACCCAACCTAGCAAACTACGTCTCCATCTCGATCATGGTCTGGGCAGCTTCGGCGCACTCTTGTTGCTCTTCTGCCTTATGATCCTGGGCGTTCGTCAAATCCTGCTCCATAGTGCTATCCTTGGCTTTATCCACATCCAGCCTATCTTTGTCTCTGTTCTGTTTATCATCTTCCTCCATCTGGTTCCTGTCCTTGAGATTTTCCAAGAGAGAGAGGATGTTGTCATTGATCGAAGCGAGGAGGGAGATCATTTGACTTGCCAGGTTGTGATTGTAGTTCTCAATATTTTCTACTCTCCTCTCCATCAGAGTCTCCTAGCTGTTCCGGTCGCCTTGGCTTTTTGCACCTGTCTTGCTCTTGATTTTTTGATGTAGAGCCCTCTGTATTTCTCTTTAAGAAATCTTAGTTCAACTCAAGGGATTCACAATAGGCTGGTACACCCTCAAGGAACCAAGAACATCTCAAAGATTACAACAAAGAACCCTGACATTATACACCAATAAAGACAAAATCTTCACTCACACAATCAGATTGCTATGTCTGATTCCATTGTTCATAACTTCTGTTCTAAACGTCTTCTTGAAAAATATTATGGAGCAATTTTTCAAAATTATTAATTCTAAAACATATCCAAATCTTAGACCAATCCAATAAGAAGATTATAAATTACATACTCTGAACCAAGACCCATTTTCTCTGTCATAAACCAGAAACAAAACTGGTAACCCTTCCTAAGTCATCACATAAAGTTCACAAGATAAATTCAAATAACCCCAAAAAAATTCCACATCATCCATTTGTGAGTCTATTTTCCAAATCTGTAAGACATTTATTTTTTCCATTCATATATAATTTTTCAAGCACAAATCCCTGCCTTCATCTTGAATGGATATCTTTAAAAACCAGTTTCCACTAAAATGCTCATAAATTTCACAAATTAAAATTAAAATGATCCAAACCAGTTGGAAATGAAATAAAGTTCACATATCTTTCCAATTAATATCATTAGAGATCTTGAGTCTCCAAAATATGTCCGCATCACATGCTGTAACATGACTATATTCAGCGAATCTCAAATCTGCAAACATCCACTTTCACCAAAATACCCATAACTTATTCATTTCTTTATAAAATTGAACCAAACCAAAAGCATGAGAAGAAGGATTCATCATACTATATATCCATTACTATATTACATGGTTTTCAGGCTGTACATTTCCGTACAAGGCCTGGAAACTACTCTAAAACTAAAAAAAACCAATCAAAACCACAAAAATAAAATACACCAAAAACGTATCAAAGTATTTCCTCTTCTTCCAATTTTTTTGATTTGGTTCGACCATACAATGATTTTTATATCCATTTGACAGTTATAAACCTTCCTAACTACCCCCAAGACCAACCATATACCTTTTTACATCATTTTTCTATTATTAACAACTTTCTCAAAGTTGCATTTTACAACTTTTTTACGCAACTTTTACATTTTTGACAAAAAATGGCTTCATAGCCTTTACAACTTGACCCAAATACAATACAAATGACTCAAATGACTTTATATGGATGTCAATAGATCCATTCACCAATTAAATAAACATTTTTACATTATTTATCATATTAAGACCTCCTTTGACAACTTATTACAAATGGCTTCTCTAGCTTTTATATCTTTGTCTTCTTGAAATTTAATGTGCTCCTGCACCATTTTTTCCATTTGGGAAACCCTATCTCTGACATCCTCAAGCTCATGGAAAAGCCATTTAATTGATCTGAAGTTGTCGATCATGCTATTACGGGCATTGTTCAACAGATTCATGCCCGTTTCTCTTGCATTATCAGAAATAGCCACCATAGCCGGGTCAATTAGCTCATTGAGTCTAGGCTTCTCGAGGTCGTCCACTAGGAGTTGGGGGTTCATCGCCTCTCTGTAGATTCCCATAGTGGCCGTTCTCACATTAAATTTCTTCCAAGCCTTCATTCTATTATTAACTTGCACTTCCCCCTCAATCTGTCCAGAGTTGTCATTTTCCTCCAAAGGAGGCTGAGGATGTATAGGGGAGAGGGGAATGGGCAAAGAATCCTTTCCCTGACTATTGGAGTGCTCCATGCTCTCTCCCTCCCTCTTCTGTCTTTTTCTCAGTTTCTCCTCATCCAGCTCCTCCTTTGAAACCTTGTCAGAATCATCAGTATCCATTTCCTCCTCCACCTTAACAGAGCCAGTTTTAGCTGGGGTATGACCTCTAGGGCTCTTTCTGCTGGGTAATTTGATAGAGGGGTAATCCTTCTTATGGCTTTTAGTCTTCTTACCTGAATGCTCAAAAACCTCATCAGAGATGATGCTCTCGACATTGTCAGAATCTGAGGAAAAACTGGAGCTACTCTTGTCAACATCCACCCCCTGGATAGGGTTTTTGCTAATGGTTTGAGCATGGAAGTGCTCATGAATCAGAAGCAGAAGATCCTCATGTAGAGCCAGGTTGACGGTAGCTTTCTTTTTAAAACTAGAAATGGCCTTGTTCATCGAGTTAAAAAGATAATACAGGAAGGAGATCTTACAACCATAGCGAAAATGATTCAGAATCACAAAATGGTGAGTCCTAACCCTATCAAACCTAGGGTCTAGGGTTATATATTCAATGACAGCATAGAGAACATACCTCCAGAGCTTCTTTATAGTATCCGTTACAAAAAATGTCTCTTTCTTGCCCAGCTTGTTCAGCTCTTTAGTGTTTTTCACAAAATCCTTGATTGCATTAGAAGACATCTTCTTGTCTCTGAAGAATTTATGCCCCTCCATCGAAATCCCCGTGACTTCAGCAACCACATCCTCAGTAATTTGAAAGTAGACCCCATTCACCTTAACCTTACCATTATTCCATGAATTCACCATGCTGTTAGTGATCTCAGGATCCGAGCCATGAAGTTTCTCAAAGAAATTAGTAACCCTACCCTTTTCCAGCTCTCTCCAAACTTTGGCCTTGTTCTTCCACTTCTAAACTTCCCCCACCGGCTCCTTTCTACTCCTCTCACCCGTCATGTTTACCTGATCAACTTCCACAATTCTCATGAACTCTGAACTGTGCAAGTTATTTGCATTCAAAAAAATGATGATGTTTCTTTTATGATACCCGTGAATATACCCCTTTCTGAAAATAATGGTATCATCCTTTTGAACGTGTCAAAATGTCAGAGGAAACCCCTTTTGCTGGTGAAAATCACGATGCCAATAATGGCACTTACCATTCATTAAGCAATCTTTATTATCCATAATTGCATTGGATTTGAGCCGTCCTTCCCAAGATATTATCTTGGTCGATGAGCAACTTTGCCTCCGTCGGAAAATCTTTTTCGGCATGCCAGGTCAGATTATTGGTGGCGTTAACCCCTTTATTAGCAAACCAATCAGCGACTGGGTTTGCCTCTCTGTAAACATGAGTGACGTGGACCTTATCAAACTTTGTGAGAGTGGCGCAAGTCTCAGAAATTATGTTCACAATCATCCACGAGGGAGGGGAAATACCATTAATGGTATTAATAATTTTTTTGGAGTCCCCCTCAAGCCAGAGTTTAGTAATCCCGGCTTCAAAAGCCAACTTGACCACCTTACTCACAGCTCTTGCTTCAGCCAGATGAATAGTCTGGATTCCCAGTGGGGAAGCAAAGGCAGCTATTCCCTCCCCATAGCTATTTCTTATGATTCCACCGCAACCTGAAGGGCCTGGGTTACCCTTAGATGCCCCATCAAAGTTGGCTTTTGACCAACCATCTGGGGGGAGAAGCCAGCTAGCATCCTGCCTTTTGAGGTTCCTGTCTTTTTCTTTAGCTATCTTTCTATCCCCTTCTTCTTCTTCTTCCTCCTTCAGCACTTGGAGATTTTCCTTTATATTCTTCGAGACCTTCTTGCCAAGGATTATAGCCGGCTCCTCTCTATCTCTAAATATTCTATTATTCCTTTCCTTCCAAATTCCCCAGCAAAAATGGGGTAAAATCCAGTCCGAGTGATCTATGTATGTTGTTGTCATGTGCACTTACACTTGTTTTAAAAATAATAATATTCTAGCTTGTATTTTCATCCTTGTTTCCAAGGATCTTCGGGTGGGGCATTACATAGTCTCTTCCACTAGTGAACCAACTACTAGTATGAAAAAGCTAGACATCAAGTACCTTAGTCACAAAATAAAGAGAAAAGAAAAGAAAAAAAATAGGAGTTCTGATGGTGAAAACCACTATGTGGCAGTGTTAGAACCAAAAAAAGTAAAAAGAAAGGATGTATCCAAACCTCTCAGAGGCACCTAAGGATGAGGTACTTGATTGTCTCTCTAGCTATTTTCAAAATAGATCATCACTGCTTATTGAACCAACACAAGTAGTCAATTAGGGTACATATGAAGCTTTGCAAAAGGTACATTTGGCTCAATCTTTGTCATCACAAGAAAAAGAAGCCTATACTATGTTCTTATGAGAAAAGAAGATTAATTTTACATGGACTTATTCATATATGATAGGTTTGGATGCTAATCTTATTATGCATCACTTATACATAGCTCTAGGTGTTAAACCAGTTAAGCAAAAATTGAGAAAAATGCATCCTCACATAGCTCTCTTAGTCAAGGAAAAATTAGAGAAACTCCTTGGTGCAAAATTAATAAGATCTATTGACTATGCCAAATTGATATCAAACATTGTACTAGTTTCAAAACATGACAAAACCATTGAGTTTGCATAGATTTTAGAGATATTAATAAAGCATGCCCAAAGGATGATTTTCCACTTCCTAATATAGACATGATAGTGGATATGACTGTGGGTTATGAGATTTATTCCTTAATGGATGTCTTTTTTTGGATATAATTAGATTAAGATGGCTCCTGAAGATCAAGAAAGGATTGCATTTACTTGTGCTTGGGCTACCTATTGTTGGAATGTTATGCCTTTTGGATTAAAAGATGTAGGAGCCACCTATCAATGAGCCATGAAAACTATTTTTCATGATATGATGCATAAAAACATGAAAGATTATGTGGATGACACCTTGGCCAAGTCTAAGAAAAGAGACACACATTTAATGGTTTAGAAGTCATTCTAGATTCCATGGAACAATTTCAACTAAGGTTAAATCCTAAAAAGTGTGCATTTGGAGTCACCTCTTGCAAATTACTAGGATTTATTATTTTAGAAAAGGGAATAGAAGTGGACCCTGAAAAAGTTCAAGCAATTATGGATATGCCACCTCCTAAAAACATTAGTCAAATGAGGAGTCTTTAAGAACATCTTCAATCTATAAGGAGGTTTATTTCACAGTTGGCAGATAGAGCTCAACCTTTCAACATGAACTTACACAAAGGAGTCAAATGTATATGGAATGATGAATGTCAAAAGAGCATGGATCAGATCAAGAAATATTTGGCAAATCCTCTTATTTTAATGCCTTCTATCCTAGGGAAACCACTTATCCTATACATTTCAACAATAGAATCTACCTTGGGAGCATTATTAGCTCAACTTGATGAACATGGGAAAGAAAGAGTACTATATTACATTAGCCATACTCTTGTTTCATATGAGGTTAATTATGTTTGCTTCCCAAAATTTATGACATTATATGCTTGCACAAACTATACACCTCATAGAAAAAATAGATCCACTCAAGTACTTACTAAGTAAGGCTGCCCTCATAGGTAGACTTGCTAAATGGATGATGATCCTTTTAGAGTTTGACATAGAGTACATTGAGTGCAAAGCAATAAAAGGACAAGCCATAGTAGATCAACTGGTTGATTTTCCACTACAAGATAATGCACCTATTCAAGTTGATTTCCTAGATGAGCACCTCATGTATATGACTGAAAGAACATGGAAGATGTACTTTGATGGGTCCTTTATGCAAAGTAGTTCAAGAGCTAGTGTGTTGTTTGTTTCTCCTCATGGGTACATGATTCTTAAATCTTACAAGTTATTATTTCCATGTACAAACAACATTGCTGAATATGAAGCTTTAAAAAATGGACTTAAGATAGCCATAGAATGGAGAATTATAGAGTTACACATCTATGAATATTCACAGCTGATAATCATCCAAGTCAATGATGATTGTCTAACAAAAAATCAGAAATTGGTACCTTACAAGAAAATGATTGATTCCTTGAGACTACTTCACATTTATCTCATTTCAAAAAATCCCTTAATCAGAAAATAAGGCAGTTGATGCTATGGCTACACTTACTTCACTTCTTCAACCAGAGCAATATGAATCAAGATTTAAATTCCTAATGGAAAAGCTACATCACCCTATCTATGATTCCCAAGAAATTCATGTTTTTTGTACCCTTTTTGGTCATGAGTCATCTTGTTACAGTGCTATTTACTCATAGCTTTGTGATGGAATTATACTTGAAACATTTAACTGATCTAAACACATAAAACTTATTCAAAATGCCTCTTGCCATTCCCTTATCTCTAGTGATTTGTATAGGAGGAGTCTAGATAGAACACTTCTTAAATGCTTAGAAAAGGAAGAATATGATCAAGCATTAGTTGACATCCATGAGGGTATTTTTGGGGGACATTCTAATGGTCTTTCTATGGCCCAAAGATTGCTTAGGGTAGGGTACTATTGGCCCACAATGCAAACTGATGCAATAGCTTATGAAAAGTCATGTGAAAAGCGTCAAAAACATGGTAACCTAATACATTGCTCCAAGTAGGGAGCTTATTCCTTCTATTTCTCATTGGCCATTTCAGCACTGGGCCTTTGATCTCGTTGGGTAGATTCATTCCAACTCATCATGTGGACACAAGTTTATTATCACTACCACTGATTATTTCACTAAATGGGTAGAAGTTGTCCCACTTTTTGTTGCATTGGGCAAGACAATTTCTCTATCTATTTTGAATCATACGTAGATATCAAGTGCCTTCTAAGATAATCACTGACAATAAAGGCCAGTTTAAAAATAAGGACCTTAAGCAACTCTATAAGAAATTCAAGATAAAACAACATTGGTCCTCTATTTACTTCTCACAAGGAAATGGTCAAGTAGAAGCATCAAATAAAACCATTCTTAAAATCTTGCATAGAATAGTTCATAAGAATGGTAGATATTGGCACTTATAGATAAATATAGCTTTGTGGGCCTATAGAACAAGTATTTGTACTCCTACTAGGGCTACTCCTTTTTCCCTTACATATGGTATTGAAGCAGTGTTACCTTTAGAGGTTGAGATTCCTTCACTTAGAGTTTATCTCAAAGGTCTAGTTATAGATGAAGACTATTGCACCGTGAGACTTCAAGAGTTAAAACTTCTAGATGAGAAGCATCAAGCTATCAAAAGCCCATGTCAAAAGCATTCAACAAAAAGGTTCACCCTAGTGAATTCTAGGTGGGAGATCTTGTCCTACGTGAAAATCCTAAAAATCAATAGAATAGAGATCAAACGGGTAAATTTGAACCTAATTGGCTTGGACCTTATATTATTACAATAGCTTTTGTGTCTAGTGCCTATTTACTATCTACAATAGAGGGAGAGTAGCTCCGTGATCCTATCAATGTCTTGCACCTAAATAAGTTCTATCCATGATGCCCATTCTATTTGGGGGCATCTTTTTAAATATTTATTGATCCTTAAAAAATTTTAAAAATGATAAAAAAATCCAAAAAAATGATATATTGTGAAAATTCTAAAAATTGGAAAATGTCCTGAACAAAATGATTATCTTAGTGAAATTCTAGCAATAGGTGCATTGATGTATCTCCAATAAAAATTATATATTCCAAAAATACAAAAAAAATATAAAATTAAAAAATCAAAAATAAAAAGAAAAAGTCCTTGGTGAAAACCTGGAAACAAGCTCCTTGGTAGCAAAAATTCAAAAAAATTATAAAAAGTCCTAAAAAAAAAATTTCAAAATATAAAAAATCCAAGTGGTGAAAACCTAGAAACAAGCACTACTTGAGGCCTTTACAACCTTGTTTCTTAGTGCGCATCCTCGACACTTAGCCTTTCTCCATCATGCCTTGTCCTTATTGCCTTGGTTTGGAATTGGTCTTTGTCTAGGGGGCATAACTATGTTAGCTTTGGCCTCTTAGATGCATTAGTCTTTAGGACACCTCACAAATGATGCTTTTCAACACCATCCTAATTGTATTTCTCAATACAACCCTTGACATCGAGTGTTTTTCAACACTTATTGGTTTGGTCTTTCCCATTTTTGTCATTGAATCTTGCTTGTTTGCAAGAATTTGATCCTTATCCTTAGATCTTGATATCAGTTAATGCACTTAAATTTTTAAACACTTGAAGTTTGAGCTATGTCATGATCTTTTTTCTATGCACTAACTATTATTAATTTTTGTTGAGTGTCATTGTTCCTGAGTCTCTCTAGGATGCATAGATAGAGGAGTTGGGGCATGAGGCATATGTTTTATTGGCTACATTAAATTGGGTAAGCTAACATTGAAGTCATTTTCACCTTTATATATTTGATTCTTATGTTAGAATCTTTCCACATTCCAATCCGATATAAATCACATTCATATCTTCATAGTTGCACTTGTGACTAGTGATGATTGTGTGATTTTTTGATGTCCGTTAATAATGGCCCAATGATGAAAATAAGTTCCTATACATTCTTTAATGAAGAACACAAAATCCTATGGTACAGTTGTTCTATTGCAAGTACACCTTTGCATTTTCATGTAGCTTGCATTATTAGACTTCATGTTAGTTTGCATTTTTAGGCTACATTATGAGTTTGAGAGGGTTTTCCCTTCATCTTTTGTGTAGATTTTTAATCAACTATGCTCATGTTTTGATCTTCATTTCCTTATCTTCTTTTGTGATCTCAATCAAAATTTCCATCTTAAATAGTTGATTAATTTTGGGGCATTCTATTTCTTACAAAAAAATTTATATTCTTCTTTCTATTTCTTTCCATATCTTCCAAATTTCTACCTTCCATTTGCTCTCACCCCACTTCCTTTCCTCTAATTCACCTTTGGGGCATAATATTTCATGATTGATGATCTACCTTGGTTTTGTGATTCTTATATCTTTCATCTTACATCAAGAACTTTATCTTTAGTTTGATTTGATCAATTTTATCAATTTAGAACCTCTCCTCTATCTCATTTCAATTTTGATCATGAGGGGGTAGTACTTATCAAACTTCAATCCCTAATTTAGTTTTATCAATTTTATCCTCAAATTTTTCAAGTCAAAATTTATTTGTATTCTTTGTCCTAATGTGTTCCTAAATTGACCACACATTTGGGTTGTTTTGTGATCCTGAATTGACCTCACACTTCAATTTCTTTCTTTGACTACATGTGTTCTTAAATTGATCACACATTAGTCAAAGAGGGGCAAATGTATGCACCCTAAAGTGGTCACCCAAACTATGGGCCCCCATTATTGAATTTATCAATTTATCAATTTCTTAAATCAATGATTTGAAATATTTTATTAAATCAATTCAAATCAATTTTCTTGATCAAATTCTATTATTTCATTTCTAGGGTTGATCATTTTATCTTAAGTCTAATTTAATTAAAAGAAAATCTCCCTTTTAATTAAATAAATTAAGTCCCCATTTAATTAAAAGAAAACCTCTCTTTTAATTAAATAATTCATACACATTTAATTAATTAAGAGAAAAAAATCCCTCTTTTAATTTAATTAAATATTTCCTATTTAACTAAAAGAACTTGCTCCCTTTTAATTAAATAAATCTCCACTTAAAGAGGAAATAAAATAAATAAAAATTAAAAATTCCTCTACACTTAAATGCACATATTTCTAAGTGGGATTCCATTTAATTCTTTTCCTATTTTCTCATTGGTGGATCTTTATTTCACATGGATCATTCTTTTTCCACCCTAGGTTAAATCTATTTGCCTCTAAATCTTGATCATCCAATATTCTTTATAAGAGAGAACCCTCTCCTCATTTTACATACACACACTCTATGCTATTATTATGCTGCAGGTTTGGAGAGGGATTTTCAAAGAAGGAGTTTGAATACTAAAGTTTTTTGTGAACTTCTATCTCCTTATCTTCTTCTCTCATGCATCCATGGCTTCCATCATCATGATCCATCCTTGCATTTTCATATTAGCTTAGATCTTTCTTTTATATATTAGATATTGCATTGATAGATTAGATCTTCTATTGTTTTGCATTGTTATCATATAGATTAGCTTTCATCTCCATTTGTATGCATATTGGATCTTTGAATCTCTCATTTTATGGTGTACTTGCATGGACACAAACTAGGTCAAAACTTAGGGCCATCATTACAAACCCTTGCACTCCATGAATAGAGAGTTATGAGTTGTCATTCGAGACCTCATTCTTGAATAGTTTCAAATATAATGACTCATAGAAGTGTGCTCACATTTTAAGCATACAGATTTTATTTATCTTTGTTCCAAGGATGTTCTGGTAGGGCATTACATTTGGTATCAAAGCCCATGTTACAACATTGGGATCTTTGGGTTATGCTCCCACTATGATATTATTTTGATTGTGTGTAATGGTATCTTATTTTAGCTTATGCTTGTGATATTTATGTTGTTGTATATGACTCTAATATTTATCTTGTTGCTCCTTTAGTAATGCCTCCTGCATGTAGACTTTGTGGTCAGGGTAATAAGTGATGAACTAAAAATGAAGAAGAACACCATGAGAAGGAACATTAGGATGGTGGGGAAGAGTAGCATATCAATGATAATGGTGGTATTAGGACATTGATGCCTTTTCTAGAAGAGATTATAACTCAGTTGGGACCTCAAGTTGAGGAAAACCAACATGACCATAGCTAGGAAGAGAGATCTCACCATTGAGATTCCCATATGTTAGATCATGAACATTCTCGCACACCACCTAGTTGTAAAGGGAACCATTAGAGAGGTCAAGATTGTGATGGTGAGAATTACATCCACATGGACATAAGGAAATCGCTTCAACGATCTAAACCACCATACTTTGACGAAAAGGGAGGTGGCCTTAGGGTTGAGATTTGGTCACTTGATATGGAATGTTGCTTTTCCATGTATCCATATGTAACCAAATTGAGATCCCATTGTGTTGTCATGCAACTAAGAGGCCACACATCTTTTTGGTGGAACATTGAGGGGTAGAAGCTCTAGATCAGTATAGAAGATCTCACTTAGGAGATTTTTGAGGAGAGATTCAAAGAAAGGTTCCTATTTCCTTAGTTTAGGGAGGCTTGGGGTGATGAGTTCCATGAGATTAAATAAGGGAACATTTTAGTGGATTGGTATGAAATGATATTCTTTGAGCTCAGACAATACTCATGCTATAACCATGATGACACACTCCTTACTCACCATTTTTTTCAAAGTCTCAAGGGCTCCATCATTGGAGATGTCTGGATGCATCAACCTAGGACACTTATCTTTGTTGCCAAAAAGGAAAGGATTACAGAGAGTAATGTGGCTAAGGGGTTCAATGGAAAATTAGGTTCTTAGATCCATAGTGCATGAACTTTAGGGTAGGATGTAGAGTTACCTCAGTCAAAATCCTTAGGAAAGGGTCAAACCCAATTAGCACCCTTGTAGGGTGATCATGGTCACCAAAGGTGACATAATCATTAGTATTGATCTAAGGGTGGATAGATTACATGTTTCATAGAAGAAAATGGGTGTAACTAGAATAGAAGTTAGTAGTCCCAGCAGAATTACCCATTTTAGAGTAGCCAACAAAACTCTAGCAAGAGAAGTGCACCTTATTCTAGTGCTTCTCAAGGTAGACATGGACAAGACTCTAACATCAAAGGAGTGTATTTCTCATGTAGTTTTCTTGGTCATAAAGTAGTGGAATATCCTTCAAAGACATCTTTAGGACCTAGGAGAGGTGTAGCTAGGTTAGAGCTTACCATGGGAGATGCAAGTAGAACCCATTGAGTTTTTACAGTGATTGATAAGTATCAAGATGAGCACTAAGGTACTATAGTCGAGGTGATAGGTACATTGCATGGTTTTTCATCTTCAAAATTATTTTCCTCAGGTGCTTTAGATTATTTTATTTCACCATCTCTAGTTTATTGATGTGGTCTAGTGGTAGCACAATAGGTCAATAGGTGGCAAGTTGAGTTAGCCATAGGATCCAAAGTGGCTATGGACTCCTTGACTAGTGGTTATGAATTGGAATTTAGTACCTTCTCCATCATAGTGGATCTTCACATCTTACCTTTAGGATCCTATGATATTGTTTTGGGCATGGATTGGTTAGCCACCCATCAAGTGAATATAGATTATTGACATAAGTTGGTATAGTGTGTTTATGACACATATAGGCAGCTAGAGCTTGTAGGAGTCTAGAGACCAATATCACTTTGAATGATCTCAGCTAATTGGCTAGAGCGGATTGTGTGGAAAGGATGTCATATGTTTGCAATCTCTATCAATGACCTTGAGGAGGTTGGGAATTGTATAGTGACACTTGATGATCACCTACTCCTTCACAAGTATGCAGATGTGTTTTTTGATTAGATACTAGGTATGCCATTGCAACATGACATTGATTTCTAGATTGATCTCATACCAAGAGCAGGGTAGATTCCATGCACTCCTTACTGCATGACTACTTAGAAGTTGAGCGAGCTCAAATATTAGTTGGAGGAATTGTTTTCCAAGGTCCATATTCATCCTAGTGTATCCTTGTAGGGTGCACCAGTCATCTTTGTGAAGAAAAAAGATGGATCATTGCATTTATGCATTCACTATTGATAGTTGAATAAGGTAATGGTGAAGAACCGATATACTTTAACAAGGATAGATGACTTGTTTGGTTAGATGAAGGGAGAGAGAGTGCTCTTGAAGATTGATCTTAAGTTGGGATACCATCAACTTTGTATTCATGATGCTGATATTCATCAAATAATGTTTCATACATGCTATGGGCATTATGAGTTTATGGTTGTACCCTTTTGATTAACCAATGTTCCATTAATGCTTATGAGTTTTATGAATGGATTATTTTTTATGTACCTTGATCACTATGTCATTGTATTCTTGGATGACATATTGACCTATTCAAAGACTATAGAGGAACATGAGGTCCATTTATGCCAACTGTTGTAGTGCTTGCAAGATCATTAGTTATATGGAAAATTGGGTAAATATGAATTCTTTGAGTCCTAGGTAAATTATTTGAGGAATATCATCACATATGATGAAATTGTAGTAGACTTGAAGAAAATTCAAGCTAACATGAATTGGCTAGTGCCCACTAATGTTTCTGAGGTTCATAGTTTCATCAGATTAGTAGGTTACTACTATCAATTAATGAAGGATTTCTCCTATGTGGCTCATCCCATCACTTCTCTTTAGTCGAAAGGGAAGAAGTATGTTTGGTAAAACTAGTGTGAGGTAGAATTTAATGATCTTAAGGAGCATTTGTCTAGTGCACTAATCCTTGCAGTGCTTAATCCTGTAGGCAATTTTATGGTTTGCACAAATGCTTTGTTGGAAGGTGTGGGTGCAGTATTGATATAGGATGGTCGTGTGATTTCATAAAAGTTTATAAAATTCAAGGAACATGAGCTTAACTACCCTACTCATGATTTTGAACTTGTGGTCATTGTCCACACACTTGTGTGCTAGAGAAATTTCCTTTTAGGAGATGGGTTTCAATTGCATAGCAATCATCATAGTTTAGATGCTAAAAAATGGTTCGCATCTGCGAATCAATCATATTTCCATACTAACTCATCTAATTCTCTCATTCCACTAATTATGATCTTTTGGCCAACTTGATTATATCTCAACAATATTCTTCATTCTTCATATCCTCTTTTGCATCAATTGTGGATCATTTTAGAAATATTTCAACATCATTAACATCATATGAAATCAACTTAGAATGACACTAAATCTACCTAGAATTACTCATAATCAACCATAATCATCACTAAACATGTCAGATACCTTAAATTAGTCATCATCTATCCAATCCTAGGAATTTTTGTGGCTCTCAGTGCCTCAGAAACCTATCAATCTGACCTTAGTTCAGTCATGGCTCTCTATGCTAGGTCAAACTATCATTCTTTCCATTTGATCATTGACATTGTTGAGTCCTTTAGTATCAAATCATGACATCATCAAAGCTATTTTAATAAAATTCATAACATCCATTGATGTTATTGTTACTAAAATTTTTGCACGTGTGTAAAATTTAAGTATGCATATAATGAAAGTACAAAATTACCATTTATTTCATTTTTGTTAAACAATAGAAATGTCTTTGTATTATTTACTTACAAATATACATTGATGTTTTCAAACAATGAAATGAAATGATATGTTGAATAGAAAAGATCTCACACAAGCCATGAGTATAGCTCACTGTACTAAGTTTCTTTCATAAGAAAATACACAAATAGATACATATGAATGAAAGAAAATAAGAGTAGAGATAACTAGTCATTGCTTATTGCTTTGACTAGTTATGAACTCCTTCCCTGGCACACTTGTCCAGCTCCAAACTCCATGATCTCCAGTAGCTGCAAAAAAATGAAGGAAATTGATGTTAGATACTGAAGGATCTAAGAAATGACTACTTATCTCTATACATACTCTATCTATTAATGCATTTCATCATGATAGAACCTAAGCAGTGACATAGCAAAGTAAGCTGAAAGAAAGAGTAGTTTTATGAGTTGCACGAGCCCGTGCTCGAACCTTATGAAACAATTATCATTATCACTATTGTAACTCACAATCTATTCAAAAGGAAACAATAAGAGAACCCGCTTTATATTGGTGCTATATCAATGAAATAAAAAAAGAGGAGATACTAAAATATCAATAGGAAATGACCAGGAAGAACATTTAGTATCTTGTAGGAAAGAGTGTTTAATATGATTATTCTAGATGAAGCTCAAGCTCAAAGTTAGGACATGAAAAATAAATCAAAGTAAAATAAAGAGGCCTTGAATATATTCATGAACACACAAAATGAATTGTATGCTCATTGAGAGGTCAAAAAAAGCAACATTCTTTTCAATTTAGATTTATGTGTAAAGATTACATAGGTTTGATCAAGTTGTTGGAACAGTCCCTTGGAAATCATGCTGTAACAAAAAAGGTGGTTGGAACATTTGACTACCTTGCCCCTGAGTATGTTCAAGATGGACATTACTTAAAGAGCTTAACAGTGCAACACATTTGAAGAGCTAAGAAAAAGTCCTCCACTTTTGAAATTCATGGAGGTGATCAGAATAGTAGCTAAAGTGGGCTAGAAACACACAAAAAAGTACTAACAATTGGTTAAAGAGTTGCAACTATAGCCAACTACTCACCTCTACTTGTTAGATATCAAGAATATTGAAAATAGGAAGATTTTGTGTATCTTGGTGGTGATCTTTTCCATGAAAACAAGTCATCAAGGACAACTTTTAGAAAAGAATAGAAAATTTATGGCATTACTACTTCAATGATCGGCCAGTATAGTTTCAAATTGTCAATAATCAAGCCATAAATTTTGCAAAATGTATTTGGGCATGTTAATTATGAGTATCTTAATTTCAATATTGGAGTGCCAATATTCACAGTGAATCAAGGTTGATTATACTAGTGACACAACAAGAAAATTGAATGAAATGTTTCAAGCATGAGTTGTGTTCTTGCATATATTTGAAAACCAAGAGCAAAAAAACAAAACTATATGATACAAGGAATGCATACTCTAAATTCAAATTCAACATATAGAGTGGGGCTTAAAGCATATTAACAGAATTTTAATCTACTGCAAACAAGGAGATTTCTTTGAGCCCAAGAGAGGAAGTGGGGAACATAGATGATAAAGAAGAACAAGTGTATGAAGAAGTACTTATTGCCATAATAGTTGAAGAATCTTTGAAACACTTATTGTCAGAGAATTCAACATCCAAATTTTTGGGGATGAACCTAAATTACTAGTTTTTTCAAAAATGTGTTCCCATCCAATCATTAAGTACATACCAAATTCTAAGGAAAAACAAAGAGGAATGTGGGGTATAGGCTTTATTCCAATTGCTTAATACAGCACAGAGTTCATGAAGCCATCCAAAGAAAGAAATGGTCACAAACCCATGAGAATTTTGTATAGTGGAAACAATCACAATGATCTGTTCATTCAAAAAAGCTACCCTTAGCTATCTTTTCATAGATCTTGTAACAAAACATGAGTTCTTTTTATTGGGGTTTCCCATCTAGTTTGATCTCATGGTTTTCAACTCTACAAAATAGTAAGATAGAGACTCATTTGAAGGTGGAGGAAAATATGGATTTAGTGAACTTTGTTTAGAGGAAGATGGTTTAGGAAAGATGTAACCATAAGCCTATGAGATAAACCATTCACCAAACCAATGGGTGCTAATGAAAGCTTAAATAATTGCAATTTTAAGTAGACTTGGCATCCACACTAGAGGAAATAGATTGAATGAATACACAATGTGCATTCTTTTTGTAAGGAATAAAGGAGCAACTCCAGTGACAGCATAGGAGTTTCTAGCAAGACCCAGGAAAGCACATAATCTAAAAACCCAGAGCAATTCCTTCCAACATTAAGCAGATATCATTTCATGGTAGTTTCATTTTATGTCTCCAGCAAGTTATCATGGTGGCCATTGAAAATACAACATGAAGTTATAAATATAAAAGACCCCAGTAATAGAAAATAAACCCTACTCGGGTTTCAAAGTAATGGCGTATTGAAACAAATTTCAAGAGCAAAAATATACCTCCATATGTTTCAATAAATCTTTGTGCATGAAGAAAATTGACAAGTTTCTCCAACACAAGACGGCATCAACATTACTTTCCACTACAGCGGCTTCTAGTCACAGGTTTAATGAAATGAAAAGGAACCATGGCTACAAAAAACCATCAAAACCTTCAAATAAGGTAGCTCTAGCATCACAAAATCAAATGTAAGTGAAGTATTGCAGCAAAATTTAGAGAAATGTGCCCATTTTAGTAAAAAATGTAGACCTCATGGAAGCTTTCAAACCCTAGCCGCATTTTTCCCAATTTCTCCAATACAATGCAAATGTGAAATGGTCAATTTTAAGGTTGTCATGTGGAATTATATTTTCCCAAATTAGAAAACATAATATGTTTCAAGTCTAATGCATTTTGATGGGGTCAATTTTTTACTTTTCCCTACTTAAGCTTAAAACTTAAAATATGTCGTGGACTTGAGGTGTTTATGTTTTCAATTTTTTAAGAAAACTTTTATTTCCATAAAGTTTATATTGTAAAACAATATATTAAATGGTATGTTATAAACCATTTAATATTTTTGTTATTTTTCAAAAAATGCAAATAAGAGGGAAAAAGAGAAGTTGAATTGGTCTTAGGACTAATGAGTCAAATAAACATGTTTTTTTTTAATACTAAGTCTTAGGAGTTATTGTTTTCAAAGACAAAGACTTAGTAATATCATTTAAGGTCATGGAGAGAGTATCGAAGGGATTTTGAGTCCTTTCAAGACTGTGCATCAGATTTTGACTTTATCTTGGTAGTTTGAGGCCATTTATTGACATATTGAGTCTTTTGAGGGAAATTTTAGTGAGTCATAAGTCTCTTTATGGCTTAGTGGACCTATTTCAAAGGTGAATCATCATTTTTAGTGGTTATGACTCCTTTTTCAGAGGCATTTTTTATGGATTTGACCCTAAGGGTTTTGTATTTAGTATGTTGAACTCTAATTTTGGGGGTGGTTTAGATTATGCAAAGAAGGCTTATGTGACAATTGTTGTGTCCTTAGTATTTTTGTGTAGAAATTTGTAACTCATTTTGGAAAGATCAAATACAAGTGATAGTGGCTGAGTTTATGTTATCTAAATCCATTTTGGAGCCTTCTCTTTTTTTTGTAAATCTATGTATTTTTAGGTGATTTGATAAAGACAACTAGTGAATCATCATTTTTCCATGTTGCTTTGTCTCACCCAAACACCTAGTTGCAGAAAAGTATGTTTGTTTGTAGGTTGTAGTTCATGTTTTAAAAGGTGAAGCTCATAAGAGAGGAATCTATTTTCCTCCTTATGCTAGTTCATTCTTAGACTTTATTACAAAATATTTATGCAAGCCTATATAGAAAGGAAGTGTTTCATATTCATTCAGATATGCCAGTAATCCCTCCTAGTTATTAGTATTTGAATTTTGATATCATTTTGGTGCATCACCTTGTTCTCTAGTTTAGAGTTTAAGATTTTAGGTTCATTTTAGCAACTTCTATACCTTTTCCTCACAAGTTCATCTTAGTTTTCTAGAGTTATTAGTGATTATCCAATAGGAATCGGCCTAGAATCTGAAGGTTTCATTTCTAGTTATGCATTTCCCACATGCAAAAATGAATCCCATGTTAGGCAAGATTGTTTAGTTTAACAGGTTGCAAAATTTTAGCCTTAACAGTAATTATGATCAACCATATCAATCAATCTTGATCCTATAGCATCTACATTATTGGTTAAATGTTACGTGTCCTTAATTCATGTCATGTGCCCTTGGCATCTTATCAATTTTAATCAATCAGTCAATTTGACTATGGCTTTGGTTTACCCATCATCATCCTAGTTAATCTGTAATATTTTTGCATTTTCATCAAAGGATATTGCCATACTTATTTAATCAAATTGGCCAATCATCTACTGATTTTCTCTATAGGATTAAATAACCCATAATTTAATCCTATGTCATTACACTATTTATTCTTCCTAACTAAACTTTTCAATTAATTCATATTCAATTGATTAATTGATTCATCTTCACAAACTATGGGAATTCACAATTTCCTAAGTCCCATTTTCCACTCATAATTTCCAAATTCCAAATTTCTATTTGTGTGGATATATGGATTTTTAATTCAGATATTCCACATAACATTGACATAATCTTGACATCATCATGACACATGGGAAATGACTCATCATGGATTCTCCATTTACACTTAGCTGAGATATGTCATAATCCATATATTCTTGTTTCCTTATGCACATCTATATTTGGCTTCCATTGTCATAGATTCTTGGCTTTAAGTGGGTTTGAGGTGTCACATGACACATCATAGATCCTCTTCCATTTTTAGCCATGTTTGATTTCCAAGCATCATATAATCCTACATTTGGAATCTTGTTTCATGGATGCTCAAAGGAATCCCTTGCCAAGTTTCATAACCAAGGTGACAAGTCCAATGCTCTCATCTTGTGTGTTGATTATGAATTGAGCATTATTCCTCTCATTTCTAGTCCCTTGGCCTTTGGTCTCTCAAGCTTAAAATCACTTCTTCTAGTATTTCTTGACTCAAACAAATGATAAAGATGAAGAGTAGCCCATAGCCTTCTTTAGTGAAGGGCTTAAAGAGTATGAAGACAAATATAGCTATGTAGAGAAAGAAGCCCTTGTAGTCATCAAAGCTTTAAAGAAATTTAGACACCTCCCATCTCATAATAAAATTCATTTGTTAGTACCCCATGCCAGTGTGAAGGATTTCCTTTTGAGCAAAGATATTAGTGAGAAGAGAGCTGGTTGGATTACTAAAGTAATGGAATATGACGTTGACATCTAGATCACCAAGCTGGTAAGAGGGAAGGGGTTGTGTAAATAGATGATATCATCTTAGGAATTAGATGAGCAAGTTGTTATGATACTAACATAGCAACAAGAGACAAGAAATGATGACCCAAAGAATTGGATGGATGATGTGAAGAATTTCTTATTAGGCAATGGATACCCTCAAGGATTAGATAAAACTAAAAGGAGACAGTATAGATTACAATCAATTCCTTATGTTATAGTTGATGGTATCCTTTTCAAGAAAGATTTTAATGGAGCCCTATTAAGATGCATTGACAGAGACCAAGCTAAAAGAATGATCAAAGAGCTTCATGATGGTCCTAATGGTGGTCATTTCTCAGCAAGGACAACTACAATGAAGGTCACGAGGGCTAGTTACTACTGGCCATCCCTATTCCATGATTGTCATAAGTATGTGAGGAAATGTGAAAAATGTGCCTTCTTATCTGGTAAGAAAAAGCTTGCAGCTCTTCCTCTTCATCCCATTTAGGTGGACCAGCCTTTTGCTCGATGGGGATTGGATTTCATAGGCCCTATCAATCCTTCTTCTAGTTCTGGTCACAAATGGATTTTAGCTACTACAGATTACTTCACTAGATGGACAGAGGTAGTTGCATTGAAGGACACCACAAAATCTTTGGTTGTTGAGTTCCTTGATGAAATTGTGACTACGTTTGGTGCCCCTTCAACCATCATTTCAGATAATGTAAAATCTTTTGTAGGAGCTCAGATTTGTGTGTGGGCAATTGACCATAATATCTACTTAAGAACATCCTCAAACTACTATCCTCAGGGTAATGGTTTGGCTGAGTCATCCAACAAAAACTTGATTAGGATTATGAAAAGAACTATAGAGGATAACATGAGGTGTTGGCATCAAAAATTGAGGACTGCACTGTGGGCTAATAGAATAAGACCTAAGAGGTCAATAGGAAATTCATCATTTATGTTGGTATATGGTAGAGATGCAAGGCTTTCAATTTCATTAGAATTCCCATCCCTAGAACTAGCTCATCATCTGGAGCTAATTGAAGATGATGCCATGATAGTAAGAATGGCAGAGCTGATGGAGCTAGAAGAAAAAAGAAGTCAAGCCATGCAGACCCTAGAAATACATCAGTAGCAGGTGAAAAGGAGATTTGACAAGGAGGCTAGGGTCAAAACCTTTAGAGAGGGTGATTTAGTTTTGAAATGGGATGAAGATAGAGAAAAACCAGGGAGACACCCGAAATTTGATGCACTGTGGAGTGGTCCCTAGCTGATTGTCAGTTGCAAGTAGGCCAATGCTTTTCAATTAAGTAGGCTTGATGGTGAAGTTTTTCCTATCCCAGTCAATGGGATTTATCTCAAACCATGTCTTTGACAAGGCTTGAGGTTTCATGTACATATGTAGCTTAGTTTTATTTCTTCTGGTTTCCTGCTTTCCAAGAAGTGCACGAGCACAAGTTTCTCCCTATGAGATAGCCAATTTTTTTTTCAAAGTTTTGAAGGTTGCAAAAGGTTTTTTGGTCTCTAGTTCTAGTTGCAAAGATAGAGGGCAAGTTTTCAAGGTTTTGTTCCCATAGAGGTAGGGTTAGGGTTTCACAGTGCACTAATCCAAATCTTTTGTGACTCTATAGCTCAATAGATGTATAAGGTCATTGGTCACATGCATAGCTAGCTTGTGTCCCCTCTAAGTTGTCAAAAATGTTACCTATTTTTGCCCCCACTAAAATTTGAATTCAAATACTTGACCCACCCAATGGCCACTTCACATCTTTAATATTATTTTAATGCCTGGGAAATACAAAAAATAAAATGATTAAAACTTTATTGTATTTCTTTTCTCTCCTATTTTGTTTTCACTGGCCGGCAACTTTCCCCACTATTGGATCTTGTTAAGATCTACGGATGTCATGTACTCACTAATAAAAGTTGTGAGGTTGTTTCCCAAAGTGAGATAGTGACCATCAGAATTTTGCTGCAGTACTAAGGATGAAGTCCAACACCATTTTTTGATAAACCACCGGTGCTCGCTCTATTACTACTGGGAAGTTGTAATTTTTTCCAATAGCGAGGTAGTGACATGCCTGAAAATAAAAAACATGGTAGGGTCAACAAAAAATGATTTCATTGGAAATTAAATAATATATATGTGTGCCAACATGTTAAGCCATCTCAGTGACAATAGTACCTAGACCCATGCCCCTTCCATAAAATGTATTAAATTTTTTGATCATCAGATCAAGCTTGGAATCAATAATCCTTGCTATCTCACTATGGTGAGTTGCATGAGGGTTATGAACAATGACATAGTGACAAGGGACCCACCATATTTTTCTTAAGTAATGTATCAATGTCTTCTACACGATCAATGAGAATCTATGATGGTCGCTATCTCACTATGGAAAGGTGCTCACTTTTTATGTATAGCGAGATAGTGATTCAGGGACATGTGTCCTTGCAAACTTAGGGAGATAATACTATAGTTAGCATTGGTGGTTAAGACTGGCAGTTACATGACATTGCGATTAGGCAGTTGCAAGGTAGCTCAGTTAGTTGGTCAACCGTGTGGAGACCTTGTGAGGTGGTAGAAAAATAAAAGCCTATTGGTCCACATGGCCCATTTTGGTTGTAGTATTCTATTGACTATTGTTTTTTGCTAATTTAGGAGCCAAAAATGAAGGAGATCAAATTTTCCTGTGCGATCTGATCGCTATGATCAATGCCAACCACTCCCAAATGAATGTTGAACCTAGTAAACAATAGGAAAACACTCCATCACCCCAGTTTATCCATCTTTTCAATAAAAATGGTTTAATGGCATCATTTCCCCTAGATTTTCATGATTATTCTCTATAAGACTTAATGGCAATGGTTGTGGAGTAACTTCAGTTAGAAAATATCTCAATTATGCCTGAGCTATAAAGGTAATTTTGGTAGATTTTGTGTTGGTCAACTCTTCTCTAACTTCTCTGGTATTGCTCTACAATTTTATTGTAAATTCCCTTTGCCTCTAAATTGTATGACATTCTACCTTATCTCCTATAGCCATTGATGTTAAGTGCAAGAAATATTTGCCTCTCATTGGTGTATTGTAGAGATTTTCAATCTTGCATGACTGTATCTCTTTTGGCATATGAATGGTATATAAGTAAATCCTCTCTTTCCTTGTGTCATTCATTTGGGTTTTTTGATCTGCATGTAACTACTAGATTAAAGCAAGTCTGGATGTGTATATCTCTTAGTGTCATGATGGTTCAATAGTGCATGTATGGGCAGAGGTTGGTTTGAACACTCTTTTTTGGTGCATCACCCCTTTAGGTTAGAATAGGTAGATTTGCTTCTATGCATTCCTTCTCCCTTTTCCTCTCCAAGAGTAGTTAGGTGCACCCTGATAGTAAAGGAAGCCAACCTTCTCTAGAGACTCAACCTCACAGTTCAAGTCCCACAGCTTGGAGGTTGTTTCCATGTTTCACAAGGTTGTCCTTACATAAAAACTTTGGACAAGGGTGCAAAATTTTGTGACAATAGTATTCTCATATCATTATCACATCATAGGCCTTTTCTTTCTAATTGTGTGCATTATAGGAAATTAGAGCTACATCATATGGAGAAGGAAGAAGGACATGGGGGTCACAAATGGAAAAGGGGATTTTAACTTTTTGTTGCTTTCTTTTTTTATTTTGCTTTCATGGTAGAATAGAGGGTATTAATTTATGTTTATTGAGTTTGTGATTTTCTCATAATATATTAGATATTAGCCCATTTTTTGGTCCTATAATTGGTGAACCCAATGTGAAGATCATGCTTAACTAACTTGGGTTTCTTGTGTTTGTGCTTGTAGATGCAAGGAAGGAGCTCATTTGGAAGGGTATAATGACAACTACTCTTCCTTGACACATAAGGACTAGTAACATGATTTTAGGCCTTCATCTATGCATTTTTTTAGGTATTTGTCCTAGGGTGCACTTTACTTTGTCAGGGCACACTTGGGACATCTAGGAGGCAATTTTATGGGCCTAAAAGTCACCATAACCCCCATTCATTTTTCATAGCTTACCAAATACACTTAGAAACAACCAATAGGGCCCTTTTTGGCCCCAAATGCACCATGGGTGCACTTTTTTACTATCTAGTGCACTTGGTTGAGTAGTTTTCAAATTTTCAATTTATCGGTATTGTTAAGGCCTCATTTCTCCATAATCGACACCTGGTCTTCCAACTATGCACTAAAACTACCAATTGCACTCAAACTAGCACTAGGTTTCCCATGGGAATAGTTAGCACTATCTAAGTTCACTTGGGGACATCTTGAGTCATTATCACCTTCTAGGGCATAGTCTACTCTATCATAACACAATTGGTTCATAGAAAGCACACATTCCACTCAGAATCCACATCTAGGATTTTTTATTCTTTCTAGGACCTAGATTAGATGTTTTTGTATTATTGATGATCTTTTTGTAGCATGTGGCAATCGTTGGATGAAGACATAATCATGACAAACTACTAATGCTTATTCATAGGATATTGTTGAAGACCCTATGTGCTTATCTAGACTCCGTGTGTGGATTTCCTAGATTGGATAACATTTTGTTTGGTGCACTAAAATAAAATTTCTATACTAGGTTTCCATGCATTGTTTAGAACCCTAGGAGTTACATGGATGTATCCTCTCCCCTTGCCATTTGTGGATCTTGGGTGTGAGAGGAATCTATGTGACTTCAATAGAGAATTCACCTTAGACCCAAGACTCACCACTTGGTGAGCCCTAGGGGACAACCTCAAAGAGGTAATAGGCTAAAGCTAGGTCAACATTCTAGCTACTATATAAAAATTGATACAATTAATTTTATGTCAATGGTATTTCTGGGTGATAGCTCTCCTCTAGTACCCTTGTGGTGTGTCAAACCCTAGTTCTTGGGGCTGGGAGACCTTTTGAGGAAGTTTATCATTCACTTGAAAAATGGAATGCCTACACTAAATACCTTGTTTTAGAGACCAAAAACCTTTCTATCTATCAGCTTAAGGGGCCACCTATGCCTATGAAGACATCCCACATTCTTTTAGTCCTAAGTAGAGACAACAATCCTTTGGGAAGTGGATCTTGGTTGCCTTGAGAAGTGAGTGCACTATAATGGGGAGCCTATGGTTCCAAGATTATAAGTTTTCCACTCTGGATTAGTGTTTTTAAACTTCAACTCAAGTGGAAATTTTGTGGATATAGTCTTAAAGCCTAGGTTGTGGTGTTTCTTTTCACCTTAACAATAACTATTCTTGTCTTATTGTGTCTTATGTGTGTGTAAAACTTTAATCAAGTTAAAAGCCAAATTGCAAATTTAAACCTTGAATACTATTAAAACCTTTTCAAAACTTCAAACATTGTCAAAACATTACAACGTTTGTCAAAGCTTGCAAACTTTGGTCCAAAACATTCAAAACTTCAAAAACATAGAAGATTGTAACCTTAGAAGTGCTTGGCATGACTTAGATTTCACCTTTGTATAGCATCCAATTGCATTTATCATCCTTGGATCCTCATACTTACATTCTCTAGGTCTCATATTACATATTTTTTAGTTTGCATTTTGAATCCCTTGTCATCCATATTTCATTCCTTAGGCTTTACTTTGCATCCCTTAGTCTTTACATTTCAAGCCCAAAATTTGCATCTTGCATCTTCCATCTTGCATCTTTGCATCTCAACCTTCATCTTCCATATTCTAACCCTCATTCTAGGTTTCCTAACCATAATTTTGCACCTTCATCCTATTTTTAGAACTTTCCTCTACCCTTTGGCTCTTTGGAACATTAATTTGGAAACTACAGAACCCAAAATCACGTTAGTTTTTGCCCAGTTCACCAACTGTGCTTCAACTAGACAAAACTACCCAATGGGTGTACTTGGTACTATTTGAGTGCACTTGGTAGTTTGAGAACCTATTTTAGGCTTCTAGACATCATTTTGGGACCTTAGGAGTGTCCTTAGGAACTTAGATAGGCCCCCCTATCTCAACATTTCTTGATCTGCATTTTGCATGTCCTAACTATCATTTCCTTCACTTAGGGCTTCATTCCTTAGGGAATAACTTTCATTCTACATTTCCTATCCAATAATAATATCATCCCCAGCATCCTAGCTCTTTGGTATGGTAGCTTAGCGATCACCTAGCTCAAAGACAACAAACATTCAACCCAGCCTCCCAACTGTGCCATGAAACTACCAACTACGATAAAATCAGCCCCAAGTGTACAATAGGCATAGTTGGTTCTATTGGAGTGCACTTGGTACTATTAGAGAACACTTGGGTACATGCATGACCATTTTGGGCCTCCAAACTACATTTTGAGACCCTAAAACTGCATCTAGAAGCCTTTGTAGGTCCTCATGTTGCATATGACCCAAAACGACATATTGCACCCAAAACTTCATTTTTCATCTTAGGACCTTTGTATATTTCATATCTAATCAGCATAACCATCATTTTGAACCCAAAATTTTTGAACTTTGTGAAAAAAATTAGAATAAAGTATGAATCCTAAAGTATCTCCTAGTGTTGATGGATGATGGATCTTGACTAGTCCTTTTGTCATTTTTATTATTTTTCTTTGGTAAAACTCTATCTTTGTCTTGATGGATTTTATGTTTCCATCTTTATCAACTTTATCTGTTTTTCTTTTATCTCCTTTTGGTCAAGATCCAAAGTCCATCTTTACAAGGTTAAACTCTTAGACAAAATACTTTCCAAAGATTTGATCCTAAGTTTAAAACCTTCACATGAACCTTGTCATAGCATTATCATATTCATAGTCTCCCTAAATGTCATTTTGATTTACCCTAGTGGTATATCTCCTTCATCTTGCATTATTCAAAACCCTAGCATCATTTCCACTATCAAACCCTACCAACTTATCTATCAACCATCTTGTCTCCTTGATCACTTAACCTTATTTTGTATATCCCAAAAATCATTATCAACCTTAGCATACCACCCCTTTCATAGTCCACCTTGCATACATCAACCTCTAACATCATTACCAAGTCCAAGGTCCAACCCCAATCTTCATTTTGCATACCATATGGTCATTTTCATCCCCTATAGTCAAAATCCAAAATGTCATTTACATTTTCATTTGTGTCCTTCCCATAGGACATTCTCATTTTTCATATCAAAACTTTAGCTCATTTGACACCTCCTTAGGTTTCATACCATTCCTAAATATTTAAAAATCCAAAAAAAACACTCATATCTTACACACCCACTTTCAAATTTCCAAATTTTGCCCTATTTTACCTACACCCTTGTTTTACCAACTGCACACTTTAGGTGTGGAGTTAGTATTTTTAGTGCATAGTTGGTAGTTTTAGAGTGCACTTGGTAATTAAGGATTTCATTCTAGGTTCTAGAACCCTAATCTACACTTCCATAGCTTACGTTGCATCCCTAAGCCCTAGAATACACTAAAAAACACTCAAATCATTCACATTCTACATATTAGTAACCATAACACCTCTTTTTACCAACTACTTAATTTCACATCCCCAAGTGCACCAAGAGTGCACTTGGTACTGTTGGAGTGTAGTTGGTAGTTTAGGTTTTCCTCCATTGCATATGCATCCTTAAGTAGCATGCCAACACATATAAGGACACAATCAACTTAGAGACCCAAAGAACTATATTGACCCTTGTTTTCTAAGGTACAAACACAACCAAAACCTTGTCCAAGACCAAAGATGAGAAAGAAAACCCAAAAAATGCTTGGAAAAGACCAAATTGAAGCATCAAAACCCTTACTTGTGGACCCCTTAAGCATGTATCTGCAAGATCACAACCTTCAAGGGATGACACAACAAACCCAAAACAACACACCCACTATGAGGTTTCCTTCAAGCACTTTCCCTACACATGAAATGTTTCAATGGAGTCCTAACTTTGAACCCATATTTGTAGCAATACCACCTAGAGGTGGAAGTGTACCAACCACACCTAGGGATTAACAAACACACTCCTTAGAATTCAATAAACCTAAGACAAGTACCTTCAACCTAAAATTCTCAAATATATAAGGTACTTTAGACTTAAGTGATGAATCTAACATGGATTATGGCATCAATGATGAAGAAATGGCTAGGGCTTGCCAAGAAAAGACTTTTTGCAAAGACTTTCAACTTTTGGCAGCCTAAGAAATTATCAAATTTAACCCAAACTTGGAGGGACCTAAGTCCAAACATCAAAACAACCCAACATTTGAAAACATACAACCCATGATTAATTTGGACTTAGATAAGGGAAAGAAACCTTTAGAGTTTTCAAACACAATGATTAAACCTATAATGTCCCATCAAGAATCAACCATTGAAATCCTCCAAAGTACATTTCAACACATCAACATCAATCCCTTGTTTGATGAACTACCATCAATAAATGGAAACAAGACTCTTCCTAAATATCCTAGAAGGATGTTAAGACTTGATCTCAATCACATAATGCAACAACAAGATGTGCCTAAAGGTACTTGTACTCTAGGGATGCCAAAAATACCTCCTTTGGAGGAAAATCAACAAAGTGCACCCTTTCTCCTAACTTTACCAAATGTTATCACATCAAATATTATGGAGCCTCCTATGAGTACACCATGTGAAACATCAATTGCAAAAACCACTATTGACATACAAAGAAAGAGTCTTATTGACATTTCACCCATTCCCAAAAGGGACACATCTCATTGTCAAATCAATACAATGTCCCAAGGAGAAACATCTAACACACAAAGGTATCGAAACAACTACCCAAACATGAAGTTCAATTATCAAGGGCATAACCAACTTCAAAGACAACAACAACCTATAGTGGTACAAGGAATTAACATTTTCAATGCACAACCAAGTTTAAATCTAGTTAACAAACTTTCAACATATCAACAACAACATCAACCACAACAAAAACCTCAATCGGTGCAAGGATCCAACATCCCTAACACACAACCCAATGTAAATCCACTTGACTTTCAAGTAATGTACAAACAAAAATTCCAACAACAACAAGCCATTTTTGCTAAACAACAAGAGAAAATAAAAACAATTGTTGGAATACCAAAGATTCCTAGAGAAAAAAATTTCCTATCAACAACATTTATTACAACAACAACATATGCCACAGCAAAATCAAGATATACCTCTATAACAACAGTCACATACATGGTCTCACATGCAACCAATAGAGGTATCTCAACAAAAACCACATCAAATGACACAACAAATGCCACAACAAGTGATACAACAAGAACACATGGTACAAAAATTGTAGTCAATACCACAACAAGTACTACATCAAATACCACATGTACCACCAAAAGCACCCTTTTGTCTTTGAGGTACTAACATACCTCCACCACCTAGTGACACATCACACAACTCTTTGGACACAAAAATATCAGAACCAAGTATACAAAGTTCTTGCCATAGAAAACAATCTACTCCTAGACAAAAAAGACTTGAAGCGAAGACTATCATAAAAAACCCTAATGAAGAGTTACTAAAACAATTCAAGCAACTTTCCAAACAAGTTGACGCATTGGAAGTCTAGAAGAAATCGTTTCTTTATATAGAATGGGACTTATGTCCTAATCCATTTGATAAAATTTTGTAAATGCCTCCATTCCCAAAACACTTTGAGGCACCTAGATTTGAAAAATACTGAGGAAAAGGCAACCTTGTTGATCACATTAAGGAATTCTATGCCTCTTGTACCAAACTCAATGATGAGCCCACCTACCACATGAGACTATTCCCTTTTTCTCTAGGTGGGCCCACACTCGAATAGTATTCCAAACTTCCTGATACAATAAAATCTTCATTAGAACTAGAAAAAAAATTCATCTCCCACTTTGCATTCAACATTACAAATGAGGTGACACTTTCTGATTTGTGCTCAACTAAATAGAAGATGGAAGAACCATTTATAACATTCTTATTATGGTGGAGAAACTTAGTCAATCAATCCTAAAGAACAACAATTTAACTTGTGCATTGAAAACCTAGTCCCTGACTTAATGTACAAACTTAAGATCAAAAGTCTAAGTACCATTTCCAAGTTGATGAAAAAATGGCCTAGTATTGAAGATGCTCTTATCCGTAAGAGAATCCTCAAAATGAATAAGGAAAACAAAAACACCAAATTATCTAGTGACAAGGTGAATTTTTTCTCCAAAAACAAGAATGTGACCAATGATGGTATTGTGGATGCATGAACAATTATAAAAACACAACCTCAATTAACTTTGAAAGGTGCAAACCCTACAAATTCACAAACTCCTAATGAAAGCCCACCCCATTAATAGAAAGTTGAGACTTCTCTGTGAGATGGACCTTGAAGACATCCTGGAACCAAAGATAGAAAATTCACACCCTTGGGGATACCTCTTGAGACTACATTTCAATAATTAATTAGTAATAACTTCTTGCAGTTATCCCTTATCAAAGATGAGCCATTAACTAAAGTTTCTTTGTGGTACAACAAAAAATTCTTTGATTACCACCGCACTAAAGGACATAAGACCTCATCATGTTTCAAGCTAAACCATGCAATACAAGACCTTATTGATGATGGACAGATCACAATGTATCCATCACTACTAGCATCTAACTTTGATCACACTATTTTTAAAGATCCTTTGGGCAATCATGACAAAGAAAAGGCACCTAGTTGAAAATCAAATTCCCAAGCTAATGTAAACTACACACACATGGGAGATGAATAAACCATCAACTATTTCAATGAGTTTGACACTTGCATATCCACATTCACCTTAAAGGCTGAAGACCCTTGTTGTGTTGTCACTATGCATCATATCAAGATCACCTTACCTGGAGCTCCTTCTAGACCCACTGCCTCTACTAGACCTATATCCCCTAGTAGACCAAATGCTACCACTTCATCTGATTACAACCTTGTTAAACTATTCAAAAAGACCCTTGCACAAATATCCATCTTGGAAATATTGTGTGCATCTCCCCAACATCAAAACATCTTGGATCAAGCCCTTAAAGAGTCAGTAGTCCTAGATAACATTAATGTTGTCCAATTTTAGGCCATGTTTGGGAACTTATTTGTATCACAACATATCACCTTTTCCCCTTGAGATATTCCTAAGGAAAAACCCAACCACAATGACCCCCTTCACCTAGAAGTCTTTATCCATAATGCCAAGCTCAAATGTGTCTTGATAGATGGTAGAGCAGGACTGAACATCTATACCCTTAAAGTTTTCAAGGATTTGGGTTACTTCGAAGAAGATGTAGATCTCTCTCGTAGAATCATAATAAATTCCTATGATGATGGTGAATGCTTCTCCAAGGGTATAATCATATTACCCATAAGAGTTGGTCCATCTATTGAAGACACATTGTTTTAGGTTCTAGATATCAAAATGAATTGTAACATGATACTAGGATGCCCTTGGATTCATGCTATGAAAGTTGTACCATCTACATATCATCAATGTTTGAAGTTTTCCTATAATAATGTGGAGGTTACCATCCCTATTCATCTAGATCCTTTCTAGTATCATGCTAATTTGAGAGATGCTACTACATACTTGTTAGAAACAATAGTCCACAAAGATAATAGAGGGAAGGGTGGGGGGGAAGGGGTGGGTGAAACAATTATCCAACAATTAAAAAATTTATCTTCTTTAAACAAAATTAACCACTCAACCAAAGTAAAAAGAAACCATACAAAGATGCACGCAGATAATTACAATAGATATGTTGACTAGGGAAAACCCTGGTGGGAATGATGCCCACAAGATGATGTACTAGTATAACTATTTCTTGTTAGAGGATAGACCCTGTTTGGAGTCTATTACAATATTTAGTACAATGAATCTCTATTAGGAGACTTTGAATCCTTGTTAGAAGACTCCAACCTTGTTAGGAGTTGTGGTATAATGTATGTAAGAAGATCCCCCTACCCAAACATGAAATTTTAACTACAAGAAGAGCTCACTGCTCAAACAAGTAATTTACTAGTATCTTCTTCTTTCCCCTGTCCTTTTCTCTATCTTTTCCTTTGTCCTATCAATTAGACCAATCATTGTCAAACCTTAGAGACTAGGTCACAAACCTCAGATCCAAATACCAAACCTTGGATCACTTAGTAAAACCTCTATAATGAAGTGTCCTTCACTTCTACACTACTCCACTCAACTTTGCATTTCACTCTCTCTACTACTTATCATTGATCATTCAATCATATCAACACATATAATGATAAAGGAAAATCCTTTATACCAAGTCCATCAAAAAATTCCTTGAGTTAGTTGTTAGTCCTTCTTAATTAATTATTATAGGACCACAATATAAACACATTACCCTTAGTGATAACCTTAATCTTCTACCTTGCAACTTGAATAACTTTCCATGCACACAATATTATGATGAGTATGTTTAGCCATTTGTAGGATGAGAAAATGGGATAATGTCTAACATATTATGAGAAAATTACAAACTCGATAAACATACATTGACATGCTCTAGTCTACCATGAAAGACAAATAAACAGAAAGGAAGCAACACAAAGTTAGAAATCCCCTCTTTCACTTGTAGCTCCCATGTCCTTCTTTCTTCTCCATGTGATGTAGCTCCAATTGCCTATAGTGCACACAATTTGGAAGCAAAAGACTATGATAGTGATAATGCTATGAGAATACTAGAAGATGTGATTTAATCTTGAGAGATAGAGCAAAAGACTAAGGAAATAGGGACTTGAAGGACTTAAGAATTAGGGACCAAAAATGACAGGAAGAATTCTCACTTTATAATCAACATGAAAGATGAGAGCATTGGAATTGTCACCTTGGATATGTGACTTGGAAAGAGATTACATTGAGAATCCATGACACATATGACACAAGATGCCAAATGTAAGATTTTATGATGCTTTAGAATTCAAATGTGGCTATAAATGGAAGAGGATCTATGATGTGTCATATGACATCTCAAACCCACTTAATCCCAAGAATCTATGACAATGGAAGACAAATATGGATGTGCGTAAGGAATAAGAATATATGGATTATGACATACCTTAACCAAGTGTAAATGGAGAATGCATGATGTGTCATGCCCATGTGTCATGACGATGTCAATATTATGTGGAATATTTTAATTAAAAATCCATTAATCCACACAAATATAAATTAGTAAAAAATGATGTTAATGGTGGAAAACATGACTTAGAAAATTGAGAATTTCCATGGTTTATGAATGATGGATCAATTAATTAATAAAATTAATTAATTGAGAAGGTTAGTTAAGAAGAATAATTAGTGAAATGATATAGGATTAAATTATGGGTTGTTTAATCCCATAGAAAAAATTAGTAGATGATTGGACAATTTATTTAAATAAGTGCGATAATATCCTTTGACAAAGTGTGATGATGATGTAGATTGACTAGGATAATGATGGGTAGACCAAAGCCATGGTCAAATTGATCGATTCGTTGAAACTAATAACATGCCAAGGACACATGACATGAATTAAGGACACATAACATTTAACTGACATTGTAAAATGCTACAGGATCGAGATTGGTTGATAGGGTTGATCATAATAACATCAATAGACATTATCAATGTTATTAAATGGTTGATGATGCCATGATCTAACATTGAGAGACTCCAAAATTTAAAGATCAAATGTTGTGAATGATAGTTTAACCTAGCAGTGAGAGCCTTGACAATACTATGGCCAGATTGTTAAGATTTGATAGATTGAGAGGTATTCCAAGGTACTAAAAGCCACAAAAATGCCTAGGATTGGACAAATGATGATAGATTTGGGATATTTGAAATTTTTTGAGTTTATTAAGACTAATTTTTGGTGATTTTGGGTTGATTTGGCATGATTTTGAGTTGATTTGATATGATTTCAAAATGATATGAAATTGATGTAAAAGAGAATATGAATGATGACAGACAATATTAAGATATGATCAAGTTGGCCAAAAGATTAGAGTTAGTGGAATGAGAAAATGGAATGAGTTATTATGAAAATATGATGAAACCATAGATGCAAACCATTTTTGAGTGTCTACATTTTTCCCCTCTTTGATACAATGTGATTTAGAGCATTGTGTCAAAGAATGTTGATGAGAAAGCCACAACAACATGCCCAATGGGGATGCTATATATGGGTGACCCTTAAATAAATTGACTTAGATAATCATATGAAAGGTCAAATTCTTGAAAATAAGAAGACAAAATCATAGCAATTGACAGATCGCAAATTGAAGCTAAAATGTGAAAGTTATGGACTCTAGAGTGTAGAATGGAGGTCTATCAAGAGTTGAGAGTATTTTCATGGGCTACCACTCAATAAAGTTACCAAAATAATGAAAATTATAGCTAAATTAATTCCCAAAAAAGATAAAAATCTAACACAATTGATAGATTTAAAATTGGAGTTGAAATGAAAAAGTTATGGCCTCTGGAGTAGAACATAGGGGCTTCCAGAGCAGTTCTAGGCATCTTACTACCCTAAGTGCACCCAAAATGCACCCAAGTGTACCCAATGAACACTTGGAAACCCCAAGTGTACTATGAAATTACCAAGTATGCCCATGTCACACTTGGGAAGCCCAAGTGTGCTTTGAAAGTGCAAATTGTGCCCTAGAAGGCTCTGGGGGAAAAAATCAGCCCAATTGGAGTCATAATGACCTAGCACTTTTCGTGCATGTCAAAAATGATAGAAAGACGTAATAACATGGGTAAAATAATTCAAACATGGTCAAATTTGGTCAAAATTGGTCAAAAAAGGGTTAGAATAGGGTTGGACTTGGTGGATAGCCCTATAAGGTTGATAGACAGTGTAGGATGATGCAAAAATGTATGAATACAAGATGAAGATGATTTGGTGTATTGGAACACATGATGATGGTGGTGGATGAAGATATGAATGAAAGAAGATTGAAGAGATGGGATGAGGACTAGTTAGAATAAGGTGAAGAATTTTTCTTTTAGAAAGTACACTATATGTTATTGGAGATTTATTTTGATATGGAAAATAGAATGCAACACATTAGGGCACAAAAAGGCCAAATCACTAATGCAAACCTTTTGCATAAACAAGCATGATGCAAATAGAAAATGAACTTGTCCTTCTTAATGTATATATATACATGCTCCAAACACTCAAAGGTACATTGTAACAAGCAAAAAAAAAAAGATGACCATGAACCATCATGCCTAGTTTCACAGATCTATTTATATCATCAAGTGGCATAGGAACATTATCGAAGAAAAGAAAAGAAAAAATAATTCACTCACTAAACAACTTGACCCAACATCTATTCTTATCCATTATTACTTGCCTTTTAGTATTTTAGGTCTTTAGATGGTGGTTGACATGTTGATCATGTGATAGTTCTGTTTGTGGAATTATTGATAGGTTCATAGTGACATGTTGGATTGATGGTTAGTTCACATTGCTCAGAAAGTGTGATTGTCATTGAAGTGTAGTGCTTTGAGTTTCGTTCTGTGAAAATGCAAGTGTTTATGCAAAAGGGATAATTATGTACAAGGTTTATTACAAATTTTTGATGGGTTTTGTGATTATTAGGCTTTTTGATGTTTTTGTGTGACTAGTTTCTTTAGGACATTTTATGATTTTTAGTGATTTTTTAAGGATATTTTATGTTTTTTAATGATTATTTCAGAATTTTTTATGATCTTTATTGTTTTTTTTAAGGACATTTAAGGACATTTAATGATTATTTTAGGATGTTTTATGGTTTTTAGTGATTTTTTAAGGACATTTTATGATTTTTAATGATTATGTCAGCATGTTTTATGGTTTTTAATGATTTTTTCAAGACATATTTTGAATTTTTAGAATTTTTTTAGAATCATATTTGAATTTTTAGGATTTTTTCAGGATCATAAAAGCATATACAAGTGTTAGCTCCAATCTGTTATGTGATAAGTCCAAGGGATAAACAGTGTTTATGGCTATGCCCCTAGTTCAAGTTTAAACTCATGCATCATGTAGGTAATATGCTCCCAAATAAGATGCAAACTATGTACAAAGGCCAAAGTCAGAGTATGTATAGACTAGTGATGCTTTAGGTAAGATAACAATGGACATTAACCAATTCTTGAGCCATGATAAGGAGACCAAGGATGTTTTGCAAAATGAAGGATATGATCAGGGAATGACAAAAGGGGAAAAAACTTGATGGAATCCTGATAGATGGAGGAGCAACAACTGATTACACATGGCACCTGTTTGCCAAATTTTCACCATGGTACTTACCCAAAGTGCCTATTTGCCAAGTTTTCACTTTTGGATGGAATTTTTCTCTTGACTCAATTTTTTGTGCCAAGATGTCTATTTTCCATGTTTTCATCAAGGCATCCATTTTTTTCATGACTTTTTTCACTTTTTTCATTACTTTTTTTCTTTTTTTTTTTGGACTTTTTTTTGGACTTTTAGATAGAATCAAGAATTTTTTTGATGACAACTGAGAAAAAATTTGTTGTTAGTACTGCTAGCTAATAATCTCTGGATCCATGATTAACCATAACTAGTAGGGTTCATTCCAAGTTTGTAGCTAAAATCAAACCACTAGAAAGGCCTTGAGATATACCATCATGTACTATATCTAACACAGTTTCTACCTCTTACAAATCAAGGCATCTAAGGATAAATGAGTCAAAGGATTCTTTGTATGGGATGTCATTGGTGATGACATATGCAAAGGGTTTTTGGATAAATATTTGATCTTGGTTGTTGGGAAAATTAGGTAGTTGGATTTGGGGATAAGCAACTGGATACAAGGGGAGATTGGTAGGATTGAGACTAATGACCTTCCACATGAAGGTTGATCAAGAGAGCTCAAAAAGACTTTGTGGCACGTTGAACACTAGAAAATGTATATTCATGGCATCATCTTGTTTACCTTTTATCCTTGGGAGCTACTTAGCTTTTTATTTTTCATGGTCTAATGGTGCCTTTCGGTTTTCACTAAGAGACCTACTTTTGTTATTTTCTTCTCTTTTTGCTTCACAACTAGAAGGTGGAGTTGGCTCCCCAAAATATACCAATGTGTTCACTTTAGGAGAAATTCCTTATTTATGATCAAAGATAATGCTTTCCTAGATTTCAAAGTCTATTGCAAAAGTGTCATCATTTTCGAATCGATCAAAAATTAGTTGTCCACATTGGTCCCAATCCAATAGTTTAGGATAACTTGAGGGGATGTCATCATCAATATTGAATGGGCTTTGGTTGAAAGTATATATATGGATATTTGATTCAGTTGTATAATTGGGGTCATGCTTAGAAGCTAGAGGACTGTTGGTTTCAAGTGGGGTATCCTTAGATGCCTTTTCGTCATTCAAAACATCCATAGTATTACATGTAGGTACCTTAGTACTAGGAGGACCTATTCACAATGGTTTGAATCCAAGCCCCAAACTAGGGGGTTCATCCTTTTGTAGAGATAGGTTCAATTATTCCCTATTTTTGACATCCAAGACCACTATAGCCATCATAACCTTGTTTTTGCATGATAGTAAACCCAAGTTCATATTTTCTAGGAGATATCAAAGTTGGTTTTTCTTCTTCTTTTGCTTTCTCAATATAGACAAATGTATTATCTTGATAGAAGTGGCATTTTGTATACTAATCTCAAAGTGTTGGTCTTGAAATAGTTGTGATTTACCATAAGATTAGGGAGAAAGTTGTGACTCCCTAATGTGGGATACTTGAGATAGAAAGTACTCTCCACAAACTTTGTCTTCAATCTTTATCTTTTCCTTGGCCTTACTAGGGAGTATATCAACATCCACATACTTAGAGGAATATGTGGGTTGTGCTTTAGCATTTACTGAGACGTGTTGTGTAGTGGTATCTCTCAGATTAGCACAAAACTAGAAGGGATCTAGATCGTCAGGGATGGTAATCTCCACATTGTTATAGGAAAACTTCATACATTGATGATATGTAGATGGCACTACTTTCATAGCATGGAACCAAGGGCATCCTAGTATCATGTTGCAGTTCATTTTGATATCTAGGACATGGAATAATGTGTCTTTAGTAGCTAGACCAATTCTGATAGGTAATATGATGATGCCTTTGGAGAAGCATTTTTTCTCATCATAGGCCTTTATTGTGATTCTATGAGAGGGATCCACATCATCCTCATAGTATCTCAAACCCTTGACAACCTTAAGTATACAAATATTCAGCCCTACTCACCCATCTATCAAGACACGTCTGACCTTAACATTATGGACAAAGACTTTAATGTGAAGGGGATCATTGTGGTTGGGTCTTTCTTTAGGAATATCCTAAGGGGAAAGGTGATATTTTGTGATGTATATAGGTTCCCAACCATGGCTTGGAATTGGGCAACATCAATGTTATCTAAGACTACTAACTCTTTAAGGCTTGATCCAAGATCTTCTAATGTCGGGGAGACACAAATAATAATTCCAAGATGGATATTTGCATAGGGGTCTTGCCAAGCTGTTCAAAAAGGCTATAATCAAATGAAGTAGGAGCAACAAGTCTACAAGTGGGTGTAGGTCTAGTAGAGGTAGTAGGTCTAGATGGAGCTCCAGGTACGGTGATCTTGGTACGACATGTAGTGACAGTGCAACAAGGGTCTTCTTCCTTTAAGGTGAATATGGATATGCTGTAATAAAAAACATTGAAATAGTTGATGGTGTAGTCATATCCAGTGCATGTATAATTCACATTGGCTTGTGAGTTTGAGTTTGAACTAGAGGATTTCTCTTTGTTGTGATTACCCAAAGGATCTTTGAAGATAGTGTGATCAGAGTTGGATGCTAGTAGTAATGGATCAACTATGATGACACCATCATCAATAAGGTCTTGTATTGCATGATTTAGTTGGAAACATGATGAGGTCTTATGTCCTTTGGTGCAACTTGGTAATCATATAATTTTTTATTATCCCACCAAGATGCTTCAGTTAGTGGTTCATCTTTGATTGGGGGTAACTATAGGAAGTTATTACTAAGTAATTATTGAAGTGCAACCTCAAGAGGTATACCCAATGGTGTGAATTTTATATCTTTGGTTCTAGGATGTCTTTGAGGTCCATCCTATGTGTAAGTCTCAATTTTTTTTTGTGTGGAGGTGATGTTTGATTGGGAGTTTTTCAATTCATAGGGTTTGCACATTTCAAAGTCAGTTGAGGTTGTGCTATGCTAATTGCATGTGCATCCACAATGCCATCATTTGTCACATTCTTATTTTTGAAGAAAAAACTCACCTTGTCAGTAGATGAGTTGGTGTTTGTGTTTTCCTCATCCATCTTGAGGATTCCCTTAAGGATAAGAGCATCTTCAATACTAGCCCCTTTTTTCATTAGTTTAGAAATGGTGTTTGGACTTTTGATCTTGAGTTCATACATTAAGTCAGGGAATAAGTTTTCAATGCATAGGTTAAATTTTTGTTCTTCAAGAATGTCCTATCTTTTGTTTAGTTGACCACAAATCAAAGACTGTCACTTCATTTGTAATGTTAAGGGAAAAGTGGGAGATGAACTTGTCTACTAGATCTCACCAAGAGTTGATAGTATAAAGAAGTTTGGAATACCATTGAAGTGTGGGCCCACCTAGAGAATGAGGGAAAAATGTCATGACTGAGTTTGGTACAAGATGCAAAGAATTCCAAAATGTGATCAATGGGGTTGCCTTTTCATTGGTATTTTTTGAATCTTAGAGCCTCAAAGTGTTTTCGGAATGGAGGCATATACAAATTTTTATCAAATGGATTAAGACATAAGTCTTGTTCTATATATAGAGCCTATTTCTTCCGGACTCCTAATGCCTCAACTTGTTTAGAAAGTTGTTTGAATTTTTGTAGTAATTATTTGTTAGGGTTGTGCATAATAGTTTTCACTTCAAGTGTTTTGTCTCTATGAGTAGATCATTTGTCTATGAGTACATTGTTTGATATGGCAAGAACTGTCTACTCAATTCTGACAATTCTGTGTCTAAAGAGTTAGGTGATGTGTCACTAGGTGGTGGAGGTATGTTAGTGCCTCAAAGACAAAAGGGTCGTTGTTGTAATACATGTTGGGGTACTCGTTGTGGTATTTTATGTCATGTTTTTTGCAGTATTGATTGTAATTGTTGTACCATGTGTTGTTGTTGTGCCATTTGTTGTGGTCATTGTTGAGATACCTTTGTTGGTTGCATGTGGGACCATGTATGTGATTGTTTTTTTAGAGGTATTTGTTGACATTGTTGTGGTAAGTGTTGTTGTAACAAATGTTGTTGATACATGATTTGTTACTTGAGACATCTTTGGTATTCCAACTATTGTTTGAGTTGCTCTTGCTGTTTAGCAAACATGGCTTGTTATTGTTGGAATTATTATTGGTACATTACATGTAAGTCAAGTGGGTTTACATTGGATTGTGTGTTAGGGACATTGGATGCTTGCACCACTTGAGCTTGTTGTTGTTAAGGTTGATATTGTTGTTGTTGTGGTTCATGTTGATGTTGATATGATTAATGTGTGTTGGAAACATTAAGTCCTTGTACTACTATAGGTTAGTATTGTTGGGGGAGTTGGTTATGTCCTTGAGAATTGAATATCATGTTTGTATTGTTGTTTTGGTACCTTTGTGGGTTAGATATTTCTCAATGGGACATCATATTGACTTGACAATGTTACATGTTCCTTTTGGGAATGGGTGTAATGTCAATAATACTTTTCCTTTGTACATCAATAGGGAGGCTCTATAACATTTGATGTCATTACATTTCGAAGAGTTAGGAGCAAAGGTGTGCTTTGTTGATTTTTCTCCAAAGGAGGTATGTTTGGCATCTCTAGAGTACAAGTCCCTTTAGGAACATCTTGTTGTTGCATCATGTGATTGGAATATTTTAGAAGAGTCTTGTTTCCCTTCATTGGTTTTGGTTCATCAAAAAATGGATTAATGTTGATGTGTTCAAATGTACTTTGGAGGATTTCAATGGTTGATTCTTGATGGGACCTTATAGGTGCCATTATTGTGTTTGAAAACTCCAAAGGTTGTTTTCCCTTATCTAAGTCCAAATTGATCATGGGTTGTATGTTTTCAATTTTTTTGTTGGTTTGATGTTTGGACTTAGGTCCCTCCAAGTGTGGATTAAACTTGACAATTTCTTGGGCTACCAAAAGTTTGCAGTTTTTGTAGAAATTTTTGTCTTGACATTCTCTAGCCATTTCTTCATCAGTGATGCCATAATCAGTGTCAGAGTCATCACTTAGGTGTATAGCACCTTGTTTTGTGTTTGATGTGTTAGGGTTGAAGGTTCTTGTGTTGGGTTTACAAAACTCAAAGGGGTGTGTTTTTTCATCTTCGGGTGTGGTTAGTACATTTCCACCTCTGGTTGGTTTCGACACAAATATAGGTTCAAATTTAGGACACTATTGAACCATCCCATTTTTAGGGGAATTTTTTGAAGGAAACCTCATAGTGGGTGTGTTTTTTATGGTTTGTTGTGACATCTCTTGATTATGGAGATCTTGCAAATACATGTTTAAGGCGTCCACAAGTAATGGTTCTGATGCCTCAATTTTGTCTTTGTCAAATGTTTGTTAGGTTTTCTTGCTCTTCTTTTGTCTTGTATAAGGTTTTCATTGTATTGACACCTTAGCAAACAAGTGTTGATAAAGTTCTTTGGGTGTCTGAGCTAATTGTGTCCTAGTGAGTGTTGGCATGATACTTAAGGATGTAGATGCAGTAGAGGAAAACCTAAATGTACTTCCTACCTCCCTAGTACATACCTAAACTAACAACTATGTTGATATAGTACCAAGTGTACCCTTGGTGCACTTGCGGCCCTGAAGGTAAGTAATTGGTAAGCATAAGGTATGTAGTTGGTAAACAGGTGTGTTAGGGTGACCAAAATGTAGAATGTGAATGATTTGAGTGATTTTGAGTGTTTTCCAAGGTTTAAGGATGAAATGCAATCTATGGAAATGTAGATTAGGGTTTTGGAAGCTATAATGAAATCCTTAATTACCAAGTACACTTTGAAACTACCAACTATGCACCTGAAGTGTGCAATTGGTAAAACAGGTCAAAATTTGATAATTAGGATGTGGGTATGCAAGATGTGAGTGTTTTTTTGATTTTTAGGTGTTTGGGGATGTTATGTAACCTAGAAAAGTGCCAACTAAAGAAGGGTTTTGATATGAAAGGTGCAAATGTCCTAAGGAAACTATGCAAATGTAAATGTGAATGATGTCTTGGAAGTTTGACTAAAGGAGATGAAAATGACCCTATGATATACAAAATGATGATTAGAGGTAGACTTTGGACTTGGTAATGATGCTAGAGGTTGGTGTATGCAAGGTGAACTATGCAAAGGATGGTGTGTTAAGGTTGATAATGATGTTTGGGATATGAAAATTGAGGATAAGTGATCAAGGAGACAAGTTGGTTGATAGACAATTTGATAGGATTTGATAGTGGAAATGATGCTAGGATTTTGAACCATGCAAGATGAAGGGGATATACAACTAGGGTGATTCAAAATGAAATTTAGGGAGTGTAGGAACAAGATAATACTAATGATAAGGGTATATTCAAGGTTTTGAACTTAGGTGAAATCTTTGAAAAGTATTTTGTGTAAGATTTAAACCTTGTGAAGATGGACTTTGGATCTTGACCAAAAAGTGATAAAAGACAAAAAGATCAAGTTGATAAAGATGAAAAGGTGAAATCCATCAAGACATAGATAAAGTTGGACCAAAGAAACATGATAAAAAAGACAAAGGACTAGTCAAGATCCATCATCCATCAACACTAGGAGATAATCTAGGACTCATACTTTGTTCAAATTTATGACTAAATTCAAAGGTTTTGGGTTCAAAATGATGTTTATTTGGCTAAAAATGGTGGTTATTCTGATCAAATATGCAATATGGAAATTTACTAAGATGCAAAATGAGATTTTGGGTGCAAGATGCTATTTTGGGTCATATGAAAAATAAGGACCTTTAGAGGCTTCTAAATGCAGTTTTAGGGTCCCAAAATGTAGTTTGGAGGCCCAAAATGGTCATGTAGGTACCCAACTACATTTTGATAGCACCAAGTGTGCTAAAATAGTACCAACTATGCATATGGTGTAGTTGGGGCTAGTTTGGGAATAGTTGATAGCTTCATGGTGCAATTATGAGTCTGGTTTGAATGGTTGTTGTTTCTGAGCTAGGTGAATGTCAAGTTGCTAGACTAGAGAGCTGGGATGCTAGAGATGATGTTATTATTGTGTAGGAGATGTATAATGAAGGCTATAACCTAAGAAATGGAGTCCTAAGTGACAATAATAATGGATGGCACATGTAGAATGTAGATGAGGGAATATTGGGACATGGGGTCCTATCTAGGTACCTAAGGACACTATTGAAGCCTCAAAATGATTTTTGGAAGTCCAAACTAGGGTCTTAGACTACCAAGTCTACTTAGATAATACCAAATTTACCTATGGTGTAGTTGGGGTTAGTTTAGGTGCAGTTGGTAGTTTCAAGGCACAACTGAGAAGCTAGATTGAAAGTAAGGCAATTTTGGGGTTCTATGGTTTCCAGGTTGATGTTACAGACACCCAAAGGGTAGAGGACAGTGCCAAGACTAGGATGAAGTCTCAAAATGATGTTTAGGACACCTAGAATGAGGGTTAAAGTGTGCAAAATGAAGGTTGGGTATACAAAGATGCAAGATGGAAGATGCAAGCTACAAATTTTGGGGTTGAAATGCAAAGACTAAAGGATGCAAACTAAACCCTAATGAATGCAATATAAAAGATGAGGGATGTAAAATAAGGACTAGAAGATGCAAGATGAAGCCTAGAAAATGCATGTATGAGGCTAAAACTATAGTGAATGCAAGTTGGTGTTATGCAAAAATGTAACCTAAGTTATGCCAAGCACTTTTAGGAATGTAGTCTTCCATGTTTTCAATGTTTTGAAGGCTTTGGACCAGATTTTGCAAGGTTTCACAAAGCTTGTAACCTTTTGATAGTCTGTAATGTTTTGACAAGGTTCAATTAGCATCCAAGGTGTAAATTTGAAGGTTGAATTTTATCTTGATTAATGTTTTACACACACACAAGACACAATAAGATAGGAATAGTTGTTTAAAGTGAACAAACACACCACAACCTAGGCTTTAGGACTGTATCCACTAAATTCCTACTTGAACCAAAGTTCAGTCGCATTTGTCTAGAGTAGAAAACTTATAATCTTGGCACCATAGGCTACCCCTTATAATGCACTCACTTCTTGGGGCTACCATGATCTACTTCTAAAGGGGCATGACTTCCTAAGGGACTATATTCTCTATTAAGGACCACAAGAATGTAGGATTTCTTCACATGCATGGGATCCAGTGGATAGAAAGGTTTCTAACCACTGTAACAAGGTTTTTAGTAAGGGCATTCCCTTTAGTAAGTAAATGATAAACTTTCATAGAAGGTCTCCTAGCCCTAAGAATCGGGGTTTGAAACACCAAAGGGGTACTGCAAGAGAACTATCATGCAACACTACCAATGACATGGTTTTCACTGTAATTATGTTTTATATATTAGCTAGAACATTGACCTAGCTTTGGCCTGTTACTATTATTAGAAGTCACATATATTTCTCTTACACCCAAGATCTATGATTGGTGAGGGAAGAGGATACATCCATGTAATCCCTAGGGTTATAAACACTATAAAAATGCTAAGAAAAAAAGAAAAAGTTCATTTTAAAGCACCAAATGAAGTGTTATTTAATTTAGGAAATCCACACACATAGTTTGGACAAGAAAGGATCTTTAATAATGTCCTACAAAAAAGCATTAGTAGTTTGTAAAAATTATGTCTTCATCCATCAATCACCACATGCTTCAAATAGACCATCAGTAACACAAAAAAAAACATTTACCCTAAGTCCTAAAAAGGAATAAAAACCCTAGATGCAGATTATGAGTTATGTATGTGCTTTTCGTGAACCAAGTGCACTCTAACAGAGGAGACTTCACCCCAGAAGGTTAGAATGACCCAAATGAACCATGGTGTACTTGGGATCTAGAAATGCATAGTTGGTAGTTTCTAGGTATAGTTGGGAGGAGAGTTGCAAAGTGCCAGGAAATGGTGCCCAAACAAGACCCAGAAACTGAAATTTTGAAAACTACTCTACCAAGTGCACCGAGATAGTGTAGACTACACCCTTGGTGTAGTTGGGGCTTAGAAGGGTGTATTTGGTGTTTTATAAGCATATTTGGTAAGCTAGGAACAATAGATGGGGGTTATGATGGCTCCTAGTCTCCTAAAACTACCTTCCAGGGGTCCCAAGTGTGTCATGATAGAGCATAGTGCACCCTATGATAGCAAGCTAACAAAATGCATAAATCAGAGAATAAAATCATATTACTAGGCCTCCTAATTAAACTAGGTATGATAAAGGAGAGAGAATAAGCATTATACCCATCCAAGTGAGCTCTTTCCTTGCACCTACAAGCACAAACACAAGAAACCCAAGTTCATTAAGCATGTTCACATCGGGTTCACCAATTGTAGGACTAGAAAATGGGCTAATGTCTAACATACTATGAGCAAATTAAAAACCCAATAAACATAAATTAACACCCTATAGTATACCATGAAAGAAAAATAAAGAAAATGGAAGCAACACAAAGTTAGAAACCCCCTCTTTCCCTTGCGGTTCCCATGTCCTTCTTTCTTCTCCATGTGATGTAGCTCCAATTGCCTATAGTGGACACAATTTGGAAGCAAAATCATATGATTGTGATAATGCTATGAGACTACTAGAAGATGTGAGTTAAGCTTGGGAGATAGATAAAAAGACTAGGGATCTAGGGACTTGAAGAACTTAATAATTAGGGACCAGAAATGAGAGGAAGAATGCTCATTTTATAATCAACATGGAACATGAGAGCATTCAAATTGTCACCTTGGATATGTGATTTGGAAAGAGATACCTTTGAGAATCCATGACACATATGACAAAAGGTGACACATAGATAGAGTTTGACCAAAGAAACATGATAAAAAAGACAAAAGGACTAGTCAAGATCCATCATCCATCAATACTAGGAGATACTCTAGGACTCATACTTTGTTCAAATTTTTGAATAAATTCAAATGTTTTGGATTCAAAATGGTGGTTATTCTGATTAGATATGCAATATGGAAATTTCCTAAGATGCAAAATGATATTTTGGGTGCAAGATGTTATTTTGGTTCATATGCAAAATGAGGACCTACAAAGACTTCTAAATGTAGTTTTAGGGTCCAAAAATGTAGTTTGGAGGCCCAAAATGGTCATGTAGGTAGCCAAATATACTCTAATAGAACCAAGTGTTCTCCAATAGTACCAACTATTCCTATGGTGTAGTTGGGGCCAATTTTGGTGCAGTTGGTAGTTTCATCATGCACTTGGGAGACTAGGTTGAATGGTTGTTATTTCTGAGCTAGGTGAATATCAAGTTCCTATACCAGAGAGCTAGGATATTGGGGATGATGTTATGATTAGGTAGGAGATGAATAATGAAGGCTATAACCTAATGAATGGAATCCTAAGTGATGAAAATAATGGCTAGGGCATGTAGAATGCAAATTAGGGCATGCTAGGATAGGGGGTCCTATCTAGGTACCTAAGGACACTATTGAAGCCTCAAAATGATGTCTAGAAGTCCAAAATGGAGTGTCAAAATAAAAATTGTACTTATATAATACCAAATTAATGTATGGTATAGTTGGGGCCAATTTGGGTGTAATTGGTAGTTTCAGGGCGCATTTGGGAAGCTGGGTACTAAGGTAATTTTGGGGTTCTATGGATTCTAGGTTGTTGGTACAGAGACCCAAAGGGTAGAGGATAGTGCCAAGACTAGGATGAAGACTCAAAATGATGTATAGGACACCCAAAATGAGGGTTAAAGTGTGAAAAATGAAAGTTGGGTATGCAAAGATGCAAGATGGAAGATACAAGCTACAAATTTTGGGATTGAAATGCAAAGACTAAAGGATGCAAACTAAACCCTAATGAATGCAATATGAAAGATGAGGGATACATAATGAGGACTAGAAGATGCAAGATGAAGCCTAGAAAATACATGTATGAGGCTCAAACTAAGGTAAATGCAAGTGGGTGTTATGCAAAAATGAAACCTAAGCTATGCCTAGCACTTCTAGGGATGTAGTCTTCCATGTTTCCAATATTTTGAAGGTTTTAGACCAAAGTTTGAAATGTTTTACAAAGGTTGTAACATTTTGATAGTGTGTAATGTTTTGAAAAGGTTCAAACAGTATCCAAGGTGTGTATTTGAAAGTTGTCTTTTATCTTGATTAATGTTTTACAGAGACACATGACACAATAAGACAAGAATAGTTGTTGTTAAAAGTGAATAGACACACCACAACCTAGGCTTTAGGACTGTATCCAATGAATTCCTACTTGAGCCTACATTTAGTTGCACTTATCCAATGTATACAACTTAGAATCTTGGCACTATAGGCTCCCCCTTACAATGCACTCATTTCTTGGGGCTACTGAGATCTGCTTCCCAAGGGGCATGACTTCCCAAGGGACTATTGTCTCTAGTAAGGACTGCAAGAATGTAGGATGTCTTCATGGGCATGGGTGACCCCTTGAGCTAGTGGATAGAAAGGTTTTTGGCCACTAAACAAGAATTTTAGTTAGGGCATTCCCTTCAGCAAGTGAATGATAAACTTTCGTAGAAGGTCTCCTAGCCCCAAGAATTGGTGTTTGACACACCACAAGACTACTAAAGGAGAGCTATCATGTAGTAATACGATTAACAAAAATTTCACCTTAATCAAGTTTTATATAGTGGCTAGAATGTTGACCAAGCTTTGGCCTGTTACCACTTTGAATTCGTCCCCTAGCATACCCAATATTGAGTATCTTGGTCCAAGGCAGGCTTCCTATAGAAGTCACATGGATTTCTTTTACACCCAAGATCCATGAATGGTGAGGGGAGAGGATACATCCACGTAACCCCTATGGTTTTAAACACTATATACATGCCAAGAAGAAAAGAAAAAGTTCATTTTAAAGCACCAAATGAAGTGTTATTTAATCTAGGAAATCCACACATATAGTTTGGACAAGCAAGGGTCTTCGACAATGTCCTGCAAACAAGCATTAGTAGTTTGTAAAGATTATGTCTTTATCCAATGATCACCACATGCTATAAATAAACCATTAGTAACACACACAAAAATCTACCTTAGGTCCTAAAAAGGAATAGAAACCCTAAATGCAGATTCTAAATTATGTATGTGTTTTTTATGAACCAAGTGCACTCTAATAGAGGAGACTACATCCTAGAAGGTTAGAATGACCTAGAATGCCCTAAAGTGTTCTTAGATAGTGCTAACTACACCCATGGTTCACTTTGGGACCAAAAGGGTGTAGTTGGTAGTTTCTAGGTGTAGTTGGGAGGCCAGTTGCGAAGTGTAGGGAAATGGTGCCCAAACAAGACCCAAAAACTAAAATTTTGAAAACTACTCTACCAAGTGCACCTAAATAGTGTAGACTATGCCCCTAGTGCAATTGGGGCCCAAAAGGGTGTAGTTGGTGGTTTTTGAGCATAGTTGGTGAGCTAGGAACAATAGATGGGGATTATGACATCTCCTAGGCTCCTAAAACTACCTCCTAGGGGTCCCAACTGCACCCTGATAGAGAAGAGTGTACCCTAGTACAAAAAGCTAACAAAATGCTTAAATGAGAACATAAAATCATATTACTATGCCTCCTAATTAGACTAGGTGTGATAAAGGTGAGAGAATAAGCGTTATACCCATCCAAGTGAGCACCTTCCTTGCACCTACAACAACAATCACAAGAAACCCAAGTTAGTTAGGCATGTTCACATTAGGTTCACAAATTATATGACCAGAAAATGGGCTAATGTCTAACATACTATGAGCAAATCTAAAACTCAATAAACATACATTGACATCATCTTATCTATCATGAAAGCCAAATAAACAAAAATGAAGCAACACAAATTTAGAAACCCCCTCTTTGACTTGTAGCTCTCATGTCCTTCTTTCTTCTCTATGTGACGTAGCTCAAATTTATTATAGTGCACACAATTTGGAAGCAAAAGCCTATGATAGTGATAATGCTATGAGAATACTAGAAAATATGATTTAATCTTGAGAGATAGAGCAAAAGACTAAGGAACTAGGGACATGAAGGACTTAAGAATTAGGGACCAAAAATGAGAGGAAGAATGCTCATTTTATGATCAACACAAAAGATTAGAGCACTATAATTGTCACCTAGAAAATATGATTTAATCTTGAGAGATAGAGCAAAAGACTAAGGAACTAGGGACTTGAAGGACTTAAGAATTAGGGACCAAAAAATGATAGTTAGAATGCTCATTTTATAATCAACATAAAAGATGAGAGCATTGGAATTGTCACCTTGGATATGTGACTTGGCAAGAGATTGCTTTGAGAATCCATGACACATATGACAAAAGATTCCAAAGGTAAGATTGTATGAAATATTTGAAGTCAAATGTGGCTATAACTATAAGAGGATCTATGACACATCATATGACATCTCAAACCCACTTAAAGCCAAGAATCTATGACAATGAAAGCCAAATATGGATGTGCATAAGGAATAAGAATATATAGATTATGACATATCTTAGAAAAGTATAAATGGAGAATCCATGATGTGTCATTATCATGTGTCATGATGATGTCAATATTATGTGGAATATTTGAATTAAAAATCCATTATTTCACTAAAATAGAAATTAGTAAAAAAAAGGAATTAATGATGGAAAAAATGACTTAGGAAATTGATAATTTCCATGGTTTATGAATGATGGATCAATTAATTAATAAAACTAATTAATTTAGAAGGTTAGTTAAGAAGAATAATTAGTGAAATTACATAGGATTAAATTATGGGTTGTTCAATCCCATAGAAAAAATTACTAAATGATTGGCCAGTTTGATTAAATAAGTGCAACAATATCCTTTAACGAAATGTGATGATGGTAGAGATTGACTAGGATGATGATGGGTAGATGAAAACCATAATAAAATTGATTGATTGATTAAAATTGATAACATGCCAAGGACACATGACATGAATTAAGGACACGTAACATTTAACTAACATTGTAAAATGCTATAGGATCGAGATTGGTTGATAAGGTTGATCATAATAACATGAACTAAAATTATCAATGTCATTAAATGGTTGACAATTCCATATCTAATAGAGACTCGAAAATGTAAAAGATCAAATGTTGTGAATGACAGTTTGACCTAGCACTGAGAGTCATGAAAGTACTAAGGTCAGATTGATAAGATTTGAAAGATTGATAGGTTTCCAAGGCACTGAAAGCAACAACAATGCCTAGGATTGGAAAAATGATGATAGATTTGGGATTTTTTCATGTTCTAGGTTGATTAAGACTAATTTTAGGTGATTCTAGGTTGATTTGGGGTGATTTTGAGTTGATTTGATATTATTTTGAAATGATATGAAATTGATGTAAAAGAGGATTCGAATGATGATAGACACTGTTGAGATATGATCAAGTTGGTCAAAAAATTAGAGTTAGTGGAATGAGAAAATGGAATGAGTTAGTATTAAAATGCGATCAAAACATAGATGCAAACCATTTTTGAGTGTTTTCATTTTGCCCCTCTTTGATACAATGTGATTTAAAGTGTTGTGTCAAAGAATGTTGATGAGAAAGCCACAACAACATGCCCAGTAGAGATAATATATATGAGTGAAACCTTAATAAATTTACTAGGATAAGCATATGATAGGTCAATTTATTAAAAATGAGAAGACAAAACCATAGCAATTGATAGATCACAAATCAGAGCTAAAATGTGAAAGTTATGGGCTCTAAAGTGTAGAACAGGGGTTGATCGAGAGCTTGAGAGTATTTTCAAGGGTTAAAACTCAAGATAGTGACCAAATAATGAAAATTTTAGCTCAATTTGTTCCCAATGAAGATAAAAATCCAACACAACTGACAGATTGCAAATTTGAGTTGAAACACAAAAATTATGGCCTCCAGAGTGCAACATAGGGGCTTTAGGAGTAGTTTTGGGAATCTTACTACCCCAAGTGCACCCAAAATGCACCCAAGGGTACCTAGTGTGCTATGATAGTAACAAGTGCACCAATGGCATACTTGGGAAGCCCAAGTGCACTTTGAAAGTGCAAACTAGCCCTAGAAGTCTTCGGGGGCCAAAATTAACCTGACTAGACTCAAAATGACTTGACACTTTGTGTGCATGTCAAAAATGATAGAAAGAGGTCATAACATGGGTATAATCATTCAAAAATGGTCACATTTGGTAAAAAAGGTCAAACATGGGTTAGACTAGGGCTAGACTTGGTGGAAAGCCCTAGAAGGTTGATAGACAGTATAGGATGATGTAGGAATGTAGGAATGTAAGATGAAGATGATTTGGTGTATCAAAACACATGATCATGGTAGTGGATGAAGATATGAATGAAAGAAAATTGTAGAGATGAGATGAGGACTAGTTAGAATGAGGTGAAGAATTTTTCTTTCATAAAGTGCACTATATTTTATTGAAGGTTTGTTTTGATATGGAAAATAGAATGCAATGCATTTGGGCATAATGGGCCAGAGCGGTAATGCAAACCTTTTTCATAAACAAGCGCAATGTAGATAGAAAATGACCTTGTCCTTCCTAATGCATATATACATGCCCTAGACTCTCAAAGGTACATTGTAATGGACAAAAAATAAAAGATAAACATGAACCATCCTAGTCAATCTCATAGATCAATTTATATCATCAAGTGGCATAGGAACATTATCGAAGAAAAGCAAAGCAAACATAAGTCACTCACTAAATAGCTTGAGCCAATAGCTATTCTTGTCCATTATTACTTTCATTTTAGTATTTTAGGTCTTTAGATAGTGGTAGATAGGTTGATCATGTGATAGTTCTATTTGTGGATTTAGTTGATAGGTTCATAGTGACATGTTGGATTGATGGTTGGTTCACATTGTTCAGAAAGTGTGATTGTCATTGAAGTGTAGTGCTTTGAGTTTTGTTCTATGAAAGTGAAAGTGTTTATGCAAAAGGGATGATTATATAAAAGGTTTCTCTAGAGTATCTCTATAGTATAACTAGAGGGTTTCTCTTTGTCATGGTTACCCAAAGGATCTTTGAAGATAATGTGATTAGAGTTGGATGCTAGTAGTGATGGATCAACTTTGATTAGACCATAATCAATAAGGTCTTGTATTGCATGCTTTAGTTGGAAACATGATGAGGTCTTATGTTCTTTGGTGTAGTGGTAATCATAGAATTTTTTATCATTCCATCGAGACGCTTTAGTTAGTAGTTCATCTTTTATTGGGATAAACTGTTGGAGGTTATTAGTGAGTAATTGTTGAACTGCAGTCTCAAGAGGTATCTCCAATGGTGTGAATTTTCTATCTTTGGTTCTAGGATGTCTTTGAGGTCCATCCTATGTGGAAGTCTCAATTTTCTTTTGTGGAGGCCATGTTTGATTGGGAGTTTTTGAATTCATAGGGTTTGCACCTTTTAAATTCAGTTGAGGTTGTGATGTACTAATTGCACATGTATCCACAATGCCATCATTTGTTGCATTCTTGTTTTTGGAGAAATAATTTTCCTTGTCACTAGATGAGCTGGTGTTTTTATTTTTCTTGTTCATCTTGAGGATTCCCTTATGGATAAGAGCATATTCAATACTAACCCCTTTTTTCATCATTTTAGAAATGGTGCTTGGACTTTTGATCTTGAGTTCATATATTAAGTTACAGACTAAGTTTTCAATGCATAGGTTAACTTGTTATTCTTCAAGAATGTCTAATGAGCATTGACTGACTAAGCTTCTTAAACATAATAAGAATGTGATAAATGGTTCTCTCATCTTTTGTTTAGTTGAGCACAAATTGGAGAGTGTCACCTCATTTGTAATGTTAAAGGCAAAGTGGGAGATGAACTTTCGTACTAGCTCTAACCAAGATTTGATAGTACCAAGAAGTTTGGAATACCATTCAAGTGTGGGTCCACCTAGAGAATGATCAAATAATCTCATGAGGTAAGTGGGATCATCACTGAGTTTAGTACAAGAGGCAAAGAATTCTTAGATGTGATCAATGGGGTTGCCTTTTCCTTGGTATTTTTCAAATCTTTCAGCCTCAAAGTGTTTTGGGAATGGAGGCATATACAAACTTTTATCAAATGTATTAGGACATAAGTCTCATTTTGTATATAGAGCCTATTTCTTCTAGACTCCTAATGGCTCAACTTATTTGAAATTTTTTTTGAATTGATGTAGTAATTCTTCATTAGGGTTTTGCATAATAGTTTTCTCTTCAAGTCTTTTGTTTCTATGAGTAGATTGTTTACTATGGTGAGAACTATGTCTACTTAGTTCTGATAGTTCTATGTCTAAAGAGTCAGGTGATGTATCACTAGGTGGTGGAGGTATGTTAGTACCTTGAAGGAAAAAGGGTCATTTTTGCAATACATGTTGGGGTACTTGTTGAGGTATTTGTTGTTGTACTTGTTGTGGTATTAATTGTGATTATTGTACCATGTGTTTTTGTTGTACCATTTGTTGTGGTTGTTGTTGAGATACCTTTGTTGGTTGCATGTGGGACCATGTATGTGATTGTTGCTCTAGAGATATCTATTGAGGTTGTTATGAAATGTGTTGTTGTTGTAATAAATTTTGTTGATATGTGATTTTTTGCTCGAGGAATCTTTGATATTCCTACTATTTTTTGAGTTTCTCTTGTTGTTTAGCAAACATGGCTTGTTATTGTTGGAATTGCTATTGGTACATTGCATGTAAGTCAAGTGGTTTTACATTGGATTGTGTGTTAGGGTCATTGGATGCTTGCACCACTTGAGGTTGTTGTTGTTTTGGTTGATGTTCCTATTGATATGTTGAATGTGTGTTAGAAACATTAAGTCCTTATACTACTGTAGGTTGATATTGTTAGGGGAGTTGGTTATGTCCTTGAGAATTGAACATCATGTTTGTATTGTTTTTTTGGTACCTTTCTGGGTTAGATGTTTTTCATTAGGACATCATATTGACTTGACAATGTGATATGTTCCCTTTGGGAATGGGTGTAATGTCAATAAAGCTTTTCCTTTGTAAATCAATAGGGATTATCACAATGGATGTTTCACATGGTGTACTCATGGGAGGCTCCATAAAAATTGAAGTGAAAACATTTGGATGAGTTACGAGCAAATGTGTGCTTTGTTGATTTTCTTCCAAAGGAGGTATGTTTGGCATCCCTAGAGTAAAAGTCCCTTTAGGCACATCTTTTTGTTGTATCATGTGATTAATATCAAGCCTAAACATCCTTTTGGGATATTTCAAAAGAGTCTTATTTCCCTTCATTGGTTGTGGTTCATCAAACAAGAGATTAATGTTCATGTGTTCAAATGTACTTTCGAGGATTTCAATGGTTGATTCTTGATGGGACCTTATAGGTGCCATTATTGTGTTTGAAAACTCCAAAGGTTCTTTTCCCTTAGCTAAGTCAAAATTGATCATGGGTTGTATGTTTTCAATTGTTGTGTTGGTTTGATGCCTGGACTTAGGTACCTCCAAGTGTGGATTAAACTTGAGAATTTCTTGGGCTGCCAAAAGTTTAAAGTTTTTCAGGAAATTTTTGTCTTGACATACCCTAGCCATTTCTTCATTAGTGATGCGATAATCAATGTTAGAGTCATCACTTAGGTATATAGTACCTTGTTGTGTGTTTGATGTGTTTTGGTTGAAGGTACTTGTGTTGGGTTTACTAAACACAAAGGGGTGTGTTTGTTCATCTTCAGGTGTGGTTGGTGCACTCCCACCTCTACTTGGTATCGACACAAATATAGGTTCAATGCTAGGACTCCATTGAACCATCCCATTTGTAGGGGAAGTGTTTGAAGGAAATCTCATAGTGGATGTGTTGTTTAGGGTTTTTTTTTGATGCCTTGATTTGGTTTTTGTAAAATGTTTGTTAGGTTTTTTTGCTCTTCTTTTATCTTGGACAAGGTTTTGGTTGTGTTGACACCTTAGAAAACAAGGGTTGATAAAGTTCTTTGGGTCTCTGAGCTGATTGTGTCCTAGTGATTTCTGTTATGATACCCAAAGATGTAGATATAGTAGAGGAAAACATAAATGGACTCTCTAACTCCCAAGTGTGCACCTAAACTACCAACTACACTCAGACAGTACCAAGTGCACCCTTGGTGCACTTGTGGCCCTAAAGGTAAGTAGTTGGTAAAAAAAATGTATGTAGTTGGTAAACTGAGGTGTTAGGGTGACCAAAATGTAGAATTTGTGTGATTTATGCAATTTTGAGTGTTTTCCAAGGTTTAAGGATGCAATGCAAGATATGGAAGTGTAGATTAGGGTTTTGGAAGCTAGAATGAAATCCCCAATTACAAAATGCACTCTAAAACTACCAACTATGCACTAAAACTACCAACTGTGCACTTGAAGTGTGTAGTTGGTAAAATAGGGGTGCAATTGGTAGAATAGGTCAAAATTTGATAATTAGGATGGGGGTATGCAAGATGTGAGTGTTTTTTTGATTTTTAGGTGTTTAGGGATGTTATGCAACCTAGGAAACTACAAAATTAAGAAGGGTTTTGATATGCAAGGTGCAAATGTCCTACGAAAACTATGCAAATGTAAATGTGAATGTTGTCTTGGGAGTTTGACTAAAGGAGATGAAAATGACCCTATGATATGAAAAAAGATGATTAGAGTTAGACTTTGGAATTTGTAATGATGCTAGAGGTTGGTGTATGCAAGGAAAAATATGCAAAGCATAGTATGCTAAGGTTGATAATGACATTTGGGATATGCAAATTGAGTATAAGTGATCAAGGAGACAAGTTTTTTGATAGACAAGTTATAGGGTTTGATAGTGAAAATGATGCTAGGGTTTCAAAGAGCACAAGATGAAGGGGATATTACACTAGGGTGAGTCAAAATGACATTTAGGGAGTGTAGGAATATGATAACACTAATGATAAGGGTATATGCAAGATTTTGAACTTGAATGAAATCTTTCGTAAGTATTTTGTCTAAGAGTTTAACCTTGTGAAGATGGAATTTGGATCTTGATCAAAAAGTGATAAAAGACAGAAAGACCAAGTTGATAAAGATGACAAGGTCAAATCTATCAAGATATAGAAAGAGATTCACCAAAGAAACATGATAAAAAAGACAAAAGGACTAGTTAGGATCCATCATCCATCAACACTAGGAGATACTCTAGGACTCATACTTTATTCAAAATTTTGACTAAATTCGAAGGTTTGGATTCAAAATGATGTTTAGGTGGGTAAAAATGGTGGTTATTCTGATCAAATATGCAATATGGAAATTTCCTAAGATGCAAAATGAGATTTTGGGTGCAAGTTGCTATTTTGGTTCATATGCAGAATGAGGACCTATAGAGGCTTCTAAATGTAGCTTTGGGGTCCCAAAATGGTCGTGCAGGTACCCAACTATACTCTAATAAAGAGAAGCATGCTCCAATAGTACCAATTATGCCTATGGTGTAGTTGGGGCTAGTTTGGGTGTAGTTGGTAGTGTCATGGCACAATTGGGAGACTGGGTTGAATGGTTGCTATTTCTGAACTAGGTGAATATCAAGTTCCTATACCAGAGAACTAAGATGCTAGGGATGATGTTATGATTAGGTAGGAAATGAAGAATGAAGGCTATAACATAAGGCATGGAGTCATAAGTGATGAAAATAATGGCTAGGGCATGTAGAATGTAGATCAAGGCATGTTGGGATAGGGGGTCATATCCAGGTACCTAAGGATATTATTGAAGCCTCAAAATGATGTCTTGAAGTCCAAACTAGGGTCTCAAACTACCAAGTGTGCTTAGACAATACCAATTTCACCTATGGTGTAGTTGGGGCCAATTTGGGTGTAGCTGGTAGTTTCATTTCCAAGTTGATGTTACAGAGATCCAAAGGGAAAAGGATTGTGCCAAGGCTAGGATGAAGGCTCAAAATGATGTTTAGCACACCTAGAATGAGGGTTAAAGTGTGAAAAATTAAGGTTGGGTATGCAAAGATGCAAGCTACAGATTTTTGGGTTGAATTGCAAAGACTAAAGGATGTAAAATAAACCCTAATGAATACAATATGAAAGATGAGGGATGCATAATGAGGACTAGAAGATGCAAGATGAAGCCTAGACAATGCATGTATGAGGTTCAAACTAGGGTTAATGCAAGTGGGTGTTATGCAAAAATGAAACCTAAGTTATTCCTAGCACTTCTAGGGATCTAATCTTCTATGTTTCAATGTTTTGAAGGTTTTGAACCAAAGTTTGCAAGGTTTGAAAAAGGTTATAACCTTTTGATAATGTGTAATGTTTTGAAAAGGTTCAAATAGCATCCAAGGTGTGCATTTGAAAGTTAGCTTTTATCTTGATTAATGTTTTACACACATAAAAGGCACAATAAGACCAGAATAGTTGTTGTTAGAAGTGAACAAACACACCATAACCTAGGCTTTAGGACTATATCCACTAAATTTGTACTTGAACCAAAGTTTAGCTGCACTTATCTAGAGCAGACAACTTAGAATCTTGGAACCATAGGTTCCCCCTTACAATGCACTCGCTTCTGGGGGCTACCAAGATCTACTTCCCAAGGGGCATGACTTCCCAAGGGACTATTGTCTCTAGTAAGGATTGTGAGAATGTAGGATGCCATCATGGGCATGGGTGACTCCTTGAGCCAGTGGATAGATAGGTTTTTTTCCACTAAATAAGGTTTTTAGTAAGAGCATTCCCTTTGGCAAGTGAATGATAAACTTTCATAGAAGGTCTCCTAGCCCCAAGAATTGGGGTTTGACACACAACAAAACTACTAAAAGAGAGCTATCACACAACAATACCACTGACAACTTTCACCATAATCAAGTTTTATATAGTGGCTAGAATGTTGACCTAGCTTTGGCCTATTACCACTCTAAATTCATCCCTGGCATACCTAATATTAGGTATCTTGGTCCAAGGTAGGCTTCCTATAGAAGTCATATGGATTTCTCTTTCACACAAGATCTAAAAATGGTGAAGGGAGAGGATACATCCATGTAACCCCTAGGGTTTTAAACACTGTTGACATGCCAAGTAGAAAAGAAAAAGTTCATTTTAAAGCACTAAATGAAGTGTTGTTTAATCTAGGAAATCCACACACATAGTTTGGACAAGCAAGGGTCTTCGAGAATGTCCTGCAAACAAGCATTAGTAGTTTGTAAAGATTATGTCTTCATTCAACAATCACCACATGCTGCAAATAAACCATTAGTAACATAAAAGAAACATATACCCTAGATCTTAGAAAGGAATAGAAACCCTAGATGTAGATTCTGAGTTATGAATGTGCTTTCTATGAACCAAGTGTACTCTAATAGAGAAGATTGCGTTCGAGAAGGTTAAAATGACCTAGAATTCCCCCAAGTGTGCTCAGATAGTACTAACTGCACCCATGATAAACTTGGGGTCTAGAAGGGTCTAGTTGATAGTTTCTAGGTGTAGTTGGGAGGCTAGTTGCAAGGTGTGGGAAAATGGTGCCCAAACAAGACCCCAAAACTAAAATTTTGAAAATTACTCTGCCAACTGTGCCCAGATTGTATAGACTATGCCCCTGGTGCAATTGGGGCCTAGAAGGGTGCAACTAGTGTTTCTAAGTACAATTGGTAAGCTAGGAACAATAGATAGGAGTTATGATGACTCCTAGGCTCCTAAAACTACCTTCTAGGGGTCCCAAGTGTGCCCTAATAGAGCAGAGTGCACCCTAGGATAGCAAGCTAACAAAATGCATAAATGAGAGCAATGAATCATATTACTCAGCCTCCTAATTAGACTAGGTGTGATAAAGGAGAGAGAATAAGAATTATACCCATCCAAGTGAGCTCCTTCCTTGCACCTACAAGTACAAACACAAGAAACCCAAGTTATTTAAGCATGTTCATGCCGGGTTCACCAATTGTAGAACTAGAAAATAAGCTAATGTCTAACATACTATTAGAAAATCACAAACTCAATAAACATACATTGACACCCTCTATTCTACCATGAAAGCCAAATAAAGAAAAAGGAAGCAACACAAAGTTAGAAACCCCTTCTTTGACTTGTAGCCCCCAATTCCTTCTTTCTTCTCCATGTGATGTAGCTCAAATTGCCTATAGCACACAAAATTTGGAATCAAAAGCCTATGATAGTGATAATGCTATGAGACTAATAGAAGATATTATTTAAGCTTGAGAGATAGAGAAAAAGACTAAGGAACTAGGGACTTGAAGCACGTAAGAATTAGGGACTAGAAATGAGAGGAAGAATGCTCATTTTATAATCGACACGGAATATGAGAGCACTTGAATTTTCACCTTAGTTATGTGACTTAGCAAGAGATTCCTTTGAGAATCCATGACACATATGACACAAGATGCCAAACATAGGATTGTATGACACTTTGGAAGTCAAACATGGCTATAAGTGGAAGAGGATCTATGACGTGTCATATCACATCTCAAACTCACTTAAAGCCAATAATCTATGACAATGGAAGCCAAATATGGATGTGCATAAGGGATAAGAATATATGGATTATGACATATCTTAGCCAAGTGTAAATGGAGAATCCATGATGTGTCATTCCCTTGTGTTGTGATGATGTCAATATTATGTGGAATATTTTAATTAAAAATCCATTAATTCACGCAAATAGAAATTAGGAAAAAATGGAGTTAATGGTGGAAAACATGACTTAGGAAATTGAGAATTTTTATTGTTTATGAATGATGGATCAATTCATTGATAAAAATAATTAATTGAGAAGGTTAGTTAAGAAGGCTAATTAGTGAAATGACATTGGATTCAATTATGGGTTGTTTAATCCCATAGAGAAAATTAGTAGATGATTACCCAATTTCATTAAATAAGAGCGATAGTATCCTTTGACAAAATGTGATGATGATGGATATTGACTAGGATGATGATGGGTAGACCAAATCCATAGTCAAATTAATCAATTGATTGAAATTGATAACATGCCAAGGACACATGGCATGAATTTAGGACATGCAACATTTAATTGACATTGTAAAATGCTACAGAATCGAGATTGGTTGATAGGGTTGATCATAATAACATCAATTAAAATTGTCAATGTTATTAAATGGTTGATAATGCCATATGTGGCACTAAGAGACTTGACAATGTAAAAGATCAAATGATGTGAATGAAAATTTGACCTAGAATTGAGAGCCATGATAGTACTAAGGTTAGATTGATAAGATTTGATAGATTGATAGGTTTCCAAGACACTGAAAGCAATAATAATGCCTAGGATTGGACAAGTAATGATAGATTTGGGATATTTGACATGTTACAAGTTGATTAAGACTAATTTTTTCTGATTCTAGGTTGATTTGGGGTGATTCTAAGTTGATTTGATATTATTTTGAAATGATATGAAATTGATGTAAAAGAGGATATGAATGATGACATACACTGTTGAGATATGATCAATTTGGCCAAAAGATCAAAGTTAGTGGAATGATAAAATGGAATGAGTTAGTATGAAAACATGATGAAACCATAGATGCAAACCATATTTGAGTGTCTACACCATGTCATCCTCAACATGTCTTGTTCATGTCCTCAACCCTGATCCTCAAGATACCAACTCTGCTAAGAGATATAACAAGTTTACTAGAACATGCTTCTGTAAACTCTATCTTTGAACAAACATCATCAAAACTTACATAACTTATTTTAGATTTATCCTTTCTACTTTTGATGTTAATTGCATATACCAAATACTCAAAAGTATCTCCCATAACCTCTTTTTATTATCATTCTCAACTAGCCACCTATACTAACTTAATCTTTCTGCTATTCTTCTGTCAGATGCCATAGAAGACATTAAACATGCTATATTGACATCAATGACAAACTCAGTCATGAATATAACATATCATCAGCATTTATGCTTCCAACCAATCTTCTAACAATCTCTCCAATCTTTCAAGACCAACAAAAAATGAAGCACACCCCATAGATTCCTCTAAATATGTGGATGCTAATATACTCCTCAGTAAGGCCAAGGAAAAGCTAGATTGAAGAAAAAGGGTATGGAGAATACTTTGTCTCAAGTATCCCATGTTAGGGAGTCACTAGTTTCTCCCCAATGTCATGATAAATCACAACTATTGCAAGAACAACATTATGAGATCAGTACACAAAATACCACTTCTATTAATGAGAATACTTCCATATGTATTGAGAAAGAAAAAGGAGAACAAGAACCCACTTTGGTATCTCCTAACAAGTATGGACTTAGGTTTATTATCATGAAAAAATAAGGCTATGATGGCTATAGTGGTCTTGGATATCAGAAAAAGGGAATTATTGAACCTATCACTGCAAAAGGATGACCTCCTAATTTGGGGCTTTGATTTAAACCATTGCAAATAGGTCCTCCTTGTACTATGGTACCTACACATGAGACTATGAATGTTTCAAAAGATGAAAAGGCATATGAGGAAATCCAACCTAAAATCAATAATCCTTATGCACTTAACCATATCTTTGTTAACCCCAATAATACAACTGAATCAAATACCCATATCCATACCTTCAACAAGAACCCATTCAGCACTGATGATGACATCCCCTCAAGTTATCCTAAACTATTGGATTGGGACCTTCATGGACCGCTGATTTTTGATCAATTTGACAATGATGACACTCTAATAACAGACTTTTAAATCTATGAAGGCATTATGTTTGACAATCATGAAGAAGTAATTTCTCCTGAAGTGAACACATTGGTATATTTTGGGAAGTCAGTTCCATATTCTAGATGCAAAATTGAAAACAAAGGAAAAAAAGACAAGAATAGGTCTCTTGGTGAAAATCAAAAGGCACCATTAGATAGTAAAAAAATAGAAGCTAAGCAACTCCCAAGGCTACAAGATGAAAAAGAAGATACCATGAATATCAATTTTCTAGTGCTCAACATGCCATGAAGTATTTTTGAGCTCTCTCAATCAACCTTTGTATGGAAATTTGTTGGTCTTAATCCTCCCAATCCTTCCTTATATCCAATTGTTTATCCCTAAATCTAGCTACCTAACTTGTCCAACACCCAAAATCAAACCTATATCTTTCAAGTCATTAAATACCTCATCATCATTGACATCCCACACAACATATCCTTTGACCCAATTGTCCTCAGATGCCTTGATTCATGAGAGGAAAATACTATCTTGCAAATGATACATGATGGTACATCTTGAGGCCTTTCTAATGGTTTAATTTTAGCTATAGACTCAGAATGAATCCTACATAGTTTTGGTTAGTCATGGATCTAGAGATTATTAGCTAGCAATACCAACAACAAATTTCTTCTTGGTGTTTGTTAGAAACATTCATGATTCCATCTAAAAGTCTTGAAAAAATAGAAAAAAAATGGAAAAAAATATATTAAAAAAAGAAAAAAGTCACAAAAAAAGAAACAAAAAAATTGAAAAAAGTCATGAAAAAATGGATGCCTTGATGAAAACCTGGAAAATAGGCTTCTTGGCATGAAAATTTGAATCAAGAGAAAATTTTAGTCCACAAGTGAAAACCTAGCAAAAAGGCACTTTGGGCAAGTACCATGGTGAAAACTTGGCAAATAAGCACCATGTGTAATCAAATAGTGCTCCTCCATCTATCAAGATTATATCTAGGTTTTCCCCTTTTGTCATTCCCTAATCATATCCTTCATATTGCAAGACATCCCTAGTCCTTGATCACAACCCATGAACTGGTTAATGTCCATTGTTATCTTACCTAAACATCACCAGTCTACACATACTTTATCTTTGGCCTTTGTAAATAGTTTGCATCTTGTCTGGGCACATATTACCTACATAGTGCATGAGTTTGAACTTGAACTGGGGGCATATCCCTAAGCATTTTTTATCCATTGGACTTATTGCATATCAGATTGGAGCTAACACTTGTATATGCTTAAAATCATCCAAAAAATTAAAAAAATCCAAATAAGATAATGAAAAAAATCTTAAAATCCAAATATGATCTCAAAAAAAATCATAAAAATCATAAAGTGTCCTAAATAAATCACTAAAAATTATATAATGTCCTAAAATAAACAATAATTTTTTTTAAATGCCTTGAAGAAACCTGTCACTCAAAAACATCAAATATCATCAAAAAACCCTAAAAATCACAAAACCCACCAAAAATTTGTAATAAACCTTGTTAATACTCATTGTGGATTGTCATCTCTTTGGCTTAAACATTCACATTTTCACAGACTAAAACTCAAAGCACTACACTTCAATGATAAATCACACTATCAAAGCAATGTAAACCAACAATCAATCCAACATGTCACCATGAGCCTATCAACCTGAACCAACAATTGGACCTATCACATTGTCAACAATTCAAACACTATCTACAAATCTAAAATACTAGAAGACAAGTGATAATGGACAAGAATAGTTGTTGGCTCACAATGCTTAGTGAGTGATTTATTTTTGTTTTTTTTCTTCAATCATGTTCCTATGCCACTCGATGATATGAATTTGTTTTTTTTTTCTTTGATCATGTTCCTATGTCACTTGACGATATGAATTGATCATTGAGGGTGGTCGGGATGGTTCATGGTCATCTCTTATTTTTTATTATTAAACATGTACCTTTGAGAGTCTAGGGCATGTATATATATGCCTTAGAAAGGACAAGGTCATTTTTTGTCTCCATCATGCTTGTTTATGAAAAAGGATTGCATTTGCATTCAGGCCCTTTATGCCATGACACATTGCATTCCATCTATCATATCAAAATAAAGATCCATTTGACATATAGTGCACTTTCTAAAAGAAAAAGTCTTCACCTCATTCAAACTGGTCCTCATCTCTTCTCCTTAGTCTTCTATCATTCATCTCATCAACTACCACCATGATCATGTATTCTAATACACCAAATCATCTTCTTCTTGCATTCCTACATTCCTAAATCATCATACATTGTCTATCTACCATCAATGACTTTGAACCAAGTCTAGCCTTAGTTTTAACACATATGATTTTTTTTGACTAATTTTACACATGTTTTGACTTCTTTCTATCATTTTGGGCTTCCACACAAAGTTTTAGGTCATTTCGAGTCTAGTAAAGCTGATTTTGGCCCTCAAAGCCTTCTAGGGCATAATTTGCACTTTTAGAGACTACTTGGGGTTCCCGAGTGTTCCCAACGTGCACTTGGTACTATCATAGCACACTTGGGTGCATTTTGGGTGCACTTGGGGTAGTTAGATGCCCAAGACTACTCCTAGAGCCCCTATGTTGCACTCTAGAGCCCATAACTTTGCATTTCAACTCTAATTTGAAATCTATCAATTACATTGGATTTTTATCTTTATTGTGAAAAAAATGAGCTATAATTTTAATTATTTTATCACTTTCTTGAGTAATAACCCATGAAACTACTCTTGGGCTTCCAATCGACCCTTATTCTTGCACTTTGGACCCCATAACTTTCACATTTGAGCTCTAATTTGTGATCTAGTAGTTGCTATGACTTTGTCTTCTCATTTTCAACAAATTGACCTATCATATGCATATCTCAATAAATTTCTCAAGGGGGAAACCATATATATTATCCCTACTAGTGCATGTTGTTGTGGCTTTCTCATTAGTTATTCTTTGACACAACACTCTAAATCACATCGTATCAAAGAGGGGTAAAATATAGATGCTAAAAAATGGTTTGCATCTATGGTTCAATTATATTTTCATAATAACTCATCCCATACTCTAATTCCATTAATTATGATCTTTTGGCCAACTTGATTATATCTCAACAATATTATTCATCCTTCATATCCTCTTTCACATCAATTGCAAATCATTTCAAAACCATTTCAACATCATAAAAATCATATCAAATTAACTTAGAATCACCCAAATCTAATTAGAATCACCAAAAATCAACCATAACCATCACAAAACATTTCATATACCTTAATTCAATCATCTATCCAATCCTAGGCATTGTTGTGGTTTTCAGTGCCTTGAAAACCTATGAGTCTATCAAACCTATCAATATAACCTTAGTATTGTCATGGTTCTCAATGCTAGGTCAAACTGTCATTCTTATCATCTAATCATTGATATTGTTGAGTCCCCCAATTTTAGATTAGTACATCATCAAATCTATTTTAATAACATTGATAATGTTCATCAATGTTATTATGATCAACCATATCAATCAATCTCAATCCTATAGCATTTACGATATTGGTTAAATATTACGTGTCCTTAATTCATGTCATGTGTCCTTGGCATGTTATCAATTTTGATCAATCAATCAATTTGACCATGGCTTTGTTCTACCCATCATCATCCTAATCAATCTACTCTATCATCACATTTTCATCAAAGGATACTATCATACTTATTTAATCAAATTGGCCAATCATCTACTAATTTTCTTTATAGGATTAAATAACCCATAATTTAATCATATGTCATTTCACTATTTATTCTTCCTAACTAACCTTTTCAATTAATTTATATTCAATTAATTAACTGATTCATCTTCACAAACTATGGAAATTTGCAATTTCCTGAGTCCCATTTTCCACTCATAATTTCCAAATTCCAAATTTCTATTTGTGTGAATATATGAATTTTTAATTTAGATATTCCACATAATATTGACACAATCTTGACATCATCATGACACATTAGCATGACACATCATGGATTCTCCATTTACACTTGGCTAAGATATGTCATAATCCATATATTCTTGTTCCCTTACACATGTCTATATTTGGCTTCCATTGTCATAGATTCTTGGCTTCAAGTGGGTAGGAGGTGTCACATGATGCATCATAGATCCTCTTCCATTTTTATCCATTTTTGACTTCCAAGCATCATAAAATCCTACATTTGGAATCTTGTGTCATATTTTTCATGGATTCTTAAAGGAATCTCTTGCTAAGTCATCTATCCAAGGTGCAGTCCAATGCTCTCATCTTGCATGTTGATTATAAATTGAGCATTCTTCCTCTCATTTCCTATCCCTTAGTCTTTGGTCTCTCAAGATTAAAATCACTTCTTCTAGTATTCTCATATCATTATCATATCATAGGCTTTTTCTTTCTAAGGAAATTGGAGTTACATCATATGGAGAAGAAAGAAGGACATGGGAGCTACGAATGAAAGAGGGGGTTTAAACTTTGTGTTTATTTCTTTGTTTATTTGGCTACCATGGTAGACTAGAGGTTATCAATGTATGTTTATTGAGTTTGTAATTTTCTCATAGTATGTTAGATATTAGCTCATTTTCTTGTCCTATACATAGCTTGTAGTACATATTTACTCAATGAAACCTAAATGCACGACAAAGTCACTAGATGGAGTTCCTATGTGAATATTATTTTGTTTTTTACTATATCAAAGGGAAAAATATGTCATTAAAGATGCTTTGGGTAAGAGGTCACATGAGATATCAATTTTGTCACTAGAAGTGGATTTGCAAGGCCATATCTTGGAGGCTTTTCCCAGTGGAACATGGTATCAAAAGGTGAGGGCAAAGATTGAGTTTGAATATACCCTTGAGGAGAGATTTTCAATTTATTTGCTAGAGTTTGATGGACTACAATACTTGGGGTGCATCTATGTGTTGATATCTGGTATTTTTGTACCTTGATTTTGTTACAAGTACATTGTGCACTATATTCCCCACATTCTGATGTCAAGAAGATGAATTTCAATCTTAGAGAATTATACTTTTGGGTAGGGATGAGGCACAATGTTGCTAATTTTGTTGCTTGATGTCTCTAGTGCCAGAGAGTGAAGGTAGATCATCAGCATTTGGTAGGTCTTTTGCAATTGCATATGATTCCAAAGTGGAAATAAGATACTATATCTATTGATTTTATCACAAGGTTTTCTATTTCATCACAATGACATGGTTTCATCATGGTGATAGTGGACAATTTTTCCAAGGTAACGCATTTTTCACCCATAAGGACATCCTACACAACTTCTTCTATAGTGCATGGTTTCTTGGAAGACATTGTTCAATTGCATGGAATCCCTTATTGGGTTATATTGGTAAGAGATCCAATGTTTACCTCATCATTTTGGGCATCTCTCTAGCATGCTTTGGGTGCACAACTCAATTTTAGTTTGGCTTAACACCTAGAGACTGATGGTTAGATAGAGAGAGTGAACTAGGTTCTAGAAGACATGCTTTACATGTATGTGATGGATAGGGAGGTGAAGTGGGAGGATTATATGTACCTTTTTAAGTTTTCCTATAAAAATGGGTACCATAGTTCTCTTGGCATGTCATCTTTCAAGGCATGGTACGATAGACCATATCATACCCCTTTGAGTTGGGATCATTTAGAGGACTAAGTTATTTTAGGTTCAAAGATGCTTGATATGGCACAATGGTTGTTCATATTAGAGAGCATTTGATTACTACTCAAGATAGGAAAATCAAGTATGTAGATACCCATAGGTTTGATTGTCACTTTTTAGTTGGTGACTAGTTTTTTTTTGAGAATGAATCCACAAAAGAGCCCTATCTATTATGGAAAAGGCTCTAAGTTGGTGTCACATTTTGTTAGGATATTTGAGATCTTTGAGAGGATCATTCTTATTTCTTATTGACTAGTATTTCCACATAGCCTATCATGCATCCACAATGTTTTCCATGTTTCTCATTTTGAGGTAGTATATTCCCAATGTGACCCATATTCTTGATTTGGATGCTTTGTAGGTGAAGGATGGGAAACTTTCTTTGAAGACCATTCATATCTTTTATCATCAGAGGATGACCCTTAGAGGTTGGGATATAGAGAAGGAAATGGTGTAGTGGGACTCGAGTGACGAAACTTATGCTACTTGGGAAGATGTTGCATGGTTAAGAGGTTTGTACCCTTATTTTTTTGTAGGCTTCCATGAGTAAGCCTATGCCTACTGGGGCAAGATGTAGTACCTTCCATGTTTGCATTTTTTACCTTATTATATTTTTATTTCAAGAGATACTTTGACACTCATTGGTTTGTCAACTTAATACCTCAGTAATAAAGGATTGGACATCCTTTCATAGGGACTCCATGATTAAACATAATCATATGTTTTCCTAAGAATAACATACTGACTTCATTTTATTTTTTCAACCAAGGAGTGTAAGATTGAGAGAGTGCCTACAAATTATATGCTTTGATTCCTCTTTAAGTCATTACAATTAAAATAGAAAGAGAATGCTAAAAGAAGCTTAAGATAAGAATTGAAATGATATCTTATCTTAGAGCTTAAAGTAATGCTACAAACAATAAATCTATGTATGAATAGTTCAATGATTCCATTATCAATGGTTGTAGGAACAACATAATTCTACCTTGCAAATAAGCAAACAAGGAAATGAAATATGTTCTAACAAAGTAGTTCACTCACCAAGTGACCCCCCTTGGATGAGTGAATAGAAAAGACAATCAAGATAGAAGATGCAGGCATGAACTTTGTATTGTATTCATTTATAGTAAAAGATTACATCTGATTAAAAACAAGATTACATGCTGCTATTATGAAAATTAATCTATTGTATCTTTCTCCTGGAAAAACTTCTTTCAAAGCTAAAATGACCATTATTTAAAGGAAAACTACAACAACCTCCTACTTCTATGATCACTCCATAAATGAGGATCAATTATAGATTCATAAAATTTACAATAGAAATATTATTAACCTCACATTAACTCTTGCAAGAATATAGCAGGTTGAGGGAGCTATATCCATGTGTTGCCATACCATAAACCACACAATAATTTTCTCATTGTGGTGATTCATTAATCTAGTCAACTTTGACATAGTTCTGAAGTGCTAAGTGTGAATATGAGTAGCAAGTACCTACAAAATATTGAATGCATGCAACTTCCACATACATATATTCATTTTATTATCAAAGTTAGAAAAGGTATAATTTTCAAACTATCTGCAAATCCTATGGATATAGGAAGGAATCTACTGAAACATAGCATGGATAAGGAAACATTTATTAAAATTTAATATTCCTTTATTATACCATAGAAGTCCATAGATTCAAGAAAATACAACATATCTGAACTATCTGTACTTCAATCTTCATGACTTAACATATAGATAACATATCCATAAAAACATAAGTTCATTCACTTAAAACTATAGGGTCATAAAAGTTTTTGTAGGATAATTTCCTTAAAACAAGATAAAAAGGATCTCAAAATAATGTCCTTCTAGAGGTTCATCATTCCCCCCAACTAATCTACTATTGGTCTCCAACAATCATGAAGTTCCCAATTTAGACTCGGACTCTCTAGTCACTAGGTGTCCTTTCTCCTAGCTCATTCTTCACATAGTCAAAGTATCCATAATTCACCTTAAGCTTTTTCTAGTTTCTTACTTCAACTATTATATCATGATATTCTACATTTTCATTTGCTACTAGTAGTGGCTAGAGGAGAACTAGGGGTTGATACTTTAATGAAAACCAATGTTTACACTAATTTCTCCCCAAGTCAATATACCATGGAATCCTAATTGTAGCAAGAGTCAAGTTTTGTGGAGAGTGGGGTTCTCTTTTTTTAAGATCATGTGGCATTCTAATCCATCTTTTGCTTGAGGAAATTTTTTTTTGTCAACATCCTGAGATGAGTGTTGTTCACATTCTGTAAAGACCCATACTCTGACTGAACACACCTTAGTATATCCCACAAGATTGCCTAGAATGGAAATCCAATCTAGATATATTTGTCTAGAATGTTGAACCTCTAGTCTGTTGAGTAATGGTGTTGTCATTGCAATTGCCCTATAGGGTGCATCTTGATGTTCTCTACTTATCTCATTTTGTATTCATGAAACTACTTCCCTCAACTATACATCCCCTACATATAGGAGTGAATTTCATTCTGTGTCATTAGGTACTACCAAATTATGGAGATAAAACTCACACAATAAATTTTTCAAAGCCATGGGAATAGATTGAAATGAATCATAAAACTCATGTGGGGTAGAAATAGAGGGATTAAGGCCTTCCAAAATTTTATTCAATTTAAAATTTTCAAATTTCTTATTAATAAATAAGGCATATACTAGCAATGGTGACCCACATTCCATTAACTCAAGAATCAATCCCGTGATTTGTTCAATTCTTCTTTTCAAGACTTCATTCTAATTTGAACTCTATTTCAACTAGTAACTTTTCTCATTAATAACATTCTTTAACTTTTCTTTCTCCAATTTCTATCGAGTTCTCTCCCATAACAACTATTGAAATTGGATGGTCGCAATGGTTCTTGATTAAAGAAGTCTATTCATTCAGGTGCAAATTGGGGAGTTTTGTTAACACTCTGTGGTGTGGAGCATTCTCCTTTTCTTATGACAACTATTGTTACCACATTTTCTTCCCTATTAGATTTAGTAGCTACTATGGCTAATGTATCTAACCCATCTTGATCTAGTTTTTCCATTACTTCCTTAACAATTTTAAGTCTAAATTCTAGATAATCCTTTGATGGGAACTTTGTAGAATTTTCACCAATATCTTGCATATCAGGCTTTTCCTCAAACTCCTCAAATACTTTAATCTCACTAGAGTCCTTCTCATTGTCAATAAGCACATAGTCAACACTATAGTCAACTTTAGGCTGTGGATTCTAGAATTTTTATTCTTTCTCACTGGCTTCATTTTGCTACAATTTCCCTCTAGAGAGGACACCTTTCCACATTTAGAAAACTCAGGGGTAACTACTAGAATAGAGGTTTTAGGAACCCTACCCTCAAAAAGTCTTACACTTCACCTCGTGGGTGGTGTTGATAAGCATGGAGGATTATTTTATTTTCTCTTGCTTATAGTTATTTCCACCATAGGCACTTTAGGAGGTTTTTCTAAATCTTCATCCTCTTGGGAGTGGAGTTTCATTAATGTTACTTTCCTCATCTGGTTTTTGTTCTAACTTTTCTACCTCAGGTTCCATAGTTTTATCTTTACCTTTCTCAATGTTAGACCTATTCTTAGTAGATGATGGGGTTTTAGGGGTATAAGCAACTTCTACATTTTTTCTTCTCTTTTTTCTAGCAACAGAGGGTTTTTCTCCATAAGTCCTCTTCTTAGTCAATCTAGACTAGAGGGAGAGGCTTCAGGAACATTTTCAGCTCCAGGAACAACTTTATAGAAATTGGTAGATGTTCTTTCCCTACATCCAACACCTTGGAATCTAGGGCCTACCAACCAAGGCTCAACCTCTTTAATCTACAAGAGCTCCTCCAATGACCCAATTGCTTTCTTATTCAATTCCTTTTCTAAAATTAATTTTATTAAGCAATGTTGAGATATAGATTGATCATTTCTTGATTGCAATAAAGAAGTTTGCTTCTTAACAATGTTAAATAGGGAATTTGGAAGGTTTACCTATCTACACTCATGCCATAGGTGAGATAAAATCTTGAAATCTAGGGCATGTAGGTATGTGTAATTTCCTTCGCATGTGAAGTACTAGATGATAAACAATATTGGCTGAATAAACTCCATTGACAAGGATAATCTAGAAGTACTTTGTTTCTTATCAATGTTTAGTGGAGGGTCCTAATGTACACTGAATTGTGCCTTAGTTGTCCTTAGATCAAACTCTTTCTCTTAATTTTTTCCTTCCTAAGGTAACCTGGTGACCTCAACTAACACCTCTTCTATGAATTCAGTTCTCAGGCCCTTAACTACTACAATGCCATCCTTTAAGGTGCTCATAAAATGAAGAGTGATCTCTTCATCAAATCCTTTTAAACTAAGGCAATAATCCAACCATCCCCTTATTCTAAACATTTCACAACTAACTGCATCACCTAGAAGAACCTATGGTCAACTAGCTCATTCTTCTGGAGTCCTCCACCCATTGTTGGTTTTAGAAGAATTGTGGCAATTTTTTATTTATCTTTTAGTGCTTGCTAGTGTAGCAACTAGAAAATGGGTTAAATGCATAACATACTATGAGAAAATCACAAAACAAAATAATCATATGTTATCACCCACTAGTCTACAATGAAAGCCAAACTAATAAAGAAAGCAATAAAACACCCCTCTTTCATTTGTAGCTCCCATGTCCTTCTTTCTTCTCCAAATAATTGTAGCTTCAAAGTTTCCTATAGTGCACACAAAATTGAAGCAAAAGTCTATGGTGTGGATAATGCCATGAGAATACTTGAAGTTGTGACTTAAGCTTGAGAGAAGATGGTGTGAAAATGCAAAGAAGCTAAGGATCTAAGGACTTCCCAAGACTTAAGGAATTAAGAACCTAAGGACCCAAAATGAGAGAAAGAGTTTCCATTTTATAATTGACATGGAGGATGAGAGAATTGGATTTGTCACCCATAGATATGTGATGTGGCAAGAGATTCCTTTGAGAATCCATGACGCATATGATAAAATATGCCAATTGTAAGATTCTATGACACATGCAAGTGAAACTTGGCTAAATGTGGAAGAGAATCTATGACGCGTCATAAGACACCTCAACCTACTTAAACCCAAGAATCTATGATGAATAAGCCAAATAGGGACATGCGTAAGAGATAAGAATATTTGATTATGAAAAATCTTATCCAAGTGTCAAAGGAGAATCCATGAGGTGTCATATCCAAGTGTCATGATGATGCAATATTTTATGGAATATTTGAATTAAAAATCTTTTTATTCCACAAAATAAGAATTAGTAGAAAATGGAATTAATGATGGAAAATGGGATTTAGGAAATTAAGAATTCCCATGGTTTGAGGATAATGAGTCAATTAACTAATAAAATTAATTAATTAAGGATGATAATTAGGAAGAATAATTAGTAAGCATAATAGGATTAAATTATGGGTTATTTAATCCTATAGAGAAAATTAGTAGATGATTAGCCAAAAATGATTAAATAAATGCAACAGTATCCTTTGATGAAAATGTAATGATAATGGTTATCAAATAAGATAATGATAGATAGACCAAATCCATGGTCAAATTGATTGATAGATCAAAATTGATAACATGCCAAGTACACATGACATGAATTGGTTGATATGTAACATTTAACCAAAATTGTAAATGCTACAGGATTAAAATTGATTGAAAAGGTTTAATCATAATAACATCGACAGACATTGTCAATATTATTAAAATAGTTGATAATTCCATGATTTGACATTGAAAGCCTCAAAAATGTCAAAGATTGAATGACATGAATGATAGTTTGACCTAGCACTGAGAGCCACAATAGTACTAAGGTCAGATTGATAAGATTGATAGGTTGATATGTTTCCAAGGCACTGAAAGCCACAACAATACTTAGGATTGGATAGATGATGATTGATTTGAGATGTTTGATATGTTTTTTAATGATTAGGACTGATTTTGAGTGATTTCAAATTGATTTGAAATGGTTTCAAGTTGATTTGAAATGGTTTCAAGTTGATTTGATATGATTTCAAAATGACATGAAATTGATGTGAAGAAGGATACAAATGATAAAGTATAATCAATTTTGGAAAAAAGATAAAAGTTAGAAAAAATGGGACAAATTAGTATGAAGAATTGATGAAATTATAGATTTGAACCATTTTTGAGCATCTACATTTTGCCCCTCTTTGATACAATGTGATTTAGAGCATTGTATCAAAGAATAATGATGAGAAAGCCACAACATGCCCTAGTAGGGATGATATATATGGGTGCCCTCTTGATAAATTTACTAAGATAAGAATATTATAAGTCAATTTTTCAAAAAAAAGAAGAAAAAACCATAGCAATTGACAGAATGAAAATCAGAGCTAAAATGTGAAAGTTATTAGGCCCAGAGTGCAGAACAAGGTCAATCAAGAGCCCGAGAGTAATTGCATGGGTTACCACTCAAGAAAAACAAAAAATGATCAAAATGATAGCTCATTTTTTCCATAGCAAAGATACAAATCCAACACAACTAACAGATTGCAAATCTGAGTTAAAATGCAAAAGTTATGGGCTCTAGAGTGCAACATAGGGGCCCCAGGAGTAGTTTTGGGCATCCTACTATCCCAACTGCACCCAAAACTCAACCAAGTGTGTCAATGAAGAAATTTGTAAGACCAAGTACACCATGATAGTACCAAGTGTGCCAATGATGCACTTGGGAAGCCTAGGTGGACTCAAAAAGTGCAAGATATGCTCAAAAATGCTCTGGGGGCCAAAATCAACATGACAGGGGGCAACTAGGAGCCCAAGAGTAATTTCAAGGATGAACACCAAATATGGTGAAAAAATAATGGAAATGATAGCTCATTTTTTTCACAACAAAGATATGAGTCCAACGCAACTAACAGTTTGTAAATCAGAGTTGAAATGCAAAAGTTATGGCCTCCGAAGTGTAACATAGGGGTTCCAAGAGCAATTCTGGATAACTTAGGTCCCCAAGTGCACCCAAACTCTACCAAGTGCATCAATGACATAGTTGGTATGACCAAGTGCTTCAATGATGTATTTGGGAACCCTAACTACACCCTAAAAGTGTATATTGTTCCCTAAAAGGCTCTAGGGCCCAGAATTAGCCCACTTGGACTCGGAATGACCCGAAACTATGTGTGCATGCCCAACATGATTGAAATATGTCAAAGCATGAGTGAAATAATAAAAAATGGTCATATTTGGTCATAGATGATGAGAAAAATGGTAGACTGAGGTTGAACTAGGTGGAAAGCCACAAAAAGTTGATTGACAATGCAAGATGATGCAGGAATGCATGAATGTAAGATGAAGATGATTTGGTGAATTGGAAGACATGATTACTATAATCACCTAAAAATGGTCATCTAGACTATTAGCCCCCTTTTCAACATTTTGGCTAAATTAATTTAATCACTTACCTAAGCCAAATTGCTAATAATCAATTTATTTGATTATAACCTATAGTTTGACTATGCTATCCTAAGTTCATTATTTGATTAAAAGAACATGTCCCCTTTTAATTAAATAAAAGACCCCATTCTTCTAACCCACTTAAAGTGCACACATAAAGTCCTTTTTCTATTTTGAAATTAAAAGAAAAGGCTTTGTGACTTTTGTCTTATATGACAAGTCAACTTATATTCTATTGGTTGACTTGTGTGTGCACATGGATCACTCCTCTTTTTGAATTCCACCGTTGATCATCCACCATCTTCATCTTCATCTCTACCGTTTGTACAATTTTAAAAGGGAGAGAGCTTTCCCCCTCAAATTAGAATCCATCTTTTGAATATTGTTATGCTACAGGTTTTCTAACAGGTTTCTTTGGAGCTTTGTGGAGAACTTCTATTTCTTGTCTACATTCTCTCATACCATAGCATTTTAGCTTAGATTCATGTTGCATGTTAGTTTAGCTTCTATTTTGCAATAATCTATCTCACATAGCTTAATATTTGGATTGTAACACTCTCATCCATGCTTAGAATAGCTGCATTTTTCATATTCATTCTAGTTTAATCTTTAGTTGCATTGCATTCTTGAGGAACTCCTTGGGACATTTGCATTCTTGCATCTTGTCTTTGAAACCTCCCATTGCATGGTTTAGTAGCAAGAAGAGTATCTCTAAGGCTCATCTAAGAGCCCTTGAACTTGAAATACACTCTCTTGCACTCCATGGATAGGGAGCTCTAAGCCGGCATCCGAACATTCCAACTCATGGAATCGTTTGGATAGAATGGTTTAGAGTGTGACACTTTCGAGTGTACATTTTTGGCGCCCACCGTGGGGCTTGAATCAAGTTTTTAGCTTTATCTTTGGTTTTTTACAGCAGCATATTGGATCTAATCAAGTGCTTTTGTAAAATTATCACTTTGGTTTTAACGCCAACCCATAAGTAGATTGGTTTGAAGGCCAAAAATCTAGTTGGTTTAAATATTTGATCATATCTTTTAAACCACTTGGATTTTGATTCTAAATTTTTTTTTACAAGTTGGGTATCTGTTCAAAATATTTTAGTCTGATTTTTAGAGCATTTTGACATGATTTGCGAAAGTTATGATATTTTCTTATTTTTTCATAAAAAGTCATTTTTGGTCGTACATCATTGTTTTTTTCAAAAAAACTTACATTTTCAGAAATATTTTTCAATTCTAATAGGGGTTCTTTCTTTGTGTTTTGAATTTTGAGGTCGTATTAAGGATCAAAAACTCAATTTGAGAAATCTAGCCTGTTTTGACAAAATCAATCTCTAGAGCACAAATGAAGAGATTTTTTTAAATTTCTTGCACTTTTGGAAAGATCTCTCATTTTTAATAGGGGTCTCTTCTTTTCATTTTCATTTTTGGATTCGAAATCATAGCAAACAAGTCCAATCTTGTTGACTAGGTCAAAATCAAAGAGTAAAAATGAGAGCATTTGTGATTAACTTGCACTTTCTTTGCATGCACTTGGTTGGAAGATAAATTAGATTTTTGAGGAAACTAAAAAATTTTTATTGCAGATTTTTATGTTATTTCACACTAACTTTTGGTGCTAACAAGTTGTGATTACAGGTTGCCATCCTTATGAAAAAAATTGAAACATTGCATAAAAAGAACGCATGTCAAAGCTTCAAATGCGCAAGGGCTACTAACATTGTTTGCAGGGCTGCCCAAAGCATAAAAACCCAAAATTTCTTTTTTTTTTTGTTTTCATTTGTGGCACTGACTAATTGTTCATTTTTCATAGGCACATAAAACTTGTGATTGGAGTCTTTTGGTAATAGGAGAGTATGCTCTTCACCCTTGTGGTGAATTAGAAATCTTGACTTGCCATTTGCTTTCAAAAGCAAGGGGTAACTGAATCTTTTTGGCATGTTTGGGAGAAAATTATTGGAATAGGAGAGTATGCTCTTCACCCTTGTGGTGAATCAAAAATTTTGACTTCCAAAAGTTGATCCACTCTTTGTGTAGTTTAGAATCCTTTAGAGGGCCTGCTCTCGGACAACCTGAGAGGAACGACCCAAGTGGGGACAAGAATATTACCTGGCTCTTCCAACCCACTATAAACTCAAGGCTATCAAAGACACAAAACTTTGGTAGATGTAGTGTTTGTCTTTGCCTAGTGTGATCACTTATGGAATTTCGACCATAGGGAGATCACTAGGCAAGAATGCTTAAGGTACTCTTGTGATCACGAGATCGGTTACTCATCACAAGGTGAGGTGTCCCGTAATTGGGAGCAAGAGGAACACTATGAATGGAAGCCCTATCTAAACACCCTAAGTCAGTAACTACCCTTTTTAGCCACTCAACTTCTTGGTGCAAGGATCGATCCTAGTGGACTACCCGGATCACCCCAAGATTTTATACTCACCATATGTGTTCCCTTGGTTATGCTTATGATATTTCCATGAAAAAGCCAATATCTCTTGTGGGCAACCACTTGGTGTGAGGTGAAGGAGCATCAAGCATGGGCCAAGTTGTTGAGTAATGAACCATGTCCTTTAGGTAGATATTGCTTGATGTGTTCTCGAATGTGGTATACTTGTGAAAATCTTTTGAACATACACATGGTGATAGTTATACAGCTTTCTTTTAAGACCTCACATATGATTGTATCATGCAAGGTTGGTTTGTCCCTTGCTTGATTGTTTGAAGACTACTCCATGTGTCACTATCTTGCTTGGACAGAAATTGTTTTTGAACATCAAACTTGCTATGCTATCAACTATTGTCAAACTTTGTCAACCAAGTCAAAAAATCAAATGCAAACATTTTCTTGTATTGCTTGCTAAGGGGAGTCTCATCATTTGATTTTTATTTTCTATGTCTCTAGTTCTTGAACATGCTTAAAGTGACTCTTTGGTCTTGGTGCTATTGGTCTTTCTATCTTCATGGTCTATGCATGCTTGCTAGTTATCCTTTTGCTAAAATGGTTACCTTGATTTCTTGACTACACTCTTGGGTTGGGAAAGTTGTTCACTTGTCACCCTGCTTGCTCTATCTATTTGGCTATTTGGGCATCTTGCCTAGCTATTGACTTGAGTCATTCATGTCATAAGTTTCTTGGACATATTGTTTGACAAGTCACTTTAATCTCTCTCTACTATCTTGGCAAGTGAACACTCTATCTCCTATAGTTTCAACATCAAGTTATCTTCTAGGCTCTTTTATGCTTGGCTTTGCATCTAAAACTATGGGATCTAAACCTTGTGCTACCAAACTTCAACCAAATCTAGATAATCATGATATCCTCCATGTCACTAAAGAGTTTCAAGATCTATATGTGCAATACAAAGAACTAGAAGAGACAAATGATCTTTCTTACCTTCATTTCTCTAAGTGCATGACAAAAATGAAATCTAAACTTGAGAAAAGGTTAGAGAAGAATATTGCATCATTACATGAATCTTCCTTAAGGTCTTTACATGCATGTGAGTCACCTTCTTTGAGGTCATCCTCTTCTTCTAGGTCTACATGCTCTACTTCAAGACATCAAATGTCTTCATCTTCTAGATCTAAAGACCTTTTTAGAGGACAAGCAAGTGATACCTACTTTGAGCCTATTCCAAAATTTCATTATGGACCTATCTTTGACCAAGATAATGATGAAGACATGAATGCATTCTATTCACTTGAGAAACAACAAGAAGATCCTAGACATACTTCTAATAGAACTTTTTCTCCCTTGGAAGATTCTTATGATGACACTTTGCAAAAAATTCTTAGCAATAAGATCATCATGTTACCAAAGTCTAGCTCATATGGAAACCCATTCTTGGATATCTATTGTGCTTATCATCAACATAATGAGCATAGTACTTCAGATTGCATTGAACTAAAACATAAAATTCAAGATCTTATTGATAATGGAATTATTGATACCTCTAATGATTCATGTGATGAGGATACTTTTCTTGAGCAAGATTACATTAATGAGCCTATGTCTAGTAGCATCTCTATTACATCTTCCACTTCTTCCAACACTCGTGCATCTCCCAACACTTCAAATCTTTCCAACATACCTCCATCAAATAAAGAACCTAATGCTTTCCACATTGACTATTTGTATCCTCAAGGGCTATCTCTAAAAGAAACTCAAGCTAACCTTCATTTGGCTGCAAACCTTTTACATGCTACCAATCCTAAACATCCTCAACCTTCATGCACTACTCCATTCACTCTTCATTCTCCCTTGTCCTTAGAAGTGGCTCCATGTCAAGAGGACCCTCAAAAAGAAAAATCTATAAATGTCAAGAAAGATCAAGATCAAGCACCCTTTCATCTCTTTCAAGATTTTTCCCCTCCATATCCTATATCTTGTCCACCTCCTAAGTATTATGAAGATACTAGTTCCATTATCTCCCTTGAGCTTACTGAAAATTATGAGAAAATTTCTCTTCATATGCTATCCAAGGCTACTTGTCAAGATCAAAGCATCCCCTCATGTTCTACTTCTCCATATCCACTTCAAAATTGTGCTCAAGCTTCAAGTGCTACTATTAAAAATGTTGTTCCTATCAAAGGTACTCATGAGTCTATTGATGGCTTTGACCATGTTGCTCATTCTAAAGATGTTGATATCCCTTTCCACTATCCCTCTGCATCTTCTAAATCTATCCTTGGTCCATATCCATCTAAGCTAAAGCATTCAAACCTTCCATCCATATTGGGGCCTTATGTTCCTCCATCTCCTACATTCACTCCTAGCTCATTCCCTAGCTCTCCTATAATACGTCAAGATCAACAAAGACACTCATCCTTGATGACTTTTCACCCATCTATACATCTAAACCAATCATATCATCCTTATTCATCCACAAATCCCAAGTCCTTTGGAAGTGAGAATAAACATAAGAATCCATTGAAAAAGAAAGATCACTATGTCCCATCTAATCGACATGTGAATGCTAAGAAGGAGAAAACACAAAAGAGACCACAAAGGTCCACTATTAAAAAAGCTAAATCAAAGAAAATATGGGTTCCTAAACCCATTATAGAAGAAATGTGTTTTGAAGCATCCAAAGGAAAATCTAAAGCTATATGGATTCCCAAGTCTCTTTTAGAAGACTTGAATATTCGAAATACTTCAAAGTTGACATTCAAGCTTCCAAAGGCTTCCATTCCATCTTCTTTCAAAAATATTTCTAAAAATATTCCAAAGCTTTCCACTCCACTTTTTTCCAAATCTCTTCTACCACCTCATACATCTAAATCCCAAGCTATTTCATCTATGATTCCTCCATTGTTCCAATACCCTTCAAGGTGTGTGTCAATGTTGATCTTGTCCAATATTTTAGCTACCCACATGAAATCCTCTAAATCTTACACCTCCTTTCTATACATGAACTCTTATCCTCCATATATTCTTCCTACTACCATTTCTCTTTCATCACCCTATCAACATCCTTGAGCATACCTTTCTATGGTCTTGTCTTATCATGATTTGTCTTTTCTATCGGAGCATTATCTACATTAAAACAACTTCAGCTCTTTCTAAAAATTCAAAAAAAAAAAAAAAAAGTGCCTTGGTGAAAACTACTTCTTGTGGCACCTTGGTAGCAAAAGTAAAGAGAAATAAATCCATCCTATGGTGAAAACTACTTCTTGTGGCACCTTGGGTAAGTACCATGATGAAAACCTAGCAAATAGGCATCATGCGTAATTCTTCCATCATCCATCTATCCCCTCTTCTCTCTTTGATCTTGACAATGTTGAGCTATCTTTGCATATTGGCTATCTTATCCACCAGATTTTCTATTGTGCTCTCCCATTCACTCATAGCCTCTATCTTGAGCTTTATTCTTATTTCTCTATCCCATTGCTATATTATCTAGTTGACCCCTTGGTCTTGATCATAATATATAAAACATGTTTCTCATAGGCCTCTTGACATGTCTACTCTCTTGGATTACACGCCTTCATGCTATCTTACTCATTGGCTTCCATCACTTATCTTATATGCTATCACACTTGTTGGCTTCATTGCTTATCCTACATGCTATCTTTCTCATTACTTCCATTGCTTATCCAAAATATGCTTCATATGACTATTTCACCTCTTTCCCTAGCTTGGGTACTCTTGAGGAGTCAGTCCTTGAGGATCACTTTCGCTTGCTTCATAATTTTTTATTCATCCATCTTTGCTTATCCACTGGCTCATTGCTCCATCATATCCTATACCTTGCTAGACATTGGAAGAAAATAATGTGATCTTGCTTGAGAACTAGTGATCTCTAAATTATTCTAAAAAAATCAAAAAAATCATATATGATGCTAAAAAAATTCTAAAAATAAGAAAATGTCCTGAAAAAATGATCATCTTAGTGAAAACCTAGCAATAGGTACTTTGATGTATCACCAAAAAAATCAAAAATCAAAAAATAATTTTTTTTAAAAAAAGTCCTAAAAAAATTTGTCAAGTGGTGAAAACCTGGAAACAGGCGCTACTTGAAACCCTTGCACCTATGTCTATCAGTCTCAATCACCTATTTTGCTACACATTTCCTGGCTTGGAATTGTTTCTTGTCTTTTTCTTAGGGGCATAGTTTCTTAGCCTATTGAGGTATTCTTGTGCATGAGGGTTTCTTTGACAACTCACAAAATAGTGTTTCTCAACACTTCTCCCACTTTGACATCAAGTGTTTTTCAACACTTTTCAGATAGTTTACCTACGGTCTTTGATGTCGTAATATTTCTCACTATCAGAATCAAGTCTTGAAGAAATGGCCAAGTGACTTGCACACACACACTTTAACACTTAAACGACTAAGCTATGCTAATATTTATGTACTTTGTGTGCTGTCTATGATGATTTCTTTGCCATGTGTTCCCTCCCTAATAGTCTTTCGAGGATGTCATTGACTAGAAGACTGGGGGCATGGGGCATGTCTTCTTGATTTCTTCTTGTGGGTATACTTTGTTTGTCTATAGTGTTGTAAGAATTCATGCTTGTCCTATTCAACACTTTGACTTATAAATGTATCATCCTTGACTGTTGTGCAAGACCTCACTCAGGGTTATCTTGGTGCTTATGCCTTGGTACAAGTATGATCTTGCTAAATTAAACTTAGGGAATCTAATTGTGTAGTTATCTTGACTTACATGTCTCTGATGCTTAGATTGGATTCCCACATACCTATCTGATATCAATCATATTCATATCCTCATAGTTATACTAGTGATGGTTGTATGATCTCATGATGTCCCTAATAAATGCTCAATGATGAAATTAAGAGTCTAAATGTTATGCGCTTCTTGCTAGTAAACCACTTTGCATATTAGCTTGCATTTTAGGTTCATTTTCTAGCTTAGTCTTGCATTCTTGAATATGAGGAGAGCTCTCTCTTCATCTTTTCATAGACATATCGGCTAACTCCTTTCATATATTTCTTTACTTTCTTCTTGTTCATGTCTTTTCACCTTCTTAATCTTTCAATTCATCTCTTTTCTATCTTATCATCACATTATATAAATTTTTGACCTCTTAAATAATTTCAATGTCCTAGATTCATTTTTGAGATCGAAATCCAAATTCGAGTTCATCTTGATGGTCAAAATTGTCTTTTAAAATTCTACTTGCTTCTGAGTAGTTGGCTGACCTTTTGAGGTCTAATCTTTGAATCATCACTGGGGCATCTTCATTTCTTCATGTCTTCATCATTTCCATACTTCATATCTACTTCAATTCACTATTTCATGTCTAAAATCACCTTTCTATTCATTTCGACCTTATTTTTATGCTATATCCTTCAAGGTCAACTCTAGTCAAACTAGGGCATTTTATCAATTTTTTTATATAGTCATTCTTGGGTTCTAATCATCTATCTGTCATCTTGGACATTGCTATATTCTATTTTTCTCATTTCTAGCTAGTTTTTGCATCCCCTTACCTCATTTCAATTTTGATCCCGAGGGGGCAGAAATACTCTATCACTGCTTAGGAGCATTTGTTTGATCTTCTCACTTGCTCTCACTCTATCCACTTTTCTAAGTGTTAGCATTCTTCTTGAATTCTGACATCATCTTTTCCTAGTGTTCAGTACTACCACTATCAAGCTATACATTCAGGACTTGCTATCTATTTCTGCATTTCACTCTTCGGAATCAGACATCTATATCTATCATCGCCTACTTGGTTGCAATTTTCTTTGACATAATGTGTTCCTAGATCGATCACGCATTAGTCAAAGAGGGGAAAATGTAATCACCTAAAAATGGTCATCTAGACTATTAGCCCCCTTTTCAACATTTTGGCTAAATTAATTTAATCACTTACCTAAGCCAAATTGCTAATAATCAATTTATTTGATTATAACCTATAGTTTGACTATGTTATCCTAAGTTAATTATTTGATTAAAAGAACATGTCCCCTTTTAATTAAATAAAAGATCCCATTCTTCTAACCCACTTAAAGTGCACACATAAAGTCCTTTTTCTATTTTGCAATTAAAAGAAAAAGCTTTGTGACTTTTTTCTTATATGACAAGTCAACTTATATTCTATTGGTTGACTTGTGTGTGCACATGGATCACTCCTCTTTTTGAATTCCACCATTGATCATCCACCATCTTCATCTTCATCTCTACCATCCGCACAACTTTAAAAGGGAGAGATCTTTCCCCCTCAAATCAGAATCCATCTTTTGAATATTGTTATGCTGCAGGTTTTCTAACAAGTTTCTTTGGAGCTTTGTGGAGAACTTCTATTTCTTGTCTACATTCTCTCATACCATAGCATTTTAGCTTAGATTCATGTTGCATGTTAGTTTAGCTTCTATTTTGCAATAATCTATCTCACATAGCTTAATATTTGGATTGTAACACTCTCATCCATGCTTAGAATAGCTACACTTTTCATATTCATTCTAGTTTAATCTTTAGTTGCATTGCATTCTTGAGGAACTCCTTGGGATATTTGCATTCTTGCATCTTGTCTTTGGAACCTCCCATTGCATGGTTTACTAGCAAGAAGAGTATCTCTAAGGCTCATCTGAGAGCCCTTGAACTTGAAATACACTCTCTTGCACTTCGTGGATAGGGAGCTCTAAGTCGGCATTCGAACATTCCAACTCATGGAATCGTTTGGATAGAATGGTTTAGAGTGTGACACTTTTGAGTGTACAATTACGGTGGTGGAGAATGAGATGAAGAAGAAAGATGACATGAGGAGATGTTAGTATGATGGAAAGACTCTTGCTTCTATAAAGTGCACTATATGTCAAATGGAGCTTTATTTTGATATGGAAAATGAAATGCAACGTATCATGGCATAAAGGGCCAGAGTGTAAATGCAAGCCTTTTGCATAAACAAGCACAATGCAGACAGAGAATGACCTTGTCCTTCCTAAGGCATATGTACATGCCCTAAACTCTCAAAGGTACATTATAATAGACAAAAAATAGAAAAAGATGACCATGAACCATCCCAGCCACTCTCATAGATCAATTTATATCATCAAGTAGCATAGGGACATGATCAAAGAAAAACAAAGCAAAAATAAATCACTCACTAAACAACATGAGTCAACAGCTATTCTTGTCCATTATTACATTCTTGTTAATGTTTTAGGTGTGTAGATAGTGTTTGACATGTTGATAATGTGATAACTTTGGCTATGGATTCAGCTGGTAGGTTCATAGTGATATGTTGGATTGATTGTTGGTTCACAGTGTTCAGATAGTACAATTGTCATGAAAGTGTAGTGCTTTGAATTTCAGTCTGCAAAGTGCAAGTGTTTACGGAAAAGGGATGGTTATCCATAGTGAATATCTACAAGGTTTATTACAAGTTTTTGATGGGTTTTGTGATTTTTAGGATTTTTGAGGATATTTGATGTTTTTGTGTGATTGATTTCTTTAGGACATTATGTGATTTTTATAGATTTTCTCAGGATATTTTATGATTTTTAGGGATTTTTTTAGGATCATTTTATGATTTTTAGGGTTTATTCAGGATATTTTATGATTTTTAGTAATTTTTTAGGATCGTATTTGAATGTTTAAGATTTTTTTAGGACATTATGTGATTTTTAACAATTTTTTCTTGATCGTATTTAAATTTTTAGGACTTTTAGTATTTTTTTAGGATCGTATTTGAATGTTTAAGGATTTTTTCAAGATCATAAAAGCATATACATGTGTTAGCTCGAATCCATTATGTGATAGTTCTAATGGATAAAAAGTGCTTAGGGATATGCCCCTAGTTCAAATTCAAACTCATGTACTGTGTAGGTAATATGCCCCCAGACAAGATGCAAACTATGTACAAAGGCCAAATGATAGAGTGTGTGTGTGTGTGTAGATGGGTGATGCTTAGGCAAGGTAAAAAAGGACATTAACCAGTTCATGAGCCATGGTCAAGGAGCCAAGGATGTCTTGCAATAGGAAGAATATGATCAAGGAATGACAGAGGGGGAAAATACCAAATGGAATCCTGATAGATGGAGGAGCAACATTGATTACACATGGTGCCTATTTGCTAGGTTTTCACCATGGTACTTGCCCAAAGTGCCTGTTTGCCAGGCTTTCACTTTTGGACTGGATTTTTCTCTTGACTCAAATTTTCATGCCAAGATGCCTATTTGACAAGTTTTCATCAAGGCATCCATTTTTCCATGACTTTTTTCACTTTTTTTCTATGCTTTTTTCATGACTTATTATTTTTTTGATTTTTTTTCAGACTTTTAGACGGAATCAAGAATGTCACTGACAAATGCTGAGAAGATATCTATTATTGGTGCTACTAGTTGATAAGCTCTGGATCCATAACTAACCATAACTACATAGGAGTCATTCCGAGTTTGTAGCTAAGATCAAACCACTGGAAAGGCCTCAAGATATACTATCATGTACCTTATGTAAGACAGTTTTTGCCTCTTGCAAATCAAGGCATCTGAGGATAATTAGGTCAACACATATGTCATGTGAGATGTCACTAATGATGACATATGCAAAGGCTTGTTGGATAAAGGTGTTATTTTGGTTATTGGACAAATTAGGTAGCTGGATTTGGGGATAAACAAATGGATATAAGGGAGGGTTGAGACCAATGACCTTCCATATGAATGTTGATCGAGAGAGCTCTAAAAGACTTTGTGGCATGTTGAATGCTGGAACATTGATATTCATGGCATCATATTTTTCATTTTGTATCCTTGGGAGCTATTTAGCTTTTGATTTTTCATGAGCTAATGGTGCCTTTCAGTTTTCACCAAGAGACCTATGCTCATTATTTTTTTCTTTGCTGTCAGATGGAGTTGACTCCCAACAATATGTCAATGAGTTTTCTTCAGGAGAAATTGCTTCTTTATGATTATTGTCCATAATGCCTTCAAAGTCTATTATAAGAGTGTCATCATTGTCAAATCGATCAAAAATTGGTGGTCCATGTTGGTCCCAATCCAAAGGTTTAGGATAACTATAGGAGATGTCAACATCAGTGTTGAATGGGATTTGTTTAAAGCTATGGATATGGGCATTAGATTCTATTGTATCATTAGGGTTATACTCAAAAGGGAGAGGATTGTTGGTTTTAGGTGGGATATCCTCAAATGCCTTTTCATCATTCAAAACATCCATAGTCTTACATGTAGGTATCGTGGTACTAGGAGGACCTATTTGTAATGGTTTAAATTCAAGCCCCAAACTAGGAGGTCATCCTTTTGTAGTGATGGGTTCAATTATACCTTGTTTCTGAGATCCAAGACCACTATAGCCATCATAGCCTTGTTTTTGCATGATAGTAAACCCAAGTCCATACTTGCTAGGAGATATCAAAGTGGGTTCTCATTCTACTTTTTCTTTCTCAATCCATACAGATGTATTCTCATTGATAGAAGTGACATTTTGTGTACTGATGGGAGAGAGTGGTGACTCCCTGATGTGGGATACATGAGACACAAATTATTCTCCACACCCATTGTCTTCAATCTTCATCTTTTCCTTGGCCTTAAAGAGGAGTATATTAGCATCCAAATACTTAGAGGAATTTATGGGTTATGCTTCATTATTTGTTGGGATTTGGTATGCAGTAGCATCTCTTAGATTAGCAAAAAACTAGAAAGGATTTAGATCGCCAGGAATGGTAATTTCCATGTTATTATAGGAAAAATTAAGACATTGATGATATGTAGAGGGTACTACTTTCATAGCATGAAGCCAAGGGCATCCCAGTATCATGTTGCAGTTCATTTCTATATCTAGGACATGGAATAATGTGTCTTCAGTAGCTGGACCAACTCTGATAGGTAATGTGATGACACCCCTGGAGAAGTGTTCACCATCATCATAAGCTTTTATTGTGATTCTTCAAGAGGGATCCACATCATCTTTAGAATAACCCAAATTGTTGACAATCTTAAGAGTATAGATGTTCAGTCCTACTCCTCCATCTATTAAGACACATCTAACTTTGGCATTATGGATGAAGACTTCAAAATGAAGGGGATCATTGTGGTTGGGTTTGTCTTTAGGAATATTTTGAGGGGAAAAAGTGATATGTTGTGACATGGATAGGTTCCCAACCATGGCTTGGAACTGGGAAATATCAATGTTATTTGGGACTACTGACTCTTTAAGGGCTTGCTCCAAGATCTTCTAGTGTTGGGGAGATGCACGCAATAGGTCCAAGATGGATATTTGTGTAGAGGTCTTGCTGAGTTGTTAAATGAGGCTATAATCAGACAAAGTAGGGGCAACAGGTCTACCAGGGGGTGTAGGTCTAGTAGAAGTAGTAGGTCTAGATGGAGCTCCAGGTAGGGTGATCTTGACATGACATGTAATGATAGTGCAATGAGGGTCTTAAACCTTCAATGTGAATGTGGATATGTGGGAATCAGACTCATTGAAATAGTTGATAGTGTAGTCATATCCCATGCGTGTGTAACTCACATTAGCTTGTGAGTTTGAGTTTGAACTAGAGGGTTTCTCTTTGTCATGATTACCCAAAGGATCTTTGAATATAGTGTGGTTAGAGTTGAACACTAACAGTGATGGGTCAACCATGATTACACCATCATCAATAAGGTCTTGTATTGCATGTTTCAATTAGAAGCATGATGAAGTCTTATGTCCTTTGGTGCGATGGTAATCACAATACTTTTTGTCATCCCACCAATCAAGTTTAGTTAGTGGTTCATCTTTGATTGGGGGTAATTGTAGGATGTTATTAATTAGTAACTATTGCAATGCAGTCTCAAGAGGTATCCCCAATGGTGTGAATTTTCTGTCCTTGGTTCTAGGATGTCTTTTGCCTTGCATGGAAGTCTCAATTTTTTATTGTTGAGGTGTAGTTTGATTAGGAATTTGTGAATTTTTGGGGTTTGTGCCTTTCAAAGTCAATTGAGGTTGTGTTGTGCTATTTTTTTGAGCATCCATAGTGCCATCATTAGTCATGTTCTTATTTTTGGAGAAAAATTTTGGCTTGTCATTAGACGAGTTGGTATTGGTGTTGTCCTTGTTTGTCTTGAGGATTCCCTTATGGATAAGAGCATCTTCAATACTAGCCCCTTTTTTCATTAGTTTAGAAATGGTGCTTGGACTCTTGATTTTGAGTTCATACATCATGCCCAGGACTAAGTTTTCAATGCACAAGTTTACTTGTTGTTCTTTAGGAATTTCTACTAAGCATTGACTAACTAAGCTTCTCCAACGTAGTAAGAATGTGATGAATGGTTCTCCCGTCTTCTATTTAGTTGAGCACAAATAAAAAAGTGTTACCTCATTTGTAATGTTGAAGGAAAATTGGGAGATGAACTTGTCTGCTAGATTTGACCAAGATTTGATATTACCAAGATATTTGGAGTACCATTCAAGTGCAGGCCCGCCTAGAGAATGAGGGAACAATCTCATAAGATAAGTGGGCTCATCACTAAGTTTGGTACACCAAGGAAAAAATTCTCTAATATGATCAATAGGGTTTCCTTTTCCTCGATATTTTTCAAAACTTGGAGCCTCAAAGTGTTTTGGGGATGGAGGCATATACAAACTTTTATCAAATGGATTAGGATGTAGGTCCCTTTCTATATATAGAGCCTATTTCTTGTGGACTCCTGATTTCTCAACTTGTTTGGAAAGTTTTTTGAATTGTTGTAATAGTTTTTCATTGGGGTTTTGCATGATGGTCTTTCCTTCAAGTCTTTTGTGTCTATGAGTAGACCATTTGTTGTGGTGGGAGCTATGCATACTTGGTTCTGACATTTCTATGTTTGATGAGTTTGGTGAAGTGTCGCTAGGTGGTGGAGGTATGTTGGCATCTCAAAGATAGAAGGGTCCTTGTTGTTGGGGTACTTGTTGTGGCATTTGATGTGGCACTTGTTGTGGGATTGACTATGATTGTTGTACCATGTGTTGTTGTTGTTCCATGTGTGGCAGTTGCTATTGGGATACCTTGATTGGTTGTATGTGAGACCATGTATGTGAGTGTTGTTTTAGAGGTATTTTTTGAGGTTGTTGTGGCACATGTTGTTGTTGTAACAAATGTTGTTGGTACAAAATTTGTTGCTCAAGGCATATTTGATATTCCAACTATTGCTTGAGTTGCTCTTGTTGTTTAGCAAACATTGTTTGTTGTTGCTGGAATTGCTACTGAAATTGTTGTTGATAAATTGTGTGTAAGTCAAGTGGGTTCACATGGGACTTCGTATTAGGAATGTTGGATGTTTTCCCCACTTGAGATTGTTGTCATTGTGGTTGATGTTGTTTTTGATATGTGGGATGTGTGTTAAGTGGCTGTAGACTTGGTTGCACCTTGGAAGTTTTGAGTCATTGTACCACTATAGGTTGTTGTTGTCATGGGGGTTGACTACGTCCTTGAGAATTGAACATCATGTTTGGATTGTTGCTTTGTTACCTTTTTGTGTTAGATGTTCCTTCTTGTGACATCATATTGACTTGACTATGAGATGTGTTCCTATTGGGAATGGGTACAATGCTAATAAGACTTTTCCTTTGTCTGCCCATAGGGATGGTTACACTTGATGTTTCACATTTTGTGCTTATGAGAGGCTCCATAGCATTTGATGTCATAGCACTTGGTAAATTTAGGAGCAAAGGTGTACTTTGTTGATTTGCCTCTTGAGAAGGTATGTCTGGTATCCCTAGAGCACAAGTCACTTTAGGTGCATCTTGTTGTTGCATCATGTGACTAAAATCAAGTCTTGATGTCCTTTTGGGGTGTTTAGGGATTGGTGGTATTTCATCGAACAAGGGGTTAACGTTGATGTGTTAAAATATACTTTGGAGGATTTTGATGGTTGATTCCTGATGGGACCTTATAGGTTCCATTATCATGTTTGAAAAATCCAAAGGGTTTTTTCCCTTATCTAAGTCCAAATTACTCATGGGTTGGATGTTTTCAATTGTTTTGTTGGTTTGATTTTTGGACTTACGACCTTCCAAGTTTGGGTTAAATTTGACAATTTCTTGGGCTGCTAAATGTTTGAAGTTCATGCAAAAACTTTTGTCTTGACATGCCCTAGCCATTTCTTCATCAGTGATGCCATAGTCATTGTTAGAGTCATCACTTAGGTGTATAGTACCTTATTTTATGTTTGATGTGTTATAGTTGTAGGTGCTTGTGTTAGGTTGGTTGAATTTGAAGGAATGTGATTGTTCATCCTTGGGTGTGGTTGGTATACTTTCACCTCGTGGTGGTATTGGCATGAATATAAGTTCAAAGTTAGGACTCCATTGAACCATCCCATGTGTGGGGGAAGTGTTTGGAGTAAATCTCATAGTAGGTGCATTTTTCAAGGTTTTTTGTGTCATATCTTGGTTGCAGTGCTCTTGTGGATACATGTTTAAGGGGTCTGTAAGTAAAGCTTGTGATGCTTCAATTTGTTCTTTGTCAATGTATTTTTGGGTTTTCTTGCTCTTTTTCTATCTTGGATGAGGTTTTTGTTGTGCTTGTGCCTCAAAAAACAAAGTTTGATAGAGTTCCTTGGGTCTTTGAGCTAATTGTGTCCTAGTAAGTGCTGGCATGATACCTAAGAGTGTAGATGCAATGGAAATTTTGAGCGTTTTAGGTGATTTAGAGTGGTGGGTATGCAAGATATGAGTGTTTTTGGGATTTTTAAGTGTTTAGGGATGTTATGAAATGTGAATAAATGCTAAATGAATTAGCTTTTTGATATGCAAAGTGAAAATGTGCTAGGGATGTTATGCAAATGCAAATGCAAGGTGTCGTTTTGAAGCTTGACTAGAGGGGATGAAAATGACTCTACGGTATGCAAAATGACAATTAGGGTTATGTTTTGGACTTCCTAGGGATGCTAAAGGTTGGTGTGCACAAGGTAGACTATGCAAGGGGTGGTGTTCAAGGGCTGATAATGATGTTTGGGACATGCAAAATGAGGGTAAATGCTCAAGAAGGCAATTTGGTTGATGGACAATTTGATAGGGTTTGGTAGTGAGAATGATGCTAAGGTTTGGGTCATGCAAGATGAAGGGGATATACCACTAGGGTAAGTCAAAATGATGTTTGGGAATATTATTATGCTGATGATAGAGGTATAAGAAAGGTTTTGAAATTAGGTAAAACCTTTAGAAAGTATTTTTTCTAGGAGCTTAACCTTATGATAAAAGACTTTGGATCTTGACCAAAAAGTGATAAAAGATGAAAAGATCAAATTGATAAAAGATGAAAAGGTCAAATCTATCAAGAAATAGACAAATTTTTACCAAATAAAGTGATAAGAAAAGATAAAAAGACTAGTCAAGATCCATTATCTATCAACACTAGGAGATACTCTAAGACTCATACTTTGTCTAAATTTTTTACTAAATTCAAAGGTTTTGAGGGTTCAAAATGATGTTTTGGGGACTCAAAATGGTGATGATGCTGAGTGGATATGTCATATGGACAATGACTATGATGCAAAATGGGATTTTGGGTGCAAGATATGGTTTTGGGTCAAGTGCATAACAGGGAGGTGTAGAGGCTCCTAGATGCAGTTTTGGGGTCCTAAAGTGTTGTTTGGAGGCCCAAAATGGTCATGCAAGTACCCAAGTGTGCCTTAAAAAAAAGTAACAACTACATCATTGATGCACTTGGAGCCAGTTTGGGTGTAGTTGGTAGTTTTTGGGCACAGTTGGTAAGCTAGGAGGAATGTTTGTTGATTCTAAAAGGTATGGTTTCCAAACTGATATGCCAAGAAGCTAAGATGCTAGGGTTGATGTTAGGATGGGTTGGGAGATGTAGAATAGAGGTTATAACCTATAGAATGATGTCCTAAGTGAAGGTGATGAAGACTACATGATTCAAAATGTAGATCTGGGCAAGCTAATGCAAGGGGAGCTAACCAAGTACCTAAAGACACAATTAAAGCCCCAAAATGTTACCTAGAACCCAAAATTGGGTCTTAGGACCACCAAGTGTGCCTAGAAAGTGTAGATTGTGTTAATGATGCAGTTGGTAGTTTTTGGGTACAGTTGGTATTTTCTGGGAGTAGTTGGTAAACTGGGCTGAAACCAAGGCAACTCTGGGAGCTATGGTTTTAGGATTGATGTCACAAAGAGGTAAATAGTAGGGGATATTGTTAGGGCAAGTATGAATGCTCAAAATTATGGTTAGGAAACCTAGAATTATGGCTAAAGTGGTCAAGATGATGAATAGGTATGCAAAGATGCAAGGTGGTGAATGCAAAGTGCCGATTTTGAGATGGAAATGCAAAAAGCTACAAGAGGTAAACTAAACCCAAATGGATGCAATATGAAAGGTAATGGATGGAAAATGAGGACTAAAAGGTGCAATTGGAAGTCTATTTGATGGAATCATGAAGCCTATACTAGGGTGAATGTAAGTGAAGTCTATGCAAGAATGAGATCTACGTTTTACCAAGCATGTTTAGGAGCACAAGTCACCATGTTTTCCAAGGTTTGAGTGTGTTGAACAAAAGTTTGCAAAGTTTGATAAAGGTTGAAATGTTTTGGCAATGTGTAATGTTTTGAAAACTATTTTCAAGTTTTCAAGGTGTAAATTTGAATGTTGGCTTTTACCTTGATTATGTTTTACACACACACAAGACACATTAAGACAAGAATAGCTGTTGTTAAGAGTGAACAAGCACACCACAACCTAGGCTTTTAGGACTATATCCACTAAATTCCTAATTGAACTAAAGTTCAACCATGCTTATCTAGAGTAGACAACTTAGGATCTTGGCACCACAAGCTCCCCCTTATAGCACACTCACTTCTTGAGGCTACCAAGATTCGCTTCCCAAGGGGCATGACTTCCCAAGGGACTGTTGCCTCTACTAAGGATCGTGAGAATGTAGGATGTCTTCATGGGCATGGGTGACCCGTTGAGCCAATTGATAGAAATGATTTTGGCCACTAAAACATGGTTTTTAGTAAGGGCATTCTGTTCAGAAATTGAATGATAAACTTTCGCAAAAGGTCTCCCAGCCTTGAGAACTGGAGTCTCACACACCACAAGGGTACTAGAGGAGAGCTATCACACAGCAATACTGTCGACATGGCTTTCACCATAATCAAATTTTATATAGCAGATGGAATGTTGATCATTATTTTGGTCCATTACTGCTCTAAGGTCATCCCCTGGCATACCCAATATCGAGTACCTTGGTCCAAGGTAGGCCCCCTATAGAAGTTACATGGATTTCTCTTACACCCAATATCCACAAATGGCAAGGGGAGAGGATACGTCCAATGCAACTCCTAGGGATTTAACACTGTAGACATGCCAGGTAGAAAATAAAAATATTCATTTTAAGCACCAAATGAAATGTTATCTAATCTAAGAAATCCACACACATGGTTTTGACAAGCACACAATGGTCTTCGACAATGTCTTGCAAAGCACGCATTAGTAATTTCTTATGATCATGTCTTCATCCAAAAATTGCCACATGCTGAAAATAGACCATCAATAACACAAAATCATCTAATCTATGTCCTAGAGAGTGATAGGAACCTTAAATGTAGATTCTAATTGATGCATGTGCTTACTATGAACCCAGGTGTGCTCTGACAGAGCAGATTGCTCCCCAGAAGGCCAAAATGGCTCTGAACACCCCCAAGTGCACCCAAAAAGTGTAGACTACATCAATGATGTAGTTGGGGCCTAGTTGGGTGTAGTTTCTAGTTTTAGGGTGCAGTTGGGAAGTCAAGTGCAAAGTGTGGGGAAATGGTGCCTAGACAAGACCCATAAACTAAAATTTTCAAAGCTACACTCCCAAGTGCACCCAAACAGTACAAACTACATCAATGATGTAGTTGGGGGCTAGTTCAGTGCAGTTGGTAAGTCAAAAATAGTATAAAGAGGTTTTGGTGGCTTCTAGGCCCCTAAAACTACTCTTAGGAGTCCCAAGTGTGCCCTGACAGAGTAGAGTGCACCCTAGGACAACAAGCTGATAGAATGCATGAAAAAAGAGCAAACAAGCATGTTACTAGACCCCCTAATTAATCTACGAGTGAAAAGGAAGAGTAGATAGTCGTTATACCCTTCCAAGTGAGCTCCTTCCTTGCACCTACAAGCACAAAACAAGAAAACCCAAGTTAGATATGCATGTTCACGTCGAGTTCACCAAATGTAGCAACTAGAAAATGGGTTAAATGTATAACATACTATGAGTAAATCACAAAACTCAATAATCATATGTTAGCACCCACTAGTCTACCATGAAAGCCAAACTAATAAAGAAAGCAATAAAACACCCCTCTTTCGTTTGTAGCTCCCATGTCCTTCTTTCTTCTCCAAATGATTGTAGATCCAAAGTTTCATATAGTGCACACAAAATTGAAGCAAAATTCTATGGTATGGATAATGCCATGAGAATACTTGAAGTTTTGATTTAAGCTTGAGAGAAGATAGTGTGAAAATGCAAAGAAGCTAAGGATCTAAGGACTTCTAAGGACTTAATGAATTAAGAAGCTAAGGACCTGAAATGAGAGAAAGAGTGTCCATTTTATAATTGACATGGAGGATGAGAGAATTGGATTTGTCACCCATAGATATGTGATGTGGCAAGACATTCCTTTGCAAATCCATGACACATATGACAAAATATGCCAATTGTAAGATTCTATGACACATGAAAGTCAAACTTGGCTAAGTGTGGAAGAGAATCTATGATGTGTCATAAGACACCTCAACCCACTTAAAGCCAAGAATCTATGACAAATAAGCCAAATAAGGACATGTGTAAGAGATAAGAATATTTGATTATGATAAATCTTATCCAAGTGTCAAAGGAGAATCCACGAGGTGTCATATCCAAGTGTCATGATGATGCAATATCTTATGGAATATTTGAATTTAAAATCCTTTTATTCCACAAAATAAGAATAGTAGAAAATGGAATTAATGATGGAAAATGGGACTTAGGAAATTAAGAATTCCCATGGTTTGAGGATAATGAGTCAATTAACTAATAAAATTAATTAATTGAGGATGATAATTAGGAAGAATAATTAGTAAGCATAATAGGATTAAATTATGGGTTATTTAATCCTATAGAGAAAATTAGTAGATGATTGGCCAAAAATGATTAAATAAATTTAACAGTATCCATTGATGAAAATGTAATGATAATGGATATCAAATAAGATAATTATAGATAGGCCAAAGCCATGGTCAAATTGATTGATAGATCGAAATTGATAACATTCCAAGGACACATGACATGAATTGGTTGATATGTAACATTTAACTAACATTGTAAATGCTATAGGATTGAAATTGATTGAAAAGGTTTGATCATAATAACATCGATGGACACTGCCAATATTATTAAAATGGTTGATAATTACATGATCCGACATTGAAAGCATCAACAACATCAAATATTGAATGACATGAATGATAGTATGACCTAGCACTGAGAGCCACGACAATACTAAGGTCAGATTGATAAGTCTGATAGGTTGATAGGTTTCCAAGCCACTAAAAGCCACAAAAATACCTAGGATTGGATAGATGATGATTGATTTGAGATTTTTGATATGTTTTGTGATGATTAGGACTAATTTTGAGTGATTCTGAGTTGATTTGATATGATTTCGAAATGACATGAAATTGATGTGAAGAAGGATACAAATGATAAAGTATAATCAATTTTGGCCAAAAGATCAAAGTTAGAGAAAATGGGACAAATTGATATGAAGAAGTGATGAAATCATAGATGTGAACCATTTTTGAGCATCTACAGCTGGATCAGATTTTGCAATATTACAACATTGGTTAAGTCAAAAAAATGATGTGTACTTGGAGAGTTTAATGCACAATATCTCATAATATCCTTCTTGCATCAACTTTCATAATTTTTTCTCATGTACAAGCCCATCACCCAAAAAAATTACAAATTATCATTAAAAGTTAAGTAACTACTTTTAATGTCCTAAATTTCATAATGAAACAATAAAAAAAGGACAAGTCATCAATATGTGACATTAAGCATGGAATTATTTCTAGTCATCTCAATGAACTTTTAAAGTTAAATGCAATTTGAAAACAAAAATTGATTTGAAAATAAATATTTAAATATTTCTCTCCCCCCAACTATGAAAAGGCATGGGTCTCACTAGGCCAAGGTATGCAAGAGTGAATAATTATAAACAATACCAATTCCTAACAAACCATGAATAAAATAGAATAAAATGCATGCAAAGTTATACAATATGTACTTGGCAACTACTGCAGGAAAGATGTTTTGGAAAAGATCATTAGATTTGATAGAGTGATGGAATGGAATGGTATGATGGAAGAGAGAGAATGTGAAGTGAAGTGGATGGTGAAGAAATTACTTTAAAAAAGAAAGTTTTTATTATGAATCCCTTGAAAAATGTCAAGAAGTATCAAGAGTTATGGTAGGAGACCAAGAATATTTGGCTACAACAACAAGAATATCCTCATTCTATTGGAATTTTTGTCAGAACTCCTTATAGCTAACTAGTTTATTTTGAAGCTTGAGGTGATACCTATTGACAAATAACTTGAAGTGGACAAGATCAATGATAGATAATTGAATGAACCCATTTGAAAATATAGAAATAATCTCATATGGTCCTAACCAATGTGTTTAAAATTTCCCTGGATTATGTTGGTACTTTGAGTCATAAAGGAGTGTCCAATCTCCTATAGTAAAATTTTTTTGTTTGATAAAACTATAGTTCCACTATTTTCTGTGGTGTTGAATGAGCTTAGTATTGTTCAATGTAAATTTCCTCCATTCATCAAGACTGTTTAAACTTAGGATTTGGTCCTATTGTGGAATAGAAAGTTCCATCTCGAGCTCTAAGGAAATCCTTAGTGTTTTATATTCAAATTCTATAGGCATTACTACTGACTTACCATAGAAAAGCTCAAAGGGAGTAAAACCAGTTGTGGATTTCTAGGTGGTTCTATAAGCCTAGAGAGCTTTAGGAAGGTGTGTGGCCCAATCTTTCCTATAGAGTGCTACTATCTTGTTGAGGATGGATTTGAGCTCCCTATTAGTAACTTCAACTTGACCATTATCTTTAGGATGATAAGGTGATGATTTACAATGCCTGATTGTATACTCCTTCATAAGAGTAGTTATCAAATTTGATGTAAACTAAGCCCCTTGATTAGATGTCAATTCCCTAGGGACTCCAAACCATGTAAAGATGGATTCATAAAAGAAATTTTCCACATTAATATCCCTTGAGTGCTTTATGGGCTTAGCCTTGACCCATATTAGTTACATAGTCAGTACAAACTAGAATGCATGATTTTCCTTGTGAAGAAGGTTCAATCAATCCTACAAAGTCAATCCCCCATTTGTCAAATGGTGTAACAATCACTTGAGGTAGAGGGGAATTTTATCTAATTTAGTGGGTCTTCCCATTCATTGAAACTTATCACATTTCTTTGTATATCTGGCTGCATCCTTGTGCAAGCTTTGCTAATAATACCCAATTGTTAAGATCTTGAAAGTGGTTCTTTTAGCTACATAGTGAGCTCCATAGGGCTCATCATGACATGCCTTTAAGAAATCATATTTTTCATCTTCCCTTAGACACCGATGCATGACTTGATTAGGTCTAGTATAGAACATAAATCCAACAATCCATTAATAGTTGAAACTCTTCTTTTCTAGTAGTTTTCTTTCTTTGGCAGATAAAAGAAGTGATATTTTACATGTGGTGAGATATTTAGCAATACCTACATACCATGGATTTTTTGCTAATAATAGATAAAGGTTCTCATCTAGAAAATTATCATCAATGGTTGTAGGATCATTATGGACATGTATCTGAGAGAGAAATTCATCTACCGCATTGGCTTGCTAGGTTTATCAACTATAGTGATATCAAATTCTTGCATGAGTGGAAACTAGAGAGCCAATCGGCCTAATATTGTAGGCTTCTTCACCAAAATTTTTATAGTAGAATGGTCATTGTGAAAAAATATTTCATAACTATTAATGTATTGCCTAAACTTATTGAGGGCATAGATTGCTACTAGTAATTCCTTTTTAGTGACTATGTAATTAAATTTTGCACCTTGCAAATTTTTAGTGATGAAATAAATGACATGTTCAATCGAGTCTACTTTTTGTCCTAGCATGACACCAATAACATAGTCTGAGGCATCTATAAGGATGTGAAAAGGAAGTTTCCAATTGGGTCCTCTCAGAATAGGTACTATGGTAGGAACTTCCTTATGATGCAGGAAATATGCAGCACAATTAGAATCCCAAGCAAATTCAAAATCCTTTTTGTGCAAGTTGTAGAGGGGTGCTACAAGTTGACTAAAGTTTTTAATGAATCTTCTATAATATCCAACATGTCCCAAAAAATTGCTTACATCTTTCTACTTCTTTGGCATAGGCAAGGTGCTAATGACTTCAATCTTTGTTGGATCTACTTGGATGCCCTTAGATGAAATGAAATGGCCAGCACTACTTGTTCCTCCATCATCAAAAAAAAATTCTCACTGTTTAGGGAAAGGTTATAGTCTTGACATCTTTTGAGTACCATTTCTAAATTTGTTTTATCCTCATCAAAAGTAGCACCATAACTAGTAAAATCATCCATGTAGATCTCCATACAATCAGAAGAAATATCTAAAAAGATACTGATGACAACTCATTAAAATGTGGTCGGGGCATTGCATAAGCCAAAAGGTAAGACTGAGTAGGAAAATGCTCCCCATGGGCAGATAAAAGTTTTTTTTTCTTGATCCTCTAAGGAAATTTGTATCTGATTGTAATCACTAAAACCATCCAGAAAAGAAAATTATTTTTTTCTAGCTAGGTTGTCAAGGACTTGGTCTATGAATGGCAAGGGGAAATGGTCTTTCTTAGTGGCTGAATTGAGTTCCCTATAATCTACACAAACTCATCATTTCCCTCCCTTCTTAGGTACTATAACCAGGGGTGAAACCCATTGGCTATCAAAGATAGGGTATATAAAACCAAAACTTAGTAATTTCTACAATTCATTCTTGACTATATCTTTTAAAATAGAGTTAATTCTCCTTTGAGGCTATTAAACAAGTTTGAAGTCAGGGTTGATGTATATATTGTGAGTGCAGAGCATAGGATCTAATCCTTTCATGTCCATATAAACCCAAGAAAATGCTTTTTGATTCTATTGTAGTAACTACAACATAGTCTTCTATTGAGAGAGTGATGAGGCATTATTTACATTCATTTTTTTTCCTAGATCAACTTCCATCTTAATAACCTTATCTGCCATGACTAATTGGGCAATAGGAGAAGAGTCCACCTCATGAGGTAATAATAAGTGGAGAAATTGTGAAGCTTTTGAATGATGTGGTGAATTCAAGGATGGTAATATGGTTTCTAAGATATATTTAGCATGAAAAGACACTTGAGATTCTATTTTATATTCATTCATAATAATGGATGAAATTATTTTATCTTCTTCTCAAGTAGCTATAAATGATTCTCTACCTATTATCATCAACTGGTGGATGGAATTGACTTCTAGATCATCATCACCCAAGTTTGGCCAAATTAATTGGTCATCTAGTAACAATGGTTGAGTAGGGGAATATAAAGTCAAGTTCTTGGTATGAATACTATTGGATATTATCATCTTTCTAGATCGACAAACTATATAGATATCTATAGTGGCCAACCACGATCTCCTAAAATTAAAGGACATCCTCCCATATTAGCATTTGGGGAGAGAAAAAATAAATCAGCTAGATACTCCCTAGAGTTTAAGGTGACTATGATATCTTCTATCATTCCATCTAGCTTAATGGTGGAGTTGTTAGCAAGTTGAAGTATGGTGGGTGTCTCTCTAAAGACAATGATATGATGTCAAGCCAATACCTCCTTTGTCATAACATTTATAGATGCTCTTAGGTATACTAAACCATTTTGAACTTGAATCCCATGTATAGTGAGTGTAACTACAAGACTCTCAGGGTTAGAGTATTTAGGTATAATTAATTTCTCCAACATTAAGTCAGACAACTATCATAGGACATGAATGATTTTTGGATATTTCTTTTTCCTTCCTAGCTTCTTAATGCATGCTTCCTTAATAGATTTAATATAGATAGGTACTTCCTTAATAGCATCTAGTAATGGTATTTTTACTATCATCTACTTCACTTGATTAAGCAAATCAATGACTGCATGGTTCTCTACAGGCTAGCTTTGTTCTATCTATTGGAATTATGGTATATTTTTCATTAGTGCAAACACTTATTCAATTCTAAATTCTTATCTAGCTCATCACTTAGTCGATAGTGTATACCGAGCATTTAGTGGTTACCTTATAAGTTTAGCAGGTAAACAATTCTCACCGAGCATTCCAGAGGATACCGAGTGAATGAGAAGTTCAGCAGTGTTTACTGAGTGAAAAACATAAACAAAGGACTCAATGTTTACCGAGTGAAAAAGGTAAACAAAGGACTCAATGTTTACCAAGTGAAAAAGGTAAACAAAGGATTGAGTGTTTACCGAGTGAAAAAGGTAAACAAAGGACTCAGTGTTTACCGAGTGAAAAAGGTAAATGAAGGACTCAGTGTTCACCGAGAAAATCAAGGTAAATGAAGAAGTTAGTTTCTATCGAGTGACACTATATCTACTGAGTCACCAATGGTTAATGAGTTTCAAGAAATGTTGTGTGGCTAGTATGAACCAAGCCTCTACTTCTACTGAGTGCATGACGATGCTGAGTAACATAGTGGATGTTGAGTATCAGAAGGTCACCGAGTCAGCTTAAGGAACCCGAGTTTTCTACTATCTAGCCAACTCAGTAATGTTTTGTTCACTTGTGTTTTGGCTGACCTTGTAATTGTATATATTGGAATGGTATATATGTAATATATGATATCATTTGCAGTATGGGAATATATGAAAATATTTGAAGAGATTGATGTTCGCATGTAAAGAAGGTATTGCAAATCAGCAGTAGAGTAAAAGGGATTTAGCAAGGTCAACATAGGAGTAGAAAAGTTATATCTATCACATCAGGTGATCAATGCAAAATGGATCTTATCAGCAAATAGTTGTAAGCAGATCCACTACTTCATCCTAATAGGTGAATTAGTTTATAAATCCTTTAACAGGGTAGACTTAATAGTCTTTTTGTAAATCTCCTAACAGAGTGCATACTTCACTGTATGTTTGGAAATCCTCTAACAAGGTGGATCTAGCAGTCCTACTTGCTCCTAATAGGGAAGATCACCAGAAGTGATCATTGTAAGCCTTAACAGACCAACTTTATACTATAGTATTGAAGTTTTGTGGGCATCATCCCCACCCTAGTTTTACTTTCTATTTGGAAGGTTTTTGGGTCACCAAATCTCTGTGTACATGTGCAATGAATGTTTAATCTTTCAGTTATGTAGTAGATTAGATGAATGAATGGTGAATGTTAAAATGCTGAATTGTTTAAAAGTTTTATAAGTTACTGATTCACCCCTCCCCTCTCAGTAACCTATCTTATCCTTAATATTTCCAACAATTGGTATCAGAGCTTTGTGGTTCTTAGGATAAAGTTTGATAGCTTCAACAAAGATCAAGGACAATGGAGATATTCAAACTTGACAAATCTATTGAAAATGAAAAGCTAGATCTGGAAATGGCCATGGCTCAAATCAAAGAAGCAAAGGAGCATCTCTCTCAATCTCTAAAAAGAAGGAAAGAACTTGCAAGACAAATGAATGATCATCAGTATGCTAAAGAAAAGATTGAAGACCTTCTACCATCAAGCAGTTCAAATGAAGCTAACGAAGCAATCAAGGAACTCAAAGCAAAGAATGGTTCTCTACAGGAAGAAGTAAGAAAGCTTAAAAGAGAACAAGAAATCCAATCAATCAGGCTATGTGAAGTTTTGGAACAGAGAAACAAGGAAAATGAAGACTTAGAGGCAAGAAATATTCAACCCCTTTAGTATGAAGATCTTGTAGGTCAACTATCTAATACAAATGAAGAAATTATGAATCTAAAATCTGAGAATGAAAGTTTGAGAAATGATTTAATCACTAAAAGATAAATAAATGCAAGCTTACAAAGTGATCTGAGATCTGAAAGAAAAATCAATGAAAGTTTGGAAAATGACTTGATCACTAAAAGGCAAGTCAATGAAAGAACAATGAAATCTCAAACAGACATGAACCAATTGAATCAACAAAATGAGCAGAATTTTCATAGACAAAAAGGTAAAACTAGTCTTGGATACAAGGAAGAAATTGAATCCTCCAAACACGGTACCCAAAGGAATCAAAGACCCACTTGCAATCACTATGGCAAGATAGGTCATACATCAAACAAATGTTAGAGTAATGGAAAGGAAAAATTCAATGGAAAATGCTTCAACTGCAATCAGCATGGTCACAAAGCTAATGAATGCAAGAATAAGCTAAAATTTGAAGGAAATTGTCACAAATGTAAGAAGCATGGTCACAAGGCATTCCAATGTAGATCCAAATCATTCAATCTAGCTGAACAACTTGTTAAAGAAATCTTTGGATGGGACTACAATACTTGGTGCATATGTCACTATTGTGGAGAATATTGACACATTGGGATAAATTGTGCAAGACATCACCTAAGAAAGAGGGATACAACCATAAGATGTTACACATGTACTAAACTTGGTCATATAGCCAAGAATTGCATGAATACTAGAAAAATTGAAGATGAAAAGAAAGCTAAAGCTGATAACATCCAAAAACAAATGAGGCAATAGTGGATTCCAAAATCTACCGAGCAAGATAGTTCAAGTGATGGCAATGTAACTCAAGAAATGGGTGACTCCACCATTTCCAATTAGATTTAAGAAGAATCAAGTATTGCATCTTCTAGCCATATCTTAAGCAATTCCAAAGTGAAAGAGTGCAAATGATCAAATCAGTATTTTAGATTCAAGGACCAAAAAAAAGTTATCATTCACCGTGTTACATCTACCGAGCAAGGTTGGTTAAAGACCTTACCAAGCTAGGTCAGGAGTATCAAATATTTTTTTTGACCACTGAGTTGCAAGGTTTTACTGAGTAAATCAATGATAGACTAGCAAGCACTATGTCATCTCATCTACCTTTGTAAAGAGTATTAATGACAATATTTTCATCAAAAGGGGAGAGTTCGATTTCATTTTTCACCGCAACTTAAGAATACTCAGAGCTAAAATATTTCCAGTTGCATGCCAATGATTCCAAGTGATTTGAAGAAAATTTCCTGCAAAGAATTTGTTTGAAGAATTTATCATCCACCGAGCAGCAATGGCATCTGCAAGCACTAGCAGTAGCAAGGTGAAGAGGGGTTCTAAAATGCTCGTGAAAGGAGTCAAATGGAAAGCCCTAAAATTCAAACTTGTGCCCACAATTGCTGAATCATTTGATCCACTTAGAGCTCAATCACAAATTCCACCTAAGGTACTTCTTATTAATGATATTTGAGCTCATTTCAAATGCACTGTTCAAGAAATTGGTACATTAGATATGGACAATGCCCTAGGTCAATTATGTGTTGATGGAGCCCTAAAACTTGAGTAGAAGCACTTAGAAGAAAAAGGCTTGACCCACATTACGCACCTACCAAGGAACTTCCAAGTGAAATGGGTGAGATATGTTCTGAACCATGTACATAATGGTCAGTTGTGGCTGGAACAACCCGTATTGATAACCAAGAAGATGATTCATAAGATCACGAGTTTTCCTATGCTTAGCAAAACCAAAACCACTAAAACCCTAGGTCGGGATGAATTGTAGAAGAAAACCCTAGCAGAATGAGATGGAAGAGGACTCAAGCTTAAGAATATATCTGACATAGAACTCAAATTTGGCATTTAGGTTATTGCATATAAACTATATAGTTCCAACAGATTGAATAGTGTACCATGTGAGGCTGTGGATTTAGCACTTAAGGTAGTAAAGAAAAATTTGGAATATGACTTGGTAGACTTATTGTTGAAATAGTTAAACAAGAATATGGAAAGTATAAGGACCTCAAGGAATAGCCCTTGTAAATTTGGCTCATTGTTAATTTTCTTATTCTTCTATGTACAAAAATTATTTCCATCAAAAGGAACAGTAGTATGGAGAAAAGACATTCCTATTCTATATCAAATTAATGAGTTTATAGCAGAAATGGGTGAAAATTTTGACAAAGTCATGGATAATTATTTTGAAGACTTTAAGGAAAGGATGAATAACTGGTTCAAAATTCCTCCTAATCTTGTTGAGGATTATAAAGATGATATATGTTGTGTGGTTGACTATGATAAAGTGTACATACAGGCAGCCATACCCTGAGTGGCATGGGTAAAACCATTGCCTTATGAATTAAATATTGATGAAGTAAGAGACATCATTGAGGCACTGGTAAATGAACCAACTATTCCTAACATCCCTACCTTTGGAACTTATGAGGAAGCTAAGGCCAGAATTGAGCATGAAATCAAGATACCATAGGCCATAAGCAAAGGCGAGAGGAAGATAGCTAAATTAAAAATTGCAACCGGTCCTCTCATGCTAATAGAAGGAAAAGGTGAGGACAAGGAAGATGATGAAGAAGAAGGAGAAGAAGAAGAAAAAGAAGAAAAAAAATCTAAAGAAGAACCTCCGAAGAAGAAAGGTAAGGCAATAATTACCAAACCTAAGAAGAATCCTACTACAGTATTCACAAGAAGAACCACAAAAGGAAAGTAGGAACCTATACTGGTCAGGCCTACACCCACATTTGAGGAAAGGCTTAAACAATTGGAAGAAGGAGCAGGCATCACAAATTTCAAGGCATTGAAATTTGAAACTAGAATAGATGCTAAGAAAATGTAGATTGAGGAACTGGTACTCTCCAAGATGGGTAAATGGAAATACTCCCCGGACTAGCTTGCCTCCCAAATCTGAAAAGAACTACTGGAAAGATTGCAACTAAGATGGGAGTCAGCCACCCAAATGGTAAAAGACATCTATGAGCAATCCCTGAAGAATCTTCAACCAAGTCTCATTGGAGCAGAAATAAAGATTGCAACAAAAAACCATGAAGGTAAAATGATGATAAGATTCCACACCTGTTTGATTTTAATCAAAGAAATTGAGCATTTTGTAAATGATCCAAAAAACATGTGGAAAAACATCTATCATCTGCATAAGCCCAGTGAAGACCTAGTAGAAATCAAGGATGATGATAGCAGTGACAGTGATGATTTTGATAGCACTCCATCCATTATAGTCTCACTAGGAGAGCTGTATGCATTAATGGAAGAAGACAAGGAGGAAGAAGCTAAAGAGGAAGATAAGGAGGAAGATGATCCAGTAAAAATTGCAGCAGCAGTGATTGCATCCCTGCCTCACTCTCCACCAAAAATAGTTTCATCCACTATGGAGATAACTTCTACAAGTTAGATTGTGAGCACAATTGCCACATCAATTGCTCAATCTTCACCGGCCTCCTCCTAGCTCCAGGCATCTGAGACAGATGTGCCAAGCACTTCATCTATCGAGCTGACTGTTACTTCTTCAGCTACTGAGCTAGCCTCCTTAGCTCCATCATCTTCAGTCGGTATAGCAGTAAGTTCCACAATTTTGTCAGTTCCAAATTTTTCTACAATTTTTTCAGGATTATCTACATCTACTTCAAATCCACTTAAATTAGATACTGCATTACTGAGTGTATCATCATTTTTGGGAAGTATTCTAGTTTTTGATCCAATAAATACTTCTATTGGCATTCAAACCTCAAGTCCTATCCCAGTATTTACTGCTAGTCCTTCCATCTCCACTATTGTGTCTATACCTAAGGTCAAACCAGTCATCACTGAAGTCAAAAAAAATCATCCATTAAGACTTCTGATCATTGGAAAGGAAATTCCAGAAGATATTGACTTAGACACAAAGATAGTGATTCCAAAGATTGACTATGAAAATGCTACCATTGAAGAGATGAGGTATGCTAGTCAACTAATAGAGATGAAGGCTACGCAGAAGCAATTAAGGTCTGAAAGGGATAAGGAATACAGGATAATTGAGAATGCCAAAAATATAATTACAGATGCTATAGGTGTTGAAGTAGATTCTACTCAACACATTTTGATTCAGTTAGAAGAGGTTGTAAATAAATTCAATGAGGACACCTCTGGTCAAGAAAAATTGATTGAAAAGACTGAAAGGAAATTTGATAATAAGGTGCTTGAGCACATTGTTCAGCACATTGCAATAAAATAGGTAGAATTGTCCACAATTTTGGTCAATCTTGAAAAATCTTTTAATAATGCAACTTCACTTTTTTCCAAACTTTGTGATGTTACTAAGTACACCAAGGAGATCAAAGAAAAATTGAATAAAATTGATGAGGATATGAAGGTCAGTTCCCAAATGCTACAACTTGACCCCAATTCAAGTTCATCCCATCATCTCAGAATCAGATTTTTTTCAGAAAAGCAGTCAAAATTGTTGAGAGAGGAAGCAAGGATCAGGTCTACCTTGATTGACATTCAGAATATGATCCTTTCTATCATGGACACAATATAGAAACACATTGTATACTCCAAAACATTGATCCATGACAACAATTTTTCAGTTGCAGATCATGTGATTGAACTTTCAGCTGAAGTTCAATAGCACTCTCCACCTGCAAAATTTTGCAAGAAAATTGGGATAAGACTTTGGCTCTTATTTTCAAGGTACATTCTAAGTTTATCTATTATTTTGGTGTCTCTGTGTAAATACATATTGTGTAATTTGGCATTATTGTCAAAAAGGGTGAGATATTTGTAAATAAGGAAGCCATGTGTAAAGATAGAGATATTTGTAAATACTCTGTGCATATTGTATGGGAGAGATATATGTAAATCAGCACGTCAAATTTTGCACATAAGTTTTGGCTCATAAGTGTTTTTGTCACTAATGCCAAAGGGGGGAGATTGTTGGAATTATGGTATACTTGTCATTAGTGCAAACACTTATTCAATTCTGAATGCTTATCTAGCTAATCACTTAGTCTTTAGTGTATACCAAGCATTCAATGGTTACCTTATAAGTTCAGCAGGTAAACAGTTCTCACCGAGCATTCCAGAGGATACCGAGTGAATGAGAAGTTCAGCAATGTTTATCAAGTGAAAAGGGTAAACAAAGGACTTAGTGTTTATCGAGTGAAAAAGGTAAACAAAGGACTCAGTGTTTATCAAGTGAATAAGGTAAATAAAGGACTCAGTGTTTACCAAGTGAAAAAGGTAAATGAAGGACTCAGTTTTCATCGAGCAAAGCAAGGTAAATGAAGAAGTTAGTTTCTACTGAGTGACACTATATCTACCGAGTCACCAATGGTTACTGATTTCCAAGAAATGTTGTGTGGCTAGTATGAACCAAGCCTCTACTTCTATCAAGTGCATGACAATGCCAAGTAATGTAGTGGATGCTGAGTATCAGAAGGTCACCGAGTCAGCTTGAGGAACCCTAGTTTTCTACTATCTAGCTGACTCAGCAATGTTTTGTTCACTTGTGTTTTGGCTGACCTTGCAATTGTATATATTGGAATGGTATATATGTAATGTATGATATCATTTGTAGTATGGGAATATATGAAAATATTTGAAGAGATTGATGTTCACATGTAAAGAAGGTATTGCAAATCAGCAGCAGAGTAAAAGGGATTCAACAAGGTCAACATAGGAGCAGAAAAGATATATCTATCACATCAGGTGATCAATGCAAAATAGATCTTATCAGCAAATAGTTGTAAGTAGATCCACTACTTCATCCTAATAGGTGAATTAGTTTATAAATCCTTTAATAGGGTAGACTTAACAATCTTTTTGTAAATCTCCTAATAGAGTGCATACTTCACTGTATGTTTGGAAATCCTCTAACACAGTGGATCTAGCAGTCCTACTTGCTCCTAACAGGGAAAATCACCAAAAGTGATCATTGTAAGCCTTAACAGACCAACTTTATACTGCAGTATTGAAGTTTTGTGGGCATCATCCCCACCCTAGTTTTACTTTCTATTTGGAAGGTTTTTGGGTCACCAAATCTTTGTGTACATGTGCAATAAATGTTTAATCTTTTAGTTATGCAGTAGATTAGATGAATGAATGGTGAATGTTAAAATGTTGAATTGTTTAAAATTTTTATAAGTTACTGATTCACCCCTCCCCTCTCAATAACCTATCTTATCCTGAATATTTCCAACACTATCAACCTATTGGAAAATGAAGATTGTTTGGCTATAGGAGGTGTCTTATAATTTGACTCATCTATATGCTCACTTAGACGATCTTCAAATTCAATTATTATAGGATTTTGGGAAGTAGGAAGAGTGGTGCCTAACCTTAAGTGAATATCATTCAATGAGAGGGCATAACTTTGTTGTTGAGCCTATTGTTTAGTATTGTTCAGATTAGGATTAGGCTGAACTAGTAGTTGGGTCTGCTTGGGAGGAGTATTAGTGGCTATAGGAGGAGGCATTAGAGCTTGTTGCTAAGGTGGTGGCAATAAGATTTTGTGAATAAGTCGTGTATTCCAATGCTAAGGTTGCTACCAACCTTGCTGAGGTTGTTGCAAGCTATTATTTCTACTAAACCAATATTCTAAATTTTTTGCCATTGATTATTATTATTATTATAACTTTGAAGAGGATCTTGTGACATACCTTGTATTTGAGCCTGTGGCTTTTTTTGAGTGACATAAATCACCTCTCCATGTTTATCAATGGCTTTGAACTCAATAGGCATTGGTTGTGTCTCCATGCTTGCAATAGACTTACATCTATAGTGTCTTTTCTTTTACGTACAATGTGGATAGTATCCAGTCAAAATGGCATCAAATTCATCTTTCTTCCTTCTAGCTTGCATGGTGTCTAGTTGAGTAGCTACATCATTAATGATGTCTTTCTTGAAATCTGATAGCAAAATGGATAATTCCATCTTGGATACTCTTGAACTTCCATTGGACTTATTTTGTAAATCTTTAAACCCCCCTACCTTTCTTCACAGTGGCTTTGGAATAATTTAGGCATATATATTTTATATTAGTCCAAGTCTTTTGAGTGATATCTCCTCCTTCCATAAGATCTAGAGATTCAATGCTTCCATCATTTACACCTCTTAGAAAAAGATATTTCTTTGATTCCTCATTCAATTGATGTTGTCTATTACACTGTAGGTTAAACACAAACCAAGAAGTATAATCTTCCAAGGTTTCATCATGCTTTTGGGACATTTTTAAAATGTCATCCCCTTTCAAATCTCAACCCCTGTAGTATTCCTTATACTTTGTGAGAAACAAGTTGCTTATTGTATGCCAATCTATTACAACATTAGCATCCAACCCCATGAACCATCTTAGAGAAGCTTCTTTGAGGGTAGAAGGAAAAAAATTCAGCTTATGGGCATCAGTTGTATAGTCATAACTTATACAAAGTATGTCAAACTCAAAGAGAAAGGTTTCAGGGTCTTTAGTTATTAGATCATAAAACTTGAGAAGTGCAGCAACATGTATGTTCTTCAAATTTTGGTTACCCTACTAGGGAGGGATAAGAAAAGGAAATGTTGGTTGAGGTTGAGGCTGAGCCATTCCTAAAGGAGGTATTGGCGTCGGTGGTTGATAGATAACAAGAGCAAGTGGATTATCTTAGTATTTAGGTTTAGCAAATAGATCATTCAAATGAAAAGATTCATCAGAGCATGAGGGTATTCATTCTTGAGCAATAATGAATGGATTTTCAAAAGGTTCTTCTTCATTCTCATTGTGAGGTTCTTCATGTTCAGGACTAAAAATGTCTTCTTGAATATTGTGGGGAAGAAATATCTTGAGGAAGGTCTCTTCTTCTATGCATGCAAAATAATGAAAAATCTAAAATAACATAATGAGTTCAAGGTTGAATTAGATTGACACCTTCCTCAGCAATGATGACAAAAATGGTCAGTTATCTTAATACCTCAGTAACAAAGGATTGGACATCCTTTCACAGTAACTATATGATTAGACATAATCATGTGTTTTCCTAAGAATAACATACTGACTTCATTTTATTTTGTCAACCCATGAGTGTAAGCTTGAGAGTGTGGTTGTAAAGTATATGCTTTGATTCCTCTTTAAGTCATTACAACTAAAATAAAAAGGCAATGCTAAAAGAGACATACCCTAGGAAATGAAATGACATTTTATCTTAGAGCTTAGAATAATGCTAGAAATAGTAAATCTATCTATGCACCTATGCTGTAGGAACAACAAAATTCTACCTTGCAAAGAAAAAACAAGAAAATGAAATCTATTCTAATAGACCAATTTACTCACTAAGTGGCCCCCCTCAAATAAGTGAAGAGAAAAGACAATCAAGACAAAAGATGTAGACTTGAACTTTATATTCTATTCATTCATAGTAAAAGATTACATCTGATTAAAAACAAGATTACACACACTCGTTATGAAAATCAATCTTTTCTATCTTTCTCCTAGCAAAAACTTCTTTGAAAGCTACAATAGGCACTATTTAAAGGAAAACTACAACAACCTCCTACTTCTATGATCACTCCATCAATGAGGATCAATTATAGATTCATAAAGTTTACAATAGATATATCATTAACCATGATTTAACTCCTCCAAGAATATAACAAGTTGAGGGAGCTATATTAGTGCATTTCCATAATAGAAATCACACAATAATCTACTTGTTGTGGTAATTCAATAATCTAGCTAGTTTTGACTTAACACTGAAGTGCTAACTTTGAATATGAGTGGAAAGTACCTAGAAAATATTGAATGCATACAACTTCCACATACATATATTCATTTCATCATCAATGTTAGAAAAGGTATAATGTTCAAAATATCACTCTTTACAAATCCTATGGCTACAGGAAGGAACCCATCCAAACATAGCATGGGTGACAAAATATTTATTAGCATGTAATATTCCTTTATTATGCCATAGAAGTCCATAGATTCAAGTAAACACAACATACCTAAACTATCTATACTTCAATCTTCATGTCTTAACATATAGATAACATATCCATAAAGTGATAAGTTCATTCACTTAAAACTATAGGGTCATAAAAGTTTCTGCAGGATAATTGTCTTAAAACAAGATAAAAAGGATCTCAAAATAATGGCATTCTAGAGGCTCTTCACTCATGTCAAATGATATTTGAGATGACTTGATGGTATTATACTATATTTTATTGCTAGTATCATAGATGTTAGATGCTATGTTGTTCAGTTTGATCATTTATGCATGATGATGTGTATTGATGTGACATGATGCTTTATGATGATATCTAGTTATTTGTATTCGGACATACACTCTAGTTATGTTTATGTGATGGACTTATTGGATTCTAGATACTTGGGTTTGATGCTATGGTTATTTATTTCATTCTTGCCTTATAATATTTTATGCGAAAGTGAGTGATGTAAAAAAATTATTTTAGTGCAATTAAATAAATGGTTATTTAACATGATTTAATGAATTATCACTTTGGCTATATTATTATATGCAATTGCACTTGATCATGATGTTTAGTGTGCAAGATTTATGCCCCTAGTAGTGGCAAATGGAGTTAGTGATTCAGATGTTCATATTTAGCCAATATCATCCCTGTATGGTTGATGTATCCAATTTAGTTATTTAAATTAAACCCTTTAGTGATTTAATGAATCCAGACTCATTAGCATTATGTGATTTGACCAATGAGCATGTATGTGCATTTATAGGTTTGCATTGGCCACAAAAGTTATTGAAGAATTTTGTGATTTAATACTTTAAGGAAATTTTGGGATTTATCTTATTTAATTTAAAATTGGACAACTTTGTCATAGTTAAATTTCAATTACTTGGAATAGCCTATTTTCATTTTAGTAGATAAAGGATTTAACTAGATGGAATTGTTAATTACCCTAATCCTTTATTTACTCAAAAAGTGAATATATATCCAAAAAGGAATTTTATTCTAGACTTCTCACTTTTGGAAATAGAAATTTGAGAGAAAATTTCTGAATCCTCTTCTGTAGGATTACATTTCTATTTGTTGTAAGATCTCTAAGAGTGAGTCATCATGATATTGGTCTTGTTGGATCTAGCTCAAGAAGACCTTGGATTACCATGAACTTTGGCAATTTCTACAAGATCTTTATTTTACTTTTTAGATTCCCACATTTTCCCTTTTGGCTATCAAGTAGGGATCCCATGTTTTACTATTTCAACTCCATTTTTACTTCTATTTTTGGTATCTATTTGTTTGGAGCTTGAGAACTAGTGTTCCCTTTTGTTTCTAAGTGCTAGCTCTACCCAGTTGGGTGGGTATGAGCATTTCCCTATTTTTCAAGATGGGTTCTTGGGGTTTTGCATTGTTATGTTGGTTGTTTTTGCATACGGAGTTCAAACCTAATTTTTATTAGATTTCTATGGCTCATTTACCCAAGGGTAGAATGGGTTTCATTTTCATTGATTTTTTGCCAATGTCAAGTTTTTGAGGTTTTTTCCTCGATTTGTGTATCACTCAGTTTTCTTAGGTTTTCTTATCATGGTATTGGTTGTGGATTTGAATTATATATAGGATGTCAATCCAACCACTATTGCAATTTTATATTTGCATTGGGATGTGTCACATCCATAGTCCTAATCTTGTATTCAATTGAGCATTGTTTTGCTTATTTTCTCATCCAAAACTTGTTGTTATGATCTTCATGTTGTTGGTGCACCTACACACGAGCACATGTGCATGAATATTTTGGTGCTTACGAGGCCCAAATTCCTAGTTGTCATTGGTTGAGTTATGTTCATTGGGGTTGGGTTGGGAATATGCATTACCTATGGGCACTCATCATGTGATGAGTATGGACATGTCGGGTAGATAGTGGAGGGGCTTCTCTCGCAATCTTGGTGTCCTTTTGATAGTAGTTTGGTGTGAAGAAATTTCTAAATAAGTGATAACTAAATTAATTACTAGGTAATAAATCTAATAATATTAAAATGTGAGTACCCAGTGATGATCTAAGGGTACAAACCTAACAAAATATCTGAGGGCATGGTGTGATGGCCTCGATGGGGAGTGTTTCTACATTATATTTAGCTTGGGCTTCATGATGTCAAGAAACTTACTCTCCACTAGAACCCCTACATAGTTGACCCATAGAGTGTCTGACCATGACTTGTTGTGTTTGGATTGTCTTGTGATCTTGGTTTTAGACCTCTTTATTGTCTAGCATGAGTGCTAGCCATGGACCTTTTTTTTATGTGTTTTTTTGGTTGGATCATTATCTCGATCAGCATGGTGGGAGTGGGCCTATAAGTTCCATGTGGTTGGGAGGCATAACTACCTATACTACTATTAGGGACCGATGTACATAGATAGTCTATTTCCAGTTGAGACTGATGCTTGATGTTCACTAGGCATTTTGGGTTTCCAAAGTATGTTTCCTTTTGATTTATGCTTTAATTGGAATTCTTGGATAACATGTTAGATTATTTTAGTTTCATTTTATGCATTCCATATTATGTTGGTTTAGCATATTGTTAGATGGTGTGATTCACTACTAGTTGAAGTATCTATGCTTAATGGATTAGCATGTTAGATCTTCTTGTTCTTATGAAGTTACTTACATTTTTAGTATTAACACCCTCATAAGACAACTCTAACTATCTAGTTGGAAATTTGGGATGTTACGCTTGAGGGATGGCTAGGATGCATGCAATCTCATGATGCCATTATAATTGGAAGGAACCAATCACAAGTTTTACATGTTTTGGATTATGACTAATGCTTTTGACCACATGAGGTCCTATCAAAAGTGAATGTCTACTACCTACAATAAGAAGGTTCATCTTGATGAGTTCCAAGTGGTGAGCTTGTACTTAGATAAAACCCCACACATCAACATAACAAAGAACAAAAAAGGAAATTCAAGACTAACTAGTTGGGTCCTTACATTATAATAGCAATGTTTGGATCTAGTGCCTATCAAATTTCTACTCCTAAAGGGGAAAAACTAGTTGATCCTATCAACATTCTACATTTGAAGAAATTCTATGCCTAAGGTTCACAACTCAGCTATTTGCCTATGGTCATCCTATTAAGCATACTTAGGCTGGAGTAGTAATGCGATGGATGGCCTCCCAAGAAGTCCTAGTGCTTCACCCCTATGAGCATCACCTTGATCTAGTGAGTGCTAAGTGTTCCATTTATTTTCATGAGAGATGGATTCATATTGAATCACTACTCATGAAACATGGGTCAATGGGTTTGACACAAAAATCACACAATTAAATCCTAATAACAATATCACTACCTATACATATCTATTGATCCTAAAAAAATGATCATCTTAGTGAAACCCTAGCAATAATTTCTCTGATTTATCACCAAAAAAATCAAAAAATATGAAAAAAATTGAAAAAGGTCTTGAAAAAATCTACCAAGTGGTTAAAACCTAGAAGTAGGTGCTTCTTGAGACCCTCAAACCTATGTCTATCAGTCTCACTCATTCACTATGTAACACATTTCCTAGCTTGGAATTGGCTCTTGTCCTCATCTCAAGGGCATGGTTGCTTAACCTATTAAGGTCTCCTTGTGCATTAGGGTTTCTTTGGAAAATCACAAAAGAATTTTTCTTAACTCTTTCCCCTTGACATCAAGTGTTTCTCAACACTTTTTGGATATGCTACCCATAAGCTAGGATGTTGCAATAGTTCTCACTATCAGATTCAAGTCTTGAATAAATGGCCATGTGACTTACACACACACTTAAACATTAAACTTGTTGAGCTATTATGAACTTTATCTTTCTTTGGGTGCTTCTTATGAGGATTTTTTGGCTGAACATTCCCTCCCTAATAGTCTTTTAAGGATGTCATGGACTAGAAGACTAGGGGCATGTGGTATGTTTTACTTGCTTTCTTCTTGTTGGTATACTTTATTAGTCAAAAGTGTTTTGGAGCATTTATTCTTGTCCTACTTGACATTTTGGACCTACAATGTATCATTCTTCTCTATTTCCACAAAATCACACTTGAGGATTATCTTGACACTTATGCCTTGATACAAGTGTAATCTTGCATTATTAAACTTAGAGAGTCTAACTACATTAACTATCTTGAATTACATATCTTTGATGCTTAGTATTGGTTCCCACATTCCTATCTATTATTGGTCATATTCATATCCTTTTAGTTATACTAGTGATGGTTGTATGATCTTATGATGTCCTCAATAAATGCTCAATGATGAAATTAGAGTCCAAATGTTTTGAGTCCCTTGCAAGTAAACCACTTTGAATATTAGTTTGCATCATAGGTTCATTTTAAGCTTAGTGTTTCATTTTTTCATATAGGGAGGGCACTCTCTTCATCTTTTCTTAGATATATCTACTAACTACTTCAATATCTCCTTCACTTTTGTCTCAATCACATCTTTCACCTTCTTGATCTCTCACTTTGTCTCTTTGCTATCCTGTCATCATAAGGGGTTAATCCAAAAATCACATCTAATCTATCCAAGTATTACATTTTCAAAATATTATCAACATCATACACATGAGATCTAAAATATACATGAGAGAGATCCATGAGAACATAAACATGAACATAAAACTATAATTTCCTTATACAACATTTAGAATATATATATATATATATATAGATATATATATATATATATAGATATATATATATATATATAATACAATGTGGGATCCAAAATCAAGATGAATGTCTCAAAATACATATGGTACAAAAAATAGTGTCATAAAGACATTAGCCTAGACCTAAGACTAGCTTCCCTCTCATGATGAGGTTATTCTTGGGGAGGATATGTTGTTGCCCTCGATGGTGGCTGATTTGATCTACCAGCCCTCTTTGAGTATATAGGTACCCATCGGTCCATTGGAACTGTAGCAATGTACTTGCCATGGTAATTAGCTACCCTTTCCATTTGTCACTCCACCTCCCACTAGGCCTCTGCTAAATCATCCCTTAGAGATCACTCTTTCTTTTTAGCCTCTACTCACACATGCACTAGCCATTGGTCTCTGACCACTATGGTCATCCTCAACCCCTATAGCTCTACCTCCAAAGCCTATATCCTAGCATCCTAGTCATCCTCCCCTCCATCTTCTCTAGTAGGATGCTACTATCATCCCTCTACATTCTCTACTCTCCTATATCTCAATGGATCCTCCTCCTCCTCCTCCTCCTCCTTCTCTCTCATTGCTTAGGCCTGTGTCTATCTTCTACCTCTAGATTAGGAACTACTCCCAACCTCCATACACCTGCCACCCTTATCTAGACCTTTTCCATCATTTTCTCCATCTCTCCCTATCCTAATACCATAGGTGGGGCATCCACTCATGTTAATCTAGGGAACACATGTATTTGCATCTCATACATATATGCCAGGTCTAATCCCACATCTACCACATCTAGATAGTAGCCCCAAGGCTCCCACATGAAAGTTGTTGTCTCCCTAAGGGCATATTGATAATGTAGCATGGGCAGCCAACCCTATGCCTCCTCCTTATGAACCCATGCATAAGTAGTAGTCTCCACTAAGATCCCTTTTTTCTTGCCAAACTAATGCTATACTTGACTAATGACAAAGCACTCCACTATATTTAAATGTCTCCCAACTAGTGGGCTGACTATAATGCATATAATCTAGCTCCCATGTGTCAGACTATCAATGACACTTAGATAGGGTTGCTAGAAAAATAAAGTGAGCTCATCAAAGAGATGCTAGTAGTAAGTCACATCTCCACTATGACTCTATGGAATGAACCCTATATACCTAGAAATGAAAGGCTGACTGGTCTCTCACAACTGCACCCATAGCTAGATCACTATGATATGCTCCCATGTTCATAACTAGACCAGCACTGTACCACATTTCCATGTCTACCTCTCTTGGTAGGCTATCTCATGGATCTCCTTATACATATCTACAAGAATCACAAGTCCCCATGCCATCCTAGTGGGAATCCCTTTTGGTCCCTATCGGTAACTAGAGTCTAAGTAAGTAAAGAGCACATAAGGCAAGGTAGTGGATGCTCATCTCCATACTCATTAATAAGTCTCTCCCAGCTCAAGTGGCAATCCAAGATAGTAACATCCTAGAATATCTATTGTATGACTAATATCTCCTTTTAGGGTTTAATCATAATATACCTGAAACATACAAAGCTCACATTAGTACATCTCATATGGATATGAAAAAAATTAACAATTAAGGACCAACCATAACTTAAAAAATCATTAGATCACCATAACAAGGAACATGAAGGATGTGATATACATCCTCCAATGTGATGGTGCCCTCATTGATTAGCAGATGGAAGGTATTAAGCTTGTTATTCTACCACTTAGCTAAAGTAATCAATAGCGCATGATTTGCTTGTATATGGGGCATGTGTGTCACCCACATTGGCCCCATACTCAATAGGGACACCTTATCATCATCATTTAGATGATGAAGGATGCTCAACCCCACCGCTTTGGGAGCTCTGATGTGAAGAGATGGAAAAATAATATTCAAAACTAAGTCAAACAAAAATAAAAATATTTGGATATGCTATAAACATCATCAACCAAGTAGAAAAATAGAAGAACAATGCTCAAACAAATAAGAAAATCTCAAAAATAGATAGTATGTTACTTTTTACTATGTGGAGGTGATACTTTATACTAATTAAGTATCGTGCAATACTTTTCATAATACCTAGGTGATACTTTTTTCTTGGGTGACATTTCACACCATGTAAGATGACTTTTGGGTATATTCTAGGGTGATAAACCTTATGAAGCCATGCAATACATTTGGTTTAACAAAAATATCATGTGATATTTCTTAAAGTATCTGTATAATACTTTCAAAGTATCACATGATATTTTTTGACAAAACCCTTAAAATGTGCCAAAAATGCAATAAATTCTTCAAAAAGAAATAATTTTTTTAACACTTACTGGGGCCTTGTACTTAGGTAGCTAGTTATGCAACCCATTGCACTCAAAACAATGTCAATGGGTTGGAACACTTGCTAAAGCCATCTCTCTCCAAATCATTCAAAAGATCTTAAACCCATAAAAGACAAATGAATTGAAAATGACCCTTAGACCCCTTATATAGCCCTCCGACCTTATTTTGACTCATTTTCATACTTCTCAAAATTTCATGAATATTGAACCCTATTTAATTTCAATGTCCTAGATCCATTTTCAGGATCGAGATTAAAATAATAATCTGAGTTCATCTTGATAGTCAAAACTGCATTTCAAAATTCTACCTTCTCTTTTGAGGACTAATCTTTGAATCTTTTTTGTGGCATCTTTATTTTTCCATTTCTTCACCACTTCTACATTTCATCTCTACTTCACATTTTTCATGTCTAAATGATCTTTCTACTTGATTTGACATTATAATCCTTCTTCATCAACTCTAGTCAAACTAAAGCATTCTATAATTTCCTTATAGTTACTCTTTGGTTCTAATCACATATCTATCATCATCAACTTTGCTATATCTCAATTTTCTCATATCTTTCTCATTTCTGTGTTCCCTTTACCTCATTTAAATTTTGATCCCAAGGGGGCATAAACACTCTATCATCACTTTCTACAGCTATCTATTTCTTAGGAACATATGTTTTATCTTTTCATTTTCTCTTGATATATCTATGGTTCTTGGTGTTAGTACTCTTCTTGAGTTTTGATATCATATCTTTCCTAGTGTTTAGTACTATCACTACTAGACTATACATTCAGGACTTGCTATTTCTTTTTGCATTTCATTTTTGTGAATTAGATCTCTTTGTCTATTGTTTCTTGCTTGGTTTCTATATTATTTGACATCGTGTACTCCTAAATTGATCACACATTAGTCAAAAGGGGAAAATGTAATCACCTAAAAATGGTAATCTAGACTATTATCCCCCTTTTCAGTATTTTTCCTAGATGAATTAATCATTTTCCTAGGCCACATTGCTAAAAATCAATTAATTTTATTATAAAATATAGTTTGACTATATTTTTCTAAGTCCTTATTTCATTAAAAGAACATGTCCCCTTTTAATTAAATAAAAAACCCCATTCTTGTAACGCACTCAATATGTACACCTAAAGTCTTTTCCTATTTTATAAATTAAAAGAAAAGGATTTTTGTCTCACATGAAAAGTCAACTTATTTTCATTGATTGACTTTCTCTTACACATGGATCATGACTAAAGTCAACCCACAACCTTGATCATCCAACATCTTGATCTTGATCTCCATTATCTATGCACCTTTAAAAGAAAGAGCTCTCCTCTTCTCAAAGGATCCACTCTCTTGAGTATTGTTATGCAACAACTATATTAGTTTATCTTCTTGAGAGCTTGGGGAGAACTTCTAATTTTCTTGTCTAATTCTCTCATACCATTTCATGTTAGCTTATATTCATATACTATAGCTTCTCTTTTGTAGTAATCTAGCTCATATATTTTAATTAGCATGGATTTTTAATACTCTTATTTTCTTAATATAGTTACATTGTGCATCTCATGCTAGCTTAGTTCACATTTACATTACATGACTTGAGAGCTCTTGTGGGCACTTGCATTCTCACTCTTGTCTTAAGAACCTTCCATTGCATGGTTTACTAGAAAGGGTTGTGTATCAAAGGCTTAGCTATGAGCTATTCTTATTGCTCAAAATACACCTTTTCACTATGTGGATAGGTAGCTCTAAGCCAAAATTCAAAAATCCCATCACTTAAATATAAGAGTTTAGAGTGTGACACTTTCTGAGTGTTTAGATAGCACTAATCTTTCTTGATCTATTCCTTTAGAATTAGGATGGAATGTATTAAATTCTTTTACTTCCTCTTTGAGTTGTGTAAGTGTGGTTATGTGATGAACTTAGGGTTTTATATCCTTGATTCATTTCCCCCTTTACAATTTGTCTACCCCTTTTTGTGTGTAATGATAACTATATAGGCTTGAATATACTCCACCCACTTCATATTTCTATGGTTCAACTTATCTTGAGAGTTTACAAAGCTCAAATTCTAGCTATCAGTGTAAAAAAAAAATCTTCGGTAGGAGATAATGTCTTCATTTCCTCAAGCCTTAGACCAATGTGTAAAACTCCAAGTCATAGGAATAATACCTCTTCTTATTGTCATTGAGATTTTTACTATAAAATGTCAAAGACCTTCCCTCTTGATTCAACACTATGCCTATTGCAACATTACCAATTTCAAAGGCATCATTGCGATTTTTACTAGAAAGGGTTTTGTCTCAAAGGTTTAGCTAGGAGCTATTCTAATTGCCCAAAATACACCTTTGCACTTCATGGATAGGGAGTTCTAAGCTAACATTAAAAAATTCCATCACTTGAATATAAGGGTTTAGAGTGTGACATTTTCTAAGTGTTCAGATAGCACTAATCTTTCTTGATCTATTCCTTTAGAATTAGGATGAAATGGATTAAATTCCTTTACTTCCTCTTTGAGTTGTGTAAGTTTGGTTATGTGATGAACTTAGGGTTTTATATCCTTGATTCATTTTCCCCCTTTAGAATTTTTCTACCCCTTTTTGTTCTTAATGATAAAAATATAGGCCTGAATATACTCCACCCACTTCATATTTCTATGGTTCAACTTATCTTGAGAGCTTAAGAAGCTCAAATTCTATTCGTCAGTGTAAAAAATATATTTTTTGGGTAGGAAATAATGTCTTCATTTCCTCAAGGCTTAGACCTATTAAAACTAAAGCTCATAAATTCATAAAGATAACAAGCAATAAAAGAGACAAAGATAAAACAAAGAAAACCAAAAATATCCTGGGAAAACCCTTTGAGAATGAAGGAAAAAGCCCAGCCACACAACATAAAAATACATTTATTGATAATGAAATGTTCAAATGTACAATATGCTTTACTTGATGCAAATATATAACAATATGAGAGATTGTTCACATTATAACTGAAAGGTCTCTTGAGATTCCTAATACTCCTATAATTAAAATAACTCTTCAAACATTCATGCCTCAATGCATGAGAATGACACATGTCATTTACATTTAATATTAAAAATTAAACTTAAGTGTCCTTTTTAGCTAAAGATAATAATAATGGTAATAATGTCCAAATTTTGAGAGATAAAGATCTCTGTCGTAGCTACAAACTTTAACAAGATCAATGCATAAAACTCCAAGTCATATAAATAATACCTCTTCTTGGCATCATTGAGAATTTTACTATAAAATTTTAGAGACCTTCCCTCTTGACTCAACACTATCCCTACTACAACATTACCAACATCAAATTCCACTATAAATAGTTTTTTAAAACTAGGTAGTGTTAACACATGTTGGTTAGCTACTTTATTTTTCAAGGTTTCAAACCCTAGCTTGCTTTGTCCATTGAAGTTTTTCTTTTATACCTCTCTTAATGATATCTAACACTAGTGTACATATCTCAATGAAATTTATGATTAACTACCTATAAAATTGAGCCAAACCATGGAAACTTCTTACCTCACTAGCTCTCATAGGAGTAGGACAACTTAGAATTGCTTCAACTTTGGTGGGATCCATCTTCAAGTCACCCTGTGAGATCACAAAATAAAGATCAATTCCTACTTCATGATTTTGAACTTATCCAAATTTATGGTTATATTCTCATCATGAAATATTTTTGAAACAATCTCCAAGTGTTTAAGAACAATCTCCAAGTGTTTAAGTTGCTCTTCTTTTGTCTTAATGAATATTAATATACCATCTAAGTTGACAACCACAAGGTTAATGCGATCAGATTTCCACAATCCATTTGACATCTCCTACTCTCTCATCCTGATGATGGATCACGTAGTGTGATTCGAAACATTGATGACAAAAATCTCCACACAATCTAATCTAGAAAACTGATCAACATAACCACAAGGTTACTAATAAAGTCATTGAAAACCTCATTCATCAACATTATGAATGTTGTAGGGGAATTATTTAGCCCAAATGGAAGTAAAATACACTCATATAGCCCCTCAATGGTCTTCAAATGTTTCCTCCACTCATCTCCCTTCTTTATCCTTATTTGGTGATAAACACTTTTAAGATCAATTTTGGTGAAATACCTTGCACCTCCTAAATAATCCATCAAATCCTCAATCCTTGGAATGGGAAATATATATCTAATATTGATTATATTTATGGCTCTTGAATTAGTGCACAATCTCCAAGTATCTCCTTTCTTGGGTGTCCAAACTACTGGGATTGTACATGGACTAATACTTTTCCTAATGAGATCACTATCCAAAAGTTCTTGTACGTGCTTGGCTATCTCCTCATTGTGTTGGGGTGTTATGTTATATGCAACCTTAATAATAATGGTAGAACATTAAATGAATTTAATATTATGACTTATATAACTTTGGGGTGGTAATGTGGAATGTGTTCTATTACTTAATATATCCTTAAACTAATTAAGTCATGCTTTTACTTTTGCAGGGAGTTCTACCTTTTTGTCTAACTTTTCCTCCTTAGGTTTCAACACAAGAAAAAAACCAATACCATCTCCTTCCTTAAGGGTGTTTAGGAACTAATTTTCCCCAATTGTAGGACATTAGGACCTATTGACTTATTCTCTTCTCCTTATATAATAGACTAAATTATAAAAGTAACTGCATCCTTTATGAATGCATATGATTTCTTTTCCCCATCATTGACAACCTTCCTATAATACTAAAAAGATCTACCTAGTAAAATATGACATGCATCCATTGGTAGAACATCATGGATAACCTTATCCTTATACCTCCCTATGGTGGACTCTACCCAAGCCTGCTCATAAACTGGGATGTATTGACCTTTATCGAACCAAGTGACTATATAAGGGTTAATATGAGGAGTTATTTTCAGTTTTATCTTACTAACTAATTTCTTTAAGATCATATTATTAGTAAAACATAAGTCAATAATAACCTTACATACCTTGCCTAATTTTTTCACATGATCATAAATATGGAACTCCTTTGGCTTGGTTCTTCTTTGACTATCTCTTTGATCAAAACTCTTCTCAACATGAGATATTCTCCTACCTAAGAGTCAAAATTGAACTTAGGTGATTTAGAACTTGATGTATCCTCTTTTATGTATTTGACCCTTCATTTCCCTCCTTGTGAGGAAGAGGAATTCTCAGGCAACCTATAGGTGGGTTGTCTAAGTTGATTGTAATTGTATCACTTTATTATAGAAAAGTAGGATCCTCTCCCTTATCCTCCAGACCTACTTTTAATGCTACTACTAGATACCCTTCCTCTGTAACCTCTTATGCTACTAAAATCCCCACTCTTTTCTACTAGCTTGGATTCTTCTTAGCATCTTTTGTCTAAACTTCTTCCACTAAAACTACCTCTATGTCCTCTTTCGTATCTACCCTTACCTCTATGAGATTGCTAATACATCTTTTTTTGTCTTCTCTTCCATCTTTAGTGCCAATTTCTAGCACTTTTGCACTATGGTAGGAGTAAAATAACTATATTCTTCTTGAATTCTCCACCTCAATCCATTCAAAATGCCTATCCACTTTGATTCTTTCCTCTTCTACAACATTAGAACTCAAACACAACTTCTAGAACTCTTCAATGTATGTGCTAACATTAAGGTATTTTTGTCTTAGGTTTTGCTTCTTTCTATGGAGATTGATCTCATAATCCTCATGTATTTAGGTCTCTTTGATTTTAGCTACCATACTTTTCCAAGTATCTATATAGGGTTCTTTTCTTCTTCTTCTTCTTTTTTCTTGAACAAACTTACACTAGGTTAGAGAAACTCCTCTTAACCTAGATTTAGATACCCTCACTTTTTGTGCCTCATTTACACTTGCACATTCAAAGTGTCTTTCAAGACCTTCAATCCATTATAGCATTGAAAAAAGGGACTACTTCTAGTTCTTTTCGTTGCAAGGCCTTTAGTGTTCTAAGGAAGGGTTCTAATTTTAATACAAATCTTGATTCATGCACTTCATCTTCTACTGTAACCTCTTTCTTCTTTTCTTTGTTAGCAACCTTCATAGTCACTCTTTTTGTCTTGTTTTCTACTTCACCAAGATTAATTTAAAGCTCATTAAGTTTTTCTTTCAAGATTATATTATCCTCTTCTTGGTCCCATACTTTCTTTTCCAACTCTACATTGTACCATGTTGGGTTCACCATTTGATTCAATTATTAGCATATACTCAATTACCAACCCAAATCTTTAGGCTCCGATACCAATTTTCTACGGGCACTCTATTTCTTGGATATTTCTATGGTTGTATTAGTCACTTTCCTAGTCTTGGTATATTAAAATTCCTCCCAAGACTCACTTTCTAATTGAAAAATTTTCCAAAATACTTTCCAAACAAATAACCATTCAAGATACCTTTTTGGGAGCTCTACATGATTTAGTAGGTTTTGGATCACAATTCCTTCGTATAGTGCCAACCCTTAAATTGAGCCCTTCCAAGACTAATCAAACTAGAACTTAATAAATATGATCAAATACCCATCAAATGGATTCAACTAGACTTAATATTATATCCAATGCTTTCCTAGAATCCATTCCACACCACTATGTCATTGAACAGTTATTTCAATCCACTCCTACAAGAAATGGCAAACTAATACACCATTGCCCTAGCTAGGTTGTTATTGTGCTTGCCTAGGGCATGAGTCTAAAATTAAGTATTGAGGTTTGTATATTTCAACAAAAAAAAAAATATTGTACAAGATCTCCTCTTAAATACCTCCAATGGACACGAAAATTCCATGATGGAGTTTTAAGAGAGACGTTAAATGAATTAATTTGTTGAGTTTTGATTTTATTTGTCTTAAAACATTTGTATAAAATGAAACTACACATAACATAATGAAATAAATACACTAATATAACTATGTATATAGAAAATAAACCATTTCTAATCAATTCCACATGATTTAATCATGTTGCAAATAGACTTTGTAAGTAAAAACTAGAAAATGTTAATTATTTGGTATTCAAAATTGCTCAAAATGGAAACCAACCTTCCTAAAACACTTTAGGTCTTAAATATGTATACTCAACATGTTACAAATTTTTGTGATTTTCCATAATTTATTAGGCATGAGATTCAACTTTTTGCCAAAAGTTGTCAATGTAACTTTGCAAAGTTACAAAAGTTGTCATGACAACTTTTTGCAACTTTTGCAACTTTTGCTTCATCAATGCTTCCATAAAATTCAAGGGTGCAGAATGATGCCTTAATCCACCCTTGAAATTTCTAACACATAAACCTTGAAATTTATAACACCTAAATATGACCTCCTAACCCATGTGACATCATTTTGCAGGATATGCCCAAATTTTGCATGGTTGACAATATTTTTCCACATTGAGCAACATTTAGCCAATCTTGGTCAAACTAAAATCCAAAAATTTCAAACACAAAAAAAAACCACCTTTTGGACTCTCCCATGGTATTTTTTCACATCTTGACCTATCTAAGGTCTTATAATCTAAAACTTTTAGGGCTTAATGTCTAAACTCTTAGGTGCTCCTGAACCAATAAGGGATCAAAATCAAGAATGAATAACATTTACAATGACAAAATTAAACAAAATAAATTATAAACTATAATTCAATCATGATTACATTATAAATATAAAAGAAAATACTAAATAAATAAATGATTAATACTATTAGATAAAAAAATATTATAATTATGATTCTATGCTAATCAAAATATTAGTTCTTGTAAAGATCAAAAGAAAAATAATTAGCATTGATGACACACTAATTAATAAGTAACAAAGAGTGATAAAGAGAATCAAATTTATTGATAAATATTAGATAGGAGGCATCTTGAAAGGCTCTCAATTACAAATGAGTTGATGTCTATAAGTCTTAATAGTGTTACAAATCCAACACTCATCATTGGAAAATAGACATTACTTCAATCATATTTATCAATAGATGAGATTAATTACTAATACATTATTAAGAGTAATCAATATTATTAATAAATACCAATATTAAAATTTAATGTCATTGATTTAATTATAGTATCAACATTTAAATATTTTCACATATGAATAATATCAATATAAATCTACATTAATATAAACAATGTATTTATAGATATTAATAACCACACTAACCATACTCCATTTTGACCAAATCTAATAATGGTTGATGGTTCTAAATGAATCAATCTAATCTAACATATATTGATTGAATGACCCCATAACATAACATGGACCATAAAATGACACGAGTCTATGAAGCCTTAAATTTAATTTAATTTTTTAAAAACTATTATATCAAAGGATGAAAGGATATCAACAAGGATAAGCATGTAGATGTTAATGATAGAGGAGAAAGGAACCAAGTAAAATGATCATCGAGCCATTAGAGAACTTAAAATCCATAAGAAATTAAAAGAAAATTTAATATCACTTATATACATTTATAGGTTCCCCATTTCTTGGAGTAGAAAACCCAAAATTATAGGCATCCAATACCATATGAGGTATGATAAATTAAATGAGGAAAGATTTATCAGTTCTAAGAGGTATCCTTATTAGCACTTTCATGCATGCTATGTATTATTATAATGATTTTTTAGATTTCATGCTTTAAATAGTGATTAAAAAAAATTGTGTAGACTAGTCATAATTTACCATTTTTTAAAATTACAAATTCTATATTTGTATAGTATATAAATGATTTCTTAGAACTTTATTAATTGCCAAAATGATTTAGTGATCATATGATTGGCTAAATAGATTTGAGTCTTATGCATAAAATTATTTGAATAATTCTTGATGTGCAAGATCATTATATTGTCAACCTGCATCATTTAGCTTTAATAAAATATTAACCAAAGGTGTGTACAAGGCCATCTTCTATAAGGATCCTGGTAGTAATGATGGTTTTTTGGGGGTGGAGTGTGGACTATAAACTAATGACTAACTTGGGACTTTAATTCCTCCTAGAGCCATCAGGAGCTATCCTAACTATCTAGTTCTAACCTAGAGTGAAAGATTTAAAGATTGTTATCTTTCTAACAACACATAGATTCATGCCATCTATTATAAATCTTTTCATTCTATAGAACATTCCAAATGAAGTGCTAAAAATTAAAATACTAGAAACAAAAATCTAGTCTAACGAATTTAAATGAGTAGTTATAAATTTTAGATGGAAATGTGACACAAACCAATGAATATCTTTGCAAGGCTAATAATCCAAATTGCACAACTTTAATTTATGTAAATAGAGAATTAATTGCATAATACTTAAGAATAGATTCCAATCATCACATTGGCAGAACAAGTATCCAAAATTTGCATGAATGAAATAACTCAATAAGAACAAGGATCACCTCCTTCAACAAAATAGAACTTGCTTCCCAAAAGTAGTGATCAACTTTGAAATGAATGACTCTTGATTGTATTAAAGAAAACTTGCAATAAATAACAATACAATTTTGTTCCACAATGAAGAATATAATAGATCTAAAACTAAAATAATAAAGCTTCCCTAAAAAAAATTATCATTACAACTAATGTCTTCCTATCTACTAATAAACTAACTTCATTACAATCTAATCAAGTGAATATATAGCCAACTAGTTATTCCGAATTCAAAAACTAAGAGTTTGATTATCTCCATTTGGATAATGCTAAATTTAATCAAGATGGATAGAACTAAAAGCTTTGTGCATGAACTCAAAAATATCAACAAGATAATTATGGAATTGGTGCCAAGTTTTCATTCAATAATCCCCACATTCCATAACTCATCACTCATCAAAGGAGAACTTGGTGCTAAGTGAGCTTCAAACATGATTTACATGCCACATTAGAAATTAGGCATTAAATTTACCTACACTTGAACTAATCAAAATAATGCATTTGTTAGTATTCAAGAAGAATCTAACAATCACTATATATATATATAGTTTTAAAAGTATTCTCTAGGCAAAAAGTATCATTTAAAAGAGGTTTTTTTTCATGACCATCATTTCTCCCCTTCTTAAGTTGAATGATATCCTCATGGTGGATTAGGAATCCCTTGATTCTCCTCTTCAATAAAAATAACTAGATCCATAAGTCTAATGTCATATCTATGGTAAGATGGGGGTGGTTTATAACCATGCCAAAATTCAACATCATCTCTCTAATCTAATAATCTGGTGCCATCAAATTTGTGTGGATTGTTCAACTTAGGAAGAGGAAAAATAATTAGAGGCATTCTGCATTCCATTCCAATCTATTTCTATCTCCACCTCTTAATTATATTGCACACATTCCTATCCTTAGTTAGACTCCAATTTAAATTCATAGAAGATATTGGTTCTCTTCTTCTTATCTTCCTAGGAATGGAATTATATTTGTCCCTTATTGTCTCCAATTATCTATAGGTAAGATGATTCAGTACACCCTTAAATTATATATAATAGATTTATTTAAATTATACTAGTGAATTGCAATCATTTTCATCTATGTAATACCATGAAACTATCCTCTAAAGAGTGTTGCACTGAGATATTCATCTCTAATAGAAAATACATACCTCTATTGAGCCAATCTATAATTTTCCATGCACATTTTCATATCCATGTGATTATGTAATAATTATTAGAATACCCATGGATAGACTTCTTCTACATATAGGTTTAAGATTGATTTTACATGATGGCCTAAAAAAACTTATGTAGATAAAATTCACACATTTGGTTTCAAATAAACTAATGGCTTCTAAAGTAATCTTACATGAATTCAAAATCATCATCATAATCTAATTTTATGTTCAATTAAATATAACATATTCTTCATTAAAAAAACTACTCTATTAAGAGCTATAAATAAAGTCCAATAGGTTTCCTCTTTGTAAGAACCATATGTAAATGTTGAACTATCTATTTAATAGTATCATCACTTTCCTTGGTTAAATTTTCCTATTCCATTTCCAATTATGTAGCCTTATGCTTATACTTCATAGAAAATAGAGACATATATCTTGGAGGGGGAGTTGAAGTACAAGGGTCCTCTAATTTTATTTTCATCTATCTCTTCAATTTAGCTGGCAACTATTGGACCTCATTTTCATATTAACTTTTCTACTAATGAATCTCATTCAACTTGTTCTCTTCGTTCATGAATTCATCCTTCATTTTTCTTACTTATTTATCTTTTTACTTCTGAGTCAATTCTAATCCTCCTCTCTTTTTTTTTTCAATTCCTCCTCCTTTTTTTCAATTCCTCCTCTTTCATTTTCAACTCCTCTTCTCTATGTCTCAATGCTTCCTAGATTCTGTGAAATTTACCTCTTTATTCATTTAACTCATCTTCTCCATGAGAGAGAAACATAGACTTAGATAATTAATTCGCCTCCTCCTTTTTCATTCTCCTAAGGATATTAGTTGTATCCTCTATCTCATCCTCTACACATTCTTTACTTTATATTCTTAGAAAATATTGTTCTTATTCAACCAATTAAGGAGATTGAGTTAAAATTGGAGTAATCCCTAATTCTTCAATGAAACATTTATCTCGACAAGGACTATCTTAAAAAATCATAGCCATTTTCAATAAATTCACAATTTTTTTGAATGGTGAGTACCTATCAACAAAAAGAGAATTATTAGGGATTCAATCTTGGGGATAAGGTTCTTTTGTATTCTCTCCCACAAGTCTAATTTTTTGGCCACTTATTTATGAGGGATCAAAGCAGAAGACAAGGGTTTCATTTGTTAATAATTTTGGAGGGAAGATGGTGTGGAAGGTGATTGAGAAGGGTTTGTTTCAACATTATAAGAAGATCAAACAATGAGGGTCTGATTTCAATTTTTCCCTTAATTTACTTAACCTCAGGGACCTCCTTCCCTAAGATTTGTCTTATTTCAGTTTTTGGAGTTGTTTTTCTTAGTTTCCTTGGTATCTTGTTTTCAATATTTCTAGATAAAAACTCTAACCATTCCAACTCTCATAACTCTTTTTGTAGGAAATGACACTTCATGATCAAATGAATTAAAGAGTGGTATTTTATCATTCCCTATTTTTCCTTAATATTTTTCAATCATGGAAAATAATTGTGAAAACAAAAGTTTAGGAAGGTTCATGCTTACTAGTGGCACTTGTGCTCTATGTCAGATATGAAAGAGCATTTAGAGTTCAGAACTAAGAACAATACTAACTATTCTTTTCAAGTAAAGTATTTCATCAGTCACATTACAAAAGTATTCCATGGATCACATAATCTCTAAAGATGAACCCCCTTTATATTTCCTTTAATCTTTACCAGATCAGGCCTCTTTTCATCTTCCTCCTCAACATAGAAATCTATGATCAGTTCTTCCAAATTTATTTTAACTTTATAAATAATTTTTGCTTCCTTACAATTTTTTGAAAGTTTATTGATTGTCTCAATATTTACTAGTATAATTTCCCCTATAACTCAGGTAACAATAAGCAGAAAATTATCCATGACTTCTTGAACCAACTTCTCATTGAATCCTTCATATTATTGAAGAAATTTATACCAATCCACTGCTCTTAATAATATTTCTAATTCTAGGTCCAATTGCAACTTTTTTAGCTCAGTTTTTCACTTCTTGACCATTTTGAAATATAGAACCTTAGGAAGATAGTATACATCACAAACAAGACATTTGAAGTGCAAAATCACAATGCAACAATGCACAAACAACATATAATATTTTTGAACTTTTAAAGCACAATTAGAGTAGATTTCCAAATGAAAAATAACTTCAACGAAAAGTTAAGAGTTACAACATTCATTAATGAGAGTAATATGTAATTCCCACATAGGTGAATTTACTTACTACCTTTCACGAAATGACCTCTTTCCATAAATTTTGAACTTTATGCATGTCAATTTGATTTGGTACTTAATTAATACTCTGATTAATGGTACCATTACTCCAAATTGACAATGCCCACAACCAAGAAACTAGCCTTGACATGATGTTTTTGTCTTTGTTCTCTTTTTAGTAATTAATACTTTCTTTCTAAAAATCTTGCCCAAAAATTACTTAAAAAATCTTAATTATTACATATAGTTTGTTAGAATGATTAGAATAACTTGGGGGGGGGTGAATCAATTATCCTCATGTTAATGAATCAAGTAGAATAAATTTTAATAACTTAAAAAAACTCTCATTAAAAAACTTGATCAATATAACATCTCATTAGTAAGTCAAATTTGTGTTCATTATCTAACTTGCTATTCTATATATGTGCTAACTAAGAGTAAAGTAAATGACTATAAAAATAGCATGCATAAAGTAAAATTCACACAAGTAACTAATACTAGGATTTAACTTGGAAACCTAGTTTGGGAAATCCACCAATAACATGTTATTTCTTTTTGTAAGAATTTTCCTAAGGGAAAAATTCACCTAGGAACTAAGAACTCAAACACAAGCACATAGTAGACCAAAGAGAGAGAGAGTATGATCAAAATAACAATGTATTCAATAATTGGTTGAGAGTACACCAAGAGTGCTTGAATATAAAGGCCTCTAAGATACATCTAGAATGCCTCATAATCAGCACCATGATGTGTCATACAACCAAGCACATGTCCACTAGATATGGGTTATCCTCCATTAAGCATGGAAGTAAGTGCGGTGATGAGAGGATAAGCCTACAAGGGTGTGACATGCAAAATAGTGTTGTAGACACCATGTGATAAAATAGAGTTGTGTACTCTTGTGTTGTCTACATGACAACTCAAAAGGTGTGCAAACTGCTAAGTGTCTCACAAATAAAAATAATGAAAAATAATAAACTAATGCATTAACCTAAGTAAACTTAAGTAAGTATAATAAGTAAATAATTATTTACACCAACACCCCCCCTTAAGTGCAACTTAGGGGAATGCCCTTAAGCTTACAAACTAGGATGAAGATGTAGAATGGGTCCTAGTTACTAGGCCATATTAGTTACCCATGTACATAATGAAAATGCAATCTCCCATAAAGCGGGGAAAGAGGGAAAACCTCATGGGAAAAACCCTCCCCCCAAAAGAGAGATAAATATGGATGCATCGATGGATGGATTAATCATGACCCCCCCATTATGACATACATTTAGTATATACATAAGAGAATGAGAGAAGGAAGAGAGATAGAATAGGCTCCCCCCTCAAAAGAAGAAAGCCAACAAGTGAAAGTAGCTCCAAAGAAGAAGCCGGTCCAAGAATGCAGAATAGTGTTCCTCCCCTTCGGAAGAAACAATGCCAAAGGTACACTCCTAAAGATGTGTGCTAGCCCTGAAACCTGCTCAAGTATCCCTGTGCTAAAAAGAATGAATGCAGATTTGGCAAGGATGTCTACTGAACCTGTTCCACTGAACCATCTGTCTCCTCAACTAACAAAGAGACCTCCACTAATTGCTGCTCATAAGGATCCACAATCACGCCAACCTGTGAAGATTGATCATGTAGAGAATGGACATGAGGGTCAGAGTGAGCCCTCACAACAACTATAGAAGAATCATCATCAATGAGAAGATGTAAATCCTTAAGTCTATCTCCCAAGTCAACTGAAGCTAGAGCTGGAAGATGAGATGTACCATGCTATGATGGAACTTTCACTATGGCAATGTAAGCATGTGGACTAGATTGATGTGACCTCTTATTGCAATTCTCAATAGAACCCCATGTGTCTGAACCTGTTGAAGCACTATTGCTGGTGTCATTATCAGTTTCCACTGTGTATGATGTATGGAGAGGAGTAGAAGATAAGCTCAGTGAACTTTCCTCAAAATGAACATCCCTCTCCACAAAAATCTCATGAGTCTCTAGATCTATCAGTCTGTAAGCCTTCACATTGTCTTCATAATCGATGAAGGTACAAGGCCTAGGTGCTAGTGCCTTGCAACTCCTAGAGGATAGGTTTGCCCATGCTGGACAACTGAAGACTCTAAGGTGACTCACAACTGGTTTTCTGCCACACCATGCCTCAAAAGGAGTCTTTCATGAGGAGACCTGTTAAGTATGTGAGTAGCACTGCTAATGGCTTTAACTTCAAGTGTAGGATCGAGAGACTTGGCCTTAATCATGCAACTTGCCATGGTCTTGAGAGTCCTAATCCTCATAGCTGCAACATCTGTCTTGTGTGAACTAAATGCTGGTGAGTTCTAAAGATCAATTCCCTCAATTGTGCAAAAGTTCTTAAGTCTTTTGTCCATATATATGTTCTCACTATCCACCCTTAGTACTTTGATGGCTTTCCTTGACTTGTGTTCAACATGAGCCTTGAAGTCTTGAAGCTTATGAAATAATTCATTCTTATGATGAAGGAAGAAGACCCAAGTGAATCTTGAAAAGTCATCAACAAATGTGAGTATGTAGTGGCCTTAGCTGACTGAAGTCACTGCAAAGGGTCCTACTGATACCATGTGAACTAGTTGAAGAACAAGTAGAGCTCGAGAAGACTTCCCTTTATCATACTTCTCCTTGAGATTCATATCCACTAAGAAAGATGAACATTCTCCCTTAGAAAATCTGATATTAGGTAGACCTGTGACCATACATTTTGAGCAAAGTTGCTGAAGAGAGCGGAAGTCAAGGTGACCAAACCACTCATGCCATAAGTTGATGTTTGAAGTAGAGTGAGTTAACAAGGCTTGGGAAGGACTCTTAGGCACAAAGTGGAAGAAGGAATAAATTCTCTTGTCATCATTGACTTTACCCACTGCTACAAATGAATGATCTTTGAGACTTCACACCATCACTGAATCTAGAAGTAACTCAACCTTATGACCATCACAAAGGTGAGTGATTTGGTAAACTGATAGGAGATTGGAGCTTAGATTTGGAATGTAGAGAACACCTTTGAATTCCCCATCTTCCATTTCCACATGTCCTTTCCCTTAAACTTCCATCTTAGCATCATTTCCCATGAAGATATGTGGTACCTTTGATTACTTCAATGAAGAAAAGTCTTCCCTTGAAGAACCCATATGGTAAGAGACACCTGAGTCAAGTATCCATTCCGAAGAAGAATTTGAGTTTTCCATAAGTGCTTGACCTTTACCCTTCAAAGAAGTTGGAATAGAATCCTTGGGAGTACCTGGCACTTGAATCTTGTTCTTCTTGAGTAGATTTTCTAACTCATCAATTCTTTTTGTCTTGCAATGATGCTCATCATGAATTGGGTTTTTGTAATATGCACAAAAGAGTTTGTCCTTTCTGTTACTTCCCTTCTTGTTTGGAGAAGAATTGCCTTGTTGAGAGGAGGATTATTGTGTCTCAGATTGTGTTTTCTACTTGCACTGCTTCTTCTTCTTATTTTTCTCCCCCCCTTGACTTGATTTGTGATCATAACTAGCCACCAAGTCTTTAGTCTTTGATGACTTGAGAAGTCCAAAATCCACCAAGTGAGATTGTTCAACAATCAACATGTCTGCAAATCCATCAAAGGATGGCTTCTGGTAAGTAGATCCCATGGTCAATCTGTGAGTATTAAAACTTGAAACAAAGTTGGTGTACTTAGAAGGTAGCCTTTTCAGGATATGATGAATCAACCTGTAATCCTTCATGGGATTTCCACAATCTTTTAGAAGTGCCCTATACTCATTGACTTTGATGATATAATCCTTAATTGTGTCATAATTCTTAGGATCCAAGAGAAGTAGATCATCCTCAATCTGAAATCCCTTTTCTTCATCCACTTTACCATACAACTGTTCAAGTTTATTCCAAGCTTCTTTAGATTCTAAAAAAATTTTAATGTGAAAGAGAAGATCCCCATGTACACAACTTCTGATAACACCTAAAGCCTATCGATCTTGAATTTGCTAATGAATGAGTTCTTTAGCATCAGTAGGTTTGGTAATTGTACCATCAACATAAAGACTATATCCTTTTTCCATTAATCTACTCCATGCAATACCTTTCCATGTAGAATAGTTGCGTGAAGTTAGAGGAGTAAATTTAAAACCCATGATGTAGAAATGAAAAGAGCATAAAAGAGAGACACAAAAAACACAGTACACACCCCCCCTTTTCACTCAATCAAAAGACCCCCTAAAAAAAGATGCTTTGGCACTTTATAAGTAGTGCATTTACAATGAGCCACTTGTCAAAATGAACAAAGTGGACTTTCTGATTTTGCTTTTACAACTACCTTATAAGGCTTAAATCTATCACTTAAGCATTGTAGCTTAGATTTACAACAATTTTGAAAAAGAATCAAAGCTTTACAATGCCAAAGAAGGCCTACTTTTGAAAGTGAGAAATTTGTCCGCATAACCCTAGAATTTGACTTCAGATCTAGAAATTAGACAAAAAAATGCACTTTCAAAAAAAATAGAACCTAAAAAAGTGATCAGATGTGCCCGTACGAAGCTTCTAAAGTTGCAAAATGCAAGATTATGCAAATACAATCACCAAAAAATACAATTTCTACAAAATCTATGCACCAAAACTAGAAAATAACACCACCACTAGAAAATTAAAAAAAATTAACCTGATTTCAAAAAAAATACACCTGAATTGGAGTTTGGATGTTTGAGATATGGGCTCGCAAAGTCAGGCTACCAAACTGAAAAGCAATCTAGAGAGGGGTCTAGAAGAAAAATTACAAGTCTAAATTTGACAGTCAAATGGTTGTCACTGCACTTATAAAACACCTAGTTTTGATGGTCAAATGGCCATCAATTTTAAGATAGTGTTCTACTGACGTCAGTAAAAAATTAGCACCCAATCTGACGTGGCAGATGACTTGGCTATCCATATTGTACGTACTGACACATGTCAAAAATATGGAATCCACATGGCACATGGTAGTTTTGGCTTACTGTGTAACTTAGCGTGTCAACTGGGACACGTGGTAGAATATTACTAGTGGGCAAGTGAAGGCTGCGTGGAGGCTCTGAATGTGAGCACGTGTCACTTGATTCTAAGTTGCAGGTGGGGTCATCTATAGTCTTGTGTGGCAGAGTAAAAAAGGCTGGGCGGGAGTTTTGAAACTTGCAAGCCAAAGAGAGACTGTCGGTGATGGAATCTTGCCAGGAAAGCCTTTGGCGATTATAGGAAGCAAAAACATGTGCAAAAAGTCTACAACTATTGCCGAAAAACTATGGGAAAATCTATCAATGTCGATATATTACTGTAGACTATCGGATCTTCCAAATGTAGTGGTTGAAGGCCAAGAATGCTTCACACAGGCGAGCAAATTTGCGGGCACCAAAATCTACTGTGATGTTGGAGGTCTATTGTCACCAGATAATGTGTAGAGTTGCTGGTAAATGCAAACACAAATTCCACATTGGTAGTGGGTGTGCTATTAGCATTGTTTAAAAAGAAACTACTGCCAATGGAAACCAAAGAAGCAGTCAGGGTCTTTGGGAATGGGCCACTGGTTCTATGGGTTGCCTTGGGCTGCTAGAATGTGTGGAACAGTCCACCCAAAAATTAAGTTGAGATTTGCCTCCCGTCGAGTTGTGTGTAGATTTTAATAGTATGGCCACAGGGTGGATAATCCCGTGGAATATTAAATAAACCCTGTGACAAAATACTTCCAAAAATGGCAGATTTGGGGTGACACTGCTCAAGTTTGCTAAAAAAAAATTTCTTTGGTGCTCGAAAGGGAATTTTTTTTTTTTTGAAAATTTAACAAAAATTCAGAGAAATAAATGATAGATCCAAAAAATAAATTAATTAGATTTGCAAAAGACCATACCCATACTGCAAATCAGGCCTTTGAGTTTTGATTTGCAAAAAAAATTTCCTCACAATCGACTATGGGCCAAGGTAGCTGAGTTTATAGTCAATTTTCACTAGTTCAACATTTCAAACGTAATGGCGAGGTCAAATTTAGCTCTAGACGCTCCCAATTTCTGCAGCACTCCAGATTTAGGCTGAGGTGATGAAGCAAGCATGGTCTCGAACAGCTATGTGATGAGAAAATCTCCAAGTTTCTCTAATACCATGTAAGAATTTGCCTAAGGGAAAAATTCACATATGAACTAAGAACTCAAACACAAGCACACAGTAGACCAAAGAGAGAGAGAGTATGATCAGAATAACAATGTATTCAATAACTGGTTGAGAGTACACTAGGAGTGCCTGAATATAAAGGCCTTTGAGATACATCTAGAATACCTCATAATCAGCACCATGATGTGTCATACAACCAAGCACATGTCCACCAGATATGGGTTATCCTCCATTAAGCACGGAAGTAAGTGCGATGATGAGAGGATAAGCCTACAAAGGTGTGACATGCAAATAGTTTTGTAGACATCATGTGCTAAAATAGAGTTGCATACTCCTATGTTGTCTACATGAAAACTCAAAAGGTGTGCAAACTCCTAAGTGTCTCACAAATAAATAATAATAAAATACTGCAAAATAATAAACTAATGCATTAACCTAAGTAAACTTAAGTAAGTGTAATAAGTAAATACTTATTTACACCAACAATTTTCAGTCTTCTAAAGTTACTTTTGTTTTTTATTAGATAAACAAGTTTTGCAAGGAACCTGAAACCCAAAAGTTAGTACATAAGAAGGCTGATAATAAGCGTGACAACGCAGCCAAAAAAGTTTAAGTTCAAAGGCTGATAATAAGCATTAAGTCCAGCCAAGAGAAAAAGTACTTAAAAAAGACCATGAAAAGGAAACAGACAAAGCCATGGCCAAAAGCTAGCACAAAAAGCCAAAAGACAATGAAAAACAAAGGAACAGGCAAGAGTTATTCCTTGTTCTTTTGCTCAAGATCTTGCATCACCTAAGCAGCCTCAAAGACCTATTGATTTTCCTCCATTTCCATCTGTTGCCCTCTTTGATTCCCCTAGTCCTATGTAGGAGTGGAGTTGTCCTTTGTAGGGTTGTCCTCCATTCTAGCCTCATCTTTGTCATTTCCATCCTCATCCTCATGCATTTCTCTATCTTTGATCCAACCCATGAGAGAGATGATGTTGTTGTTGATGGAGCTTAACAAGGAAAACATATGGTTTGCAAGGTTGTGATTGTAGTTTTCCAGATTGTGTATCCTCTATTCTACCAGAGTGAGCCTAGTGATCAAATCTATCCTCCTATTGGCATCCTTTCCTTCCCTTGTTGCCTCAATGTGTTTCACCTGGTCTTTAACCTCCTCAAGCTCGTGGAAGATCCATTTGATTGATCTAAAATTATCAATCATGTTATTGCAAGCATTATTTAAGAGATTCATCCTTGTCTCCCTGGCTCTATCTAAAATAGCCACAATCACCAGATCAATTAGTTATTTTAGCCACTGATCTTCTTGATTATCCACTAGGATTTGGGGATTCATGGCCTCCCGAAATATTCCCATTTTGGCGGTCTTGAAATTGAAATTAATCCAAACTTTCCTCCTGTCATTGGTTTGCACTTCCCCTTCCACATACCCAGCTTTCTCCTCTTTCTGATCCTCAGGGTGGAGATGGATAGGAGAAAGGGGCAATGTAGACATCACCTCATAATGAGAGTGCACCTCCTCCAGGCTCTCCCTCTTGCACTTCTTCCTTCCACTATTGACCTTTATTTCCTCCTGTGTCTCCTTCACCACCTCCTTAGACTCTAGATCCTCCTCATCGTCATTGCTTCCCTCCTTAGCCTTCTCAGCCTGCTTCTACCTAAGATCCCTAGGGCATTTTTTGCTTGGGGTTATGGGGAGGGGGGATTTTTAATAGTCGCAACTTTCCCTGAGGAGAAGACTCCACCTTTATTAGAACTAAGGCTCTAAATGTCATCCGAGTCAGAGGAGTAACTGGAACTTCCTAAAGTGACTTTTGTTAAGAACTAACCATGTTAAAGGTTAAAAAAATACACACTTTTAGGTGCAACTCTATTAAAGGATTTCATCACCCTATTAGGAGTGGCCTTATTAGAGGACTTTGGATCATTCCAATAGAATGTCACCTTGATTAAAGGATTTATAAAATGATTTTTAGGTCAACCTTGATTAAAGAATTTTGATTTCAATAATGGTTAGAATGTAATGGTAGGTTTGATCTATAAAATAAAACTCATTTTGCAAATTTAGCTCTCCATTCACTCATTTGTTTTAGGTTAAGGTAAAAAAAGGTTTTGAAGGGGCCCCAAAACCCTTTACATGAAAAAGAAAGATATACCATGAAGCTCTACCAAGTTTTAAGCAGACCTGAAACCAGCAATACAATTAAACCAGGTCAAGCAAGGACCTAAAACCAATAGAAGTGATCAGAAAGAGAAACCAGGAGGACACTGGAACCTAGAAAAATAGACTGGAAAGTGAGGCAACCTAAGAAGCCTCCCAGACTAGGAAAATCACCAAGGATTGCTGATCAAATATGTTCTTCTAGTTACAAATTCCTTAGAAACGTTCTTTCTCTAGCACTTATCTTGAAGCAGGAGAAACTCAGACTTTTTTTATCTAAAAAAATCCTAATAATATCCAGATTATGAATACTATTCAGCCCCCTAATATACCAAGTAATGATTTTCATATCTATTTTTTAGTGGTAAAATCTAGAATAGTAGCCTGTCTGTCATCAGCAATACTCTGCATACTTTCTAACTCTCTGGTTTTCTTAGTGGATCTTCTTCCAGATTTTTCTGGATGACCAACATCTAGTTTCACCTTGGACTGCTATTCTACTCTTTTTCCATATTTATCCAGAGTAGAAGCAAGAGAATTTATCTTGGTTTGATGGACCATTTTGCTGCTTATAGTCTCTACCCCTTTAGTAATGTTCTTAATATCATCTCTTTTTCTTTGGTTTGGTTTATGCTTTGAGTTGTCTCCTTTTTCAATCATAGCATCTAAGGGGGGAGGTTCATCCAAAGGAAGGACATAATCGGTTTGAGATAAAATCTAGAACTCCTTGGATTGAGAAATAGGAAGATCACCCATCTCTAATTGATTTCCATCTTCAGCCAAGAATTCACCTTCCTCTAGCATGGATTTTTCATCTAACTCTCTCCTTTGATCTTCTATCATTTAATAAATAACAATTTGTTTTGATAAATCAGCCAGATCATCTATTCTTTGCTTAGGCATTATGGTATTAGATTGAAAACCATGTCCTTCTTCCTCAAAGATTTCTTTCTCAAATGAAGGCTCTTTATCCACCTTTGCATGTGATGATATAGAATCTTCTTTGGGTTTCCATACTTTCTTTTGCTGGATCTTGGTCTTTTTCCAATCTAGAACACTGTTTGGATGCTTTCTACTTTGGGAAGGATAGTATTTGACCAGATGCCCCTGTTTCTTGCAAGCATAGCAAGAGTTAGGCAGATCTTCAAAAATAATTTCTTGAGTCTTTTTACCAAGTTTGGAAATTAGTTCCACCTTGTCTGGGAGATGATTTAGGTCAGCCACTTTAACATAAAGTCTGGCACTTTGAAGTTTGGTTCTGGAAATCGTAGCATTATCCAGTGCCACTAATTCACCAAAAGAATTGGCAATACCTTTGAAAATTTCCTCATGCCAGAATTCTAAAGGGAGACCAGGAAGTCTAGCCCAAATGGGGGTGGTTAAGAAAAAAGAATCTGAAAGATCCATGTTAGGCTCCCATTTTTTAATTGTAAGAGAACATTTACTAAAAGACCATGGTCCCCCACAAAGAACCATATTCATATCTTCAATGCAATTAAAAACAAAAGAGAAGAAACCATTCAACATTGGGGCAACATCAACTTCTCCTCAAATAATCCATTTCCTTTTAACCATTTTTCTAAGAGATTCAAGAACTGGTCTTGCTCCTAAAAATTTACCCACTAGGGTGAAATCTAGGGAGGACACAGAAAAATCAACTAAAGGATCTAGAATAAAAACTTGAAAGTCACCTTTCTCCCAACAAGACTTAGCAATCACCGGCGGGAAAACAGGTTTTCCTGTAGGTTTCTTTCCAAAAAGAGAAGACCAATGTTTCAGTCCTTCTGAAGACATTTCCTTGTTAGAGTCAGCAACATCCTTCTCCTTCCCGAGATCCTGTCTCGACCCATGAACATAATCCAATGGGGGGACAAGAACCCCACAAAAAGGACCAAATTCACACAGTGTCTTTCCAATATCCACATCGACCAGAGAGTTAGACCCAAAATTCTTCTTAGAACCCCCAAAAAATCCTCCAAGGATAGAACATCCTGCCAGATTCTCTCTGACCAGTTTCTCGCCTGCCTGTGAACCAAAAATTTTAAATTTTGATTGAGCATAAGAAGGATCAGAATCACACAAGATCTTTCCATTATCCACAACGGCCAAGGATTTTGTCCCAGTATTCTTCTTAGAACCCCTTCCAATGCTTGGAGGGTTGATTCCTCCTGCCAGATACTCTCCAACCAGATTCCCTCCTACCCCACAAAAAGGACCAAATTCGTGCAACTTCTTTCCAATATTCACTTCGGCCAGAGAATCTAACCTGAAATTCTTCTCAGAACCCCCAACAGATCCTCCAAGGATAGAACATCCTTCTAGATTCTCTCTGCCCAGTTTACCACCTACCTGTGAACTAGATATTTAAAATTTTGATTGAGCACAAAAAGAATCAGATGCACACAAGATCTTTCCATTTTCCACGTCGGCCAAGGATTCAGTCCCAACATTCATCTTAGAACCCCATCTAGTGTCCGGAGGGTCAGTTCCTCCTGCTAAATTCTCTCCGACTAGATTCTTGCCTACCAACAACCCAACCAATTCAAATTTTGAAAGAGGAATCCTAGAATCATGCTCTTCTTCATCCATTGAAGAAAAAAATCCATTAATTGAGTTTGTTGGTTCATTGACTAGCCTCCATTATCATCTCCATCACTAATCTTCTTGATATCCCTTCAAGAAATCACACTCAACCAATCTCTTCACTTCTTCATAGCTACTATTTTCTTCATAGGTTCACCTTAATATTTTCAATAAATAATGAACCAACCTTATAAAACATCTCTTATGCCTCCTTAAATAGGCAATTTTTATCTTTCATTACATAAACATCATCGTAGTTCTTAGGGTTAGGTTAGATTCATTGAATCCTTCCATCATTATGTTCTTTTCACCCTTCTTAAAAATTCTAGAAACTTTTAATCAAATCCTTTCCATTGATCTCATCAAAAACTTTCATCATGCATTAAGTATGCTAGATCATTAGTTCTTATCTTTCACACATTTTGACCATTTGAAAATTATAACTATGTTGGCCTCAAAATTTGACTCTTTCACAAACTGTTATTTTGTTGACACTCAAAAATCACTAAATTCTTCTACTCAATCATTATTGGATTACTCATTCATTACTGATGCTAAGAATTAACTAGATCAATTAGTCATAACTAGCACTTCCCTCATACTATTTTCTCAACTTCTTCTTAAGTTCCTTGATCTTCTGCTTCATTTGCTTCATTGACTGACCAAGACTGGTACTTGGTCAAGCTTAGAGTTTTACTCAACTTCACATATTTTTACTCATACATCATTTCACTTGTCTTCTTTACTTCACATATTGGTTAACTAACGCATTATATTATCAATGACTAACTTATCAAGTGCCCATTGTAATTCCATGATACTTAAGTTCTCTTCTCAACAACTCAACTAGCTCATGTTGCTATCTCCTCTTTTCAAATTCTCTTCATCAATCAAATGATATGGCACTCTACATTGTTAGTAAAATGTCTTTCTAGTAAGGTTTGACATCAATGAAAACATAATAATTGTCCTAATTATAGTTTTTATAAGAATTTGGTTTACGCTAGAATTCACCCAAGACCAAGGAACTCAAACACAAGAACAATAGTAGACCAAAGAGAGAGTATGATTAGAATGACAATATATTCATTCAATATGCCATATATTCTATATCAAGAGTACACTAGGAGTGCCTATATATAAAGGCCTCTAGAGAGCTTCTAGGATGCATAGAAGTCATCATCATGATAAGTCATACAACCAAGCATATGTCCACTAGATGTGGGTTATCCTCCATTAAGCATGAAAGTAAGTGCAATGATGAGAGGATAAGCCTACAATGGTGTAGCATGCAAATCACTAGTGTATAAAGCATGTACTAAATTAGGAGTGTGAATAATTGTGTTGTCTACATGAAAACTTAGTGAATGATGCAAACTTCAATGATGTAGACACCATGTGCTGAAATAGAGTTGCATACTTCTATGTTGTCAACATGACAACTCATGAAAGTACACAAAATCCTAAGTGTCTCACCTAAATAAATAATAAAATAATGTATTAACCTAAGTAAACTTAAGTAAGTGTAAATAGTAAATACTTATTTACACCAACACCCCACCTTAAGTGCAACTTAGGGGAATGCCCTTAAGCTTACAAAATCTAGGATGAAATGCATGATGGGTCCTAGCTACTAGGCCATGTTAGGTACCCATGTACATAATGATATGCAATCTCTCATAAAGTAGAGAAAGAGTGAAAACCTCATGGGAAAAACCCTCCCCCAAAAAGAGAGATGAAACAATGTATGGATGGATGGAGTAATCAAGAACCCCCCATTATGAAATACGTCCAATATATACATAAGAGAATGATGAGAAGAGGAAGAGAGATAGGATAGGCTCCCCACAAAGAAGAATGCTTGCTAGTGACTGCTCTAATGAAGAAATTGATCCAAAACTATAGAATGGTGTTCCTTCCCTTAGGAAGAAACAATGCTAAAGGTAAAAATGAGATGCTTCTGCTGTGAGTGGAAAGAATCCCATGGACAAGTGATGTCTCTAAAACCTACTCAACTAGCTGAAGAACTTATCTCAAAGAATTGTCTATCTGCTTAGCTGATGAAGAACCCCTCTATAACTGTTGATCATAAGTATCCATAATTACTTCAACCTATAATGATTGATCATGTAGAGAATTAACAAGAGGGTCATATGGAGCCCTCATGACAACTAAAGTAGGTGCTACTGCATCAAGAAAAAGAGGTAGATCATCAATATTGTCCCCTAAATTTATAACTGAAGCTAGACCTAGAAGACTGGATGTACCCTATTATGTTATACCTATCACCATGGCTATGTATGCATGCGGACTAAACTAATGTAGTGACCTCTCATTGCAACTATTGATACAACTCCATGTGTCTGAATATATTGAAGTACTAACATTGGTGTCATGATCAGTTTCTACATAGTATGATGTCTAGATAGGAGTAGAGGACAAGCTTGGTGAACTTTCATCAAAGTATACATCCTTCTCCACAAAAATTTGATGTGTCTCAAGATCCAATAGTCTATATTCCTTCACACTATCTTCATAACCAATGAAAGTACAAGGCCAAGATGATGGTGCCTTGCATCCCCTAGAAGATATCTTTGTCCATGCAAGACAACCAAAGACTCTGAAGTATGTCACAATAAGTTTTTTGCCACACCATGCCTCAAAAGGAGTCATGCCATCTAAGGCTGGATGAGGAGATCGATTAAGAATGTGAGTGGCACTATGAATTGTTTCGACTTCTAATGATGGTTCTAGAGACTTGGCTTGTATCATGCAACTTGCCATAGACTTAAGAGTGTGGATCCTCAAGGCTACAACATTTTTCTTATGCAGATTGAATGCTGGCAAATTTTGAAGATCAATGCCCTCAAGTTTACAAAAGTCTATAAGTCTTTTGTTCACATAAGTGCTTTCATTGTCCATTCTTAGAACTTTGATTGCTTTCCTGGATTTCTATTCTACATGAGTTTGAAGGCTAGAAAATATTCCAACACTTTATTCTTACTATGAAGAAAATAGACCCAAGTGTATCTTGAAAAGTCATCAATGAAGGTAAGTATGTAGTGACCTTGGTTGACTACAAAAGGACCTGCTAATACCATGTGAACCATCTATAGAACACCTAGTGCTCTTGATGACTTCCCTTTTTGTAACTTTCCCTCTAGATGCATATCCACTAAATCTATTGAATATTCACCTTGGGAAAGTTGATTTGGGGTAGACCTTTGACCATTCTATTTGTGCAAAGTTGCTAAAGGTAGCAGAAGGAAAGATGTCCAAACTACTAATGTCATAATTGCATTGTTAAATTTGATTGAGATAACAAGGCCTTTGAAGGAGACTTGGGCACAAAATGGGAGAAAGAGAACAACCTTTTGTTATGATTCACTTTCCCCATTGCAACCAAGGAGTCATCTTTAAGACTGTGTACCTTTACTGAGTCTGGAAGGAACTCAACTCTATGCCGTTCTCCAAGGTGAGTGATTTGGTAGATTGATAGGAGATTTGAACTTAGGTTTGGAACATAGAGAACATCTTCAAACTCTCCATTTTCCATCTCCATGTTTCCTTTTCCTTTAACTTCCATTTTAGTATCATCTCCCATAAAGATGTGTGGTACCTTTGACTACTTCATTGAAGAAAAATTCTCCTTTGAAGAACCCATATGATAGGAGGCACCTGAGTCAAATATCCATTCCTTTGAAGAATCTAAATTAGCCATAAGTGTTTGCCCTTTGTCCTTTGAATCTAAAGAAGACCCTTTATCTTTGTAAACATTAGGCAATGGAACATTATGTTTCTTCATGATGTTGGTCAACTCCTCAATCTTTTTAAGATAAAACTCATGCTATTCATGACCCATTTTCTTGCAATAGGAACACTTTTTATTCTCCTTATTATTGTAATCCTTCTTGTTTGAATTTGAGGAAGACTTGCCTTGTTGATTAGATTGTGGTGTTGTCTTTTTTGCATCCTCTGATTTGTCCTTCTTCCATTTCTTATTCTTACCCTTTCCTTTTGAAGACTATCCAGCTAAATTTTGAGAACCCTCATTATTGGCCACCAATGCTTTAGACTTAGGTGAATTGAGAATCCCCATTGATTTCAACTTCTTTTCTTCAGTATCCAATAGATCAACATATTCATCAAAAGTGACTTTCTTATAGGCAGACCCTAAGATAGTCTTTGAGGTGTTAAAAGAAGATACACATGTGGAATACTCTAATGGTAGCTTGTTATGTATGAGATAGATCAATCTATTATCTTTGATAGAACTCCCATAATCAGTAAGCTTTGTCCTTAGTTCATTCACCTTGATGATAAAATCATGTATTGAATCAAATGACTTAGGATCTAAGGAGACAAGCTCATCTTCAATTTTGAAAACATCCTCTTCAAACACTTTACCATAAAGGTTTTTGAGGGTATTCCAAGCTTCCTTAGATGTAGAACACTTCTTGATTTGATACATAATCTTATCATCAACCCCCAAACATATATCACCTAGGGCTTTCCTATCCATTGCTACCCATGTTGAAATATCACTAGCTGATACCTTATCACCTACTGGTTTAGGAAGAGTACCATCTACATATTGTGAAAATCCATTATGCATTAAATGATACCACATCTTGATGGACCATGTAGCATAGTTATGAGGAATTAATTTTGGAAGCTTAAAATTTCCCATAATGCAGAAAATAAAATTAAAGTGCAAAAAGAGAGAACACAACACCAAGAACACCCCCCCACCCCTTCACTAAATCAAGAAACCCCCCTCAAAAGAGATGCTTTTGGCACTTTATCAGTAGTGCAATTACAAAGGCCACTTGCCAATTTGGCCTTCGTGGACTTCTAATTTTTTTTGTTACAACCTCTTAATGGATTATAAGTCTAGAACTTTACAATGTGCTACAATTCTGAAGTAATACAAAGCAAACAATGACCCTATTTCTAAAAGTGACACTTTTGTCCACATAACCCTACAATTTGACTATAGATATAATAAGTAGATAAAAATAAATGCACTTTTAAAAAAAATGGAACTTGTTTTTGACTCCAGATGTGCATGTATGGAGCATTATTTTTGAATAATTTGTGCACCAAAACTAGAAAAAAGTTCCACCACTACAAATTTTAGGAAAGTCTACCTAATTTTTAAAAAAAATGCACCTGATTTGGAGTATGAATGAGTGAGATATGGCCTCCCAAAGTTAGACTGCAAAATCAAAAATCAATTTGGAGAGGGGTTGCATCAGTAAAAGACAAGGTTCAATTTGATGGTCATATGACTGTCACAGTAGTTGAAATCTAGCCTAGAATGATGGTCAAATGACCATCAAATTTAGTCTCAATAAATGATGATATCAACAAAAATGGGTCCCCTTGATGACATCAACAATATGATGATGACATTAGCACTATTGTGGTGGTACAAACCTGTACAAACTATACAAAAAAGGCTACCATGGTAGGGTGACTATCTAGGTATGGTTATCTACATGTACGCTGATGTGGCATCCTTGTCATATGATAATTGGACATTTGACATCACTATGTGATGTGGCAAATGATGATGTGGTAGAATTACACTGGCCATGTGTCCAACATAGTAGGTGAGAGGTGACATGCATTGTAGGCTGCATGTATGCATGCGATGCCTATTGTGTGGTGGTTGTTGCTTGCTTGTCATTGCAACAAATTGATTTGTGTTGTGTGTCTTTGGTGTCATTGTGGGCGTGTGGCTAAATTTAATCACCACTGGTGGTTGGAAACTTAAAAAGGTGACACTAATTTTATATGAGTTTTATCCCACATTCAACATGGGATGGAATGCAGCAATATTGAAATAGAGAAGGCTATGGGGCAATAGTAAAGAATCATGCCAAATTTCTGAGGGTTGGGGCCAAATGTTCAAGAGCCTCTCGCTAGATTTGGTTGAGGAAATTATGTGTATGCCACCATTTTTTGGACTATACAACTACAGTTACTTGGCCACTGGATTATAATGAAGCCTAAAATAATGTAAATTTTCCCTCCAAAAATATAATAATATTCTTGTGAAATAAAATGGATATTCCTCCAAATCGTAGAGCTGGGGTGTGACCGCCTGGTTTTGCAAAAAAAATTTCTCTGATTGGGTAACTAACAAAGAAATTCAAAAAAAAATTGTAGAGAACTAATTAAATCAGATCTAAAAATAAATAATTAGATCAATTAAAATGACAATACCCAATTGCAAATCAATGCCTTCAAGTGCCAGTTTGTAAATTTGTTTTGCCTAATGATCAACTTTCACCCAACATAGGCAAATTTATAGTCGATCTTCATTGAATTGATGTTCCCAATGCAATGACAAGGTCAGATCTGGCTCTAGATACTCCCAATTTTTGTAGATTCTCTAGATTTGGGTTGAGATACTAAAGCATGAATAGTCTCAAATGGCTATGTTTAGAGAATCTCCCCAAGCTCTGATACCATGTAAGAATTTGGCTTAGGCTAGAATTTCATCAAGACCAAGGAACTCAAACACAAGCACAATAATAGACCAAAGAGAGAGTATGATTAGAATGTCAATATATTTATTCAATATGCCATATACGCCATATCAAGAGTACACTAAAAGTGCCTATATATAAATGCCTATGGAGAGCTTCTAGAATGCATAGAAGTCAACATCATGATAAGTCATACAACCAGGCACATGTCCACCAAATGTGGGTTATCCTCCATTAAGCATGGAAGTAAGTGTAATAATGAGAGGATAAGCCTACTATGGTGTAGCATGCAAATTATTGGTGTAGACAATATGTGCTAAATTAGGAGTGCAAATAACTATGTTGTCTACATGACAACTTAGTGAATGATGCAAACTCTAGTGTTGTAGACACCATGTGTTGAAATAGAGTTGTGTACTTCTGTGTTGTCAACATAACAACTCATGAGAGTACACAAACTCCTAAGTGTCTCACCTAAATAAATAATAAAATAATGCAAAATAATAAAATAATGCATTAACCTAAGTAAATTTAAGTGTAAATAGTAAATACTTATTTACACCAACAGTTTTCAATGATCTCCCTCTTGTGCATTGATGGAAAAACCTCAAGTTACCATGAAATCCAAAATATTTATTATATCTTCTCTAAACTTATACTATAAACTTCCTCTATATTTGTGTTCTCTCTTTCTTAGTTTCATTCTGATTATCATTCATGCAATCTTTGGATGCTCCCTTTGCCATTAGTTGTAGTAGTATCATTATATGTCTTAAAATTTTCCATTGGTATACTACTCCTTTTCTAATAACCTCTTCTTTGACAACAATCTACTTCATAATAATTCTCCCTCTTTCATTTCAGCATATTCTCTTTCTCTTGATGGTAACTTAGCAATATGTTCTCCCTCTTTCAAATAGAAATGGTGACTATATAACTTCTCCCTCTTTAACAATGATGCCAAAGACACCATTCACATTTTTTGTACTCTATACACATCATCCTTACGGCACTGATCTCACTATTATTATCAATTCACTTATCTTGACCTTGACGCCTTGTAGTCATATTTTCTCATGTTGTAGTTCATCCTTTCACAATCTTTTGGCATCTCCTAAAGTGTAACTTCCTACATTAATCTGTAAGATATTATGATTATGATAATTAATGCAATAGTGAATCTCTTCTTAGTTTTCTTTAGGTAGGGTAATGACTCCTAAATTACCTCTTAGATACTCAAAAGTATCCTTACGTAATACCTTAGTGAATATGTTATATATCTATTCTTTTGTGTTTACATTTTCCAATCTCACTTCTTTGTCTTGCACTAACTCTCTTAAGTAATGATACTTGATCTCAATATGTTTAGTCTTTGTGTGCATCACATGATTCTTTTATATTTTTATAGCACTTGTATTCTCACAATATATAAAAATACGTTCAGTGATCTCTTCCTTCATTCCTTTCAACAATTGCTTGTTCCACATAGTATTAGAATAATTTACTACTACAACAACATACTCAACTTCTATTGTAGATTGAGAAATACAATTCTTCTTCTTTCTTGTCCATGAAATCAATTGCCTTCATAGAAAGAAATCTCCTCCCACTTATACTTTTTGTGTCATTAATGTTTCTTGCCCAATCAACATCTATATAAAACTTCAGTTCAAACTTGTCACTTTTCTTTACCATAGTCTTTTGTTCCTTTCAAGTATCTCAGTATCCTTTTCACTTTCATCATATGATTGTCTCTAGGATTAGTAGAAAACATAGCAAAAATTCCTACTACTAATACAATTTTAGGTCTACTATGTATAACATATTACAATTTTACAATCATTGACCTGTATAATGTTTGATTCACCTCAGCTGAATCATCATTCTTTAGAAATATATGTCCAATCACTGTAGGTGTTCCAACTAGTCTTGAGTCTTCCATTCCAAAAAAATTTAATATATCCTTGCTATACTTGGATTATGTAATATAAATACCTTTCTTCATCTAATATTTGTAATCCAAAAAAGAATTTGATCTCTTCAAACATTGACATTTCAAATTCCTTCTTCATTTCATTAGGAAATCACTTACACATCAAATCTTGTCCTCCAAATATGATATCATCAACAAAAAATTTAGCTATCAATATCTTACTTTGAGATTAAATTTTTTAGTATAGATTGTTAGCATGAATTCTAATGCTATTAATTTTGGTGGGGTGGGGCATCCTAAGAATTGATAGAATACTTTAGGAGATTGTTAGAATTATTTTCATATTGCATTCATGACTATGTTTTTCATTAATGTCAACATAACATTGGTTTTGTGAAGACTCGTAAAATAGTATACATAGAATAAGGTCATACAGATTATGTATTGATGATGATGTCAAGAGTAGTTAAGGATGTGTTTTTACACTATATCCTAATGATGTGGATAAGTGCACATACAAAGAGTCAAAAACATGTAGAAGATATGCGTGATTTATAGAAGATAGTAAGCATACAAAGTACCTAATAAGTGATTTCTAATGATTGATTTTTATTTGTTTATTGAAATAGAATCATGAAAAGCATAGTTAGACAGTGATAGTAGACATCCTGATGATGATTTCAAAAAGTGTACAAGGTCTGAGGTTGCACATGTGAAAATTTGTAAAGACTATGCATTAATAGTGATTTGTAATTATGAAAACATGTAAAGTTTTGTAATATCTTAATGAGGTCCTATTATAATTAATTGGGAAAGCCTCAAGGCCAACTCAAGGAATTGTTTTGAGGATGAGGTATGAAGGAATGCAATTTCCTTTTTTTGAAGTGTGAGTTTTTGAAGTGATATGAGAAGTATTTGGTAAATGTAAGTAAGTGATCCAAGGGATTATTGGATGTGAAGTTGGTGATATGGTATCAATATTTGAAGAAAATAAGTTTGGTTAGAGGACAGAGAAGGAGCTATAAATTTCTATTATTCTAAAAGGATTAATATAAAGATCAATTGGATGGTGAGTTCAATGGTCTTGCCTTTGAAGCTATTTGGATAGTGGGTCCATCTACATTCTACAAATCCTAATAGGGTTGACACAACTCCTAACAGGGTTGAAATCTTCTAACAAGGATTCAAAGTCTCCTAATAGGGACTAATATGTACTAAATATTATTTAATTAGATCCTAACAAAGTCAATCCTCTAACAAGGAACATTTATATTAGTACATCATTTTTGGGAACCATTCCCACCAGGGTTTTCCCTATGATAAAGGGTTTCCTTAGTTAACATATCTAGTGTTATTGTGTATGAGTATCTTGTTATGGTTGTTGATTATATTTTTTACATGTTTAAGGATTAATAAGCTTGATAAATGTTTTAGTAGTTGGATAATTGATTCAATCCCCCCTCCCTCTATTATCTTGCTGGACTTTACTTTTTAACATAGATTGCTATTGTCATTAGTTCTAGCAAAACCAATTTTCACCAAATAATTGTGTAACCTTTCATACCATTCTCTAGGGGATTTCATACCATATTCCTCATTCTTGGGTCAACAAGTTATTCAATGTAGACTTATTCCTCCAAGATACCATTCAAAAATACACATTTGACATCCATTTGGTACACTTTGAATCCTTTGTAAGAAACATATTCAAGTAAAGTTCGCACTCCTTCCAACCTTGAAACTAGGGAAAAAGTATCACCATAGTTAACCCCTTCTTGTGAATATCTTTTAAAAACTAGTCTTGCTTTGTTCCTTGTAGCTTCACCTTTCTCATTCATCTTGTTCCTAAGAACCCACTTAGTTCCAATCAAATTCTTATCCTTCGGTCTGGGTACCAATATCCATGTTTTGTTCTTTTCAATTTTTTCAATCTCTTCATTCATTTCCTTGATCCAATATTCATTTTCCAAAGCATATTTGAATAAATTGGGTTAAAATTCACATAGTAAGCATGTATCATTCTTTAGTCTTCTTCTTGTCATGACTCATGATTCTTTGTCTCCAATGATTTCATTTGGTGTATGATATCTTCTCACATACTTTTGCAAGACAGGTTTAGGTCTTCTTTCTTCTTGATGTGGTTCACTTGTTTTAGCTTGTTCAACTTCTTCAATTTTCTTTGGTTACAACTTGACATTTTCTATATGATGATCAACAATCTCTATCTATAGCTTGGCCCTTATAACCAGATGATCGACAATTTGTTAATGCTTGAAAGGACTCTTTTTTTGAGCTGCAATAGTGTCTGGCTACTAATGCTCAAAATCCTCTAATGTGATTCAAGTAAGGCTCTAGGTTCACCTTCCTACACATAGAAAAATACTTTTAATTATTCACATTCTTTCTTGCTTTCTTCTTCATTCGTTTCTAGAAATTCATCATCTCTAACATTTGCACTTTTCACAATTTTGTTAGTGTTAGAATTCAAACAAGTGTAAGCTTTTCTTTTAGTAGAATATGTTAATCTTAGATTGGTTTTTCCAATTGAGTTTCTATACACTTAATTCATTTACTTAGTTCATGATGAACAAGTAATATATGCCAAGCAAAAGATATAAGTTAGAGCATGTTGAGTAAATAGTGAGTGTTGAGCCACTCACATGCTGAGTCATTCAAGTGCCAAGTAGATAGTATATGCTGAGTGATTTAGGTACCAAGAAAGAAGTGCATGTCGAGTCATTTAGATGCCAAGTGATAACATTGAAGTTACAATTAGTGTCGAGCACCAAGGACTTCAGATGTTGAGTAACACAATTTTGACATAGTTTTTTGTATTGGCACAAGCTACTATGTAAACTATTTTAAGTTGACTTAAAGATTTATTTATGATCTCTTGTTGATAAGGATGAATCTTAAGTGTGAATCCCTATGTATTACATGAATCCAATCAATAAAAGGGAAGGTTTAAGTGACAATATGGGTGAATCATAGTCATTGATTCATACTTAATCCTAAGTCACCTAGGTCTTCTTAAGGAAGACAAACCCTAAAATGTTCTAAGTGCAGAGTAGGAGAGTTTGCATGCACAAATAGGACATTCATTGTGGCCAAGGTATTATGATTTGAGTTTCATTGTATAATTAGTTAAAGGAGAATAGAGGAAAGGAAACAGTGGACAACAGAGAGACACCTGATAAAAAAGGATCAAGTACACATCAGTATAGAGGTGATCTAACATCAAGAAATATAGTGCTAATTGTAGGATCATTGCTAAGACATTCTAACAAGAAAATTAGTTAAATCTCTTAACAAAGTAATCATAACAGGCTATATTGAAATCCTCTAACAAGGTTCTTACTTAATTTTGAGTTAAAGTCATTTAATTAGATACACTTCTAATAAGGTGTTAAAATCCTTTAACAGGGTAAGACCTAATAGTCTTTGTAATATTTTAATAAGGTAGACCTTTCATAGGGTAGATCATGTTTCATGATCAAACATTGTAACCTTCATTGGACATACTTTATTACTATAGTAGTGAAGATTTGTGGATGTCATCCTCACCCTATTTTTACCTTCTCATTGGAGGTTTTTTGGGCAATCATATCTTGTATCCTACATGTGTGAATGCTTACTTGTTTACATACATTAGATGTATATGCTTCATATGGTATTTCAGTTTACTTGTTGAATTGTGAGATGGATGTATGGAAAATGTGTTTATGGGTAAAAGTTTGAAGTACTAATTCACCCCCCCACCTCCTCTAAAAGTTTACTTTTCCTATTTTAATTCCAACAATTGGTACCAGAGTTAAGTCCTATGAAAGTAAAGCTTTGTAGCTTTGAGGAAAGATCTTGGAAATGGAAGTCTACAAGTTGGGAAATATTATTGAAAACCAAGAGATTGAAATACAACTCGTTCCATATTAGTTGAATGAAGCAAGAGATGATCTAAAGAAATCATTGAGAAGAAGAAAGAAAATTTCTATTGAGAAGAATGATACACAATACCAAGAGATGGACACTACTAAAATATTTGCAAATAGAAACTCCAATGAATTTATTGTAGTAGTTGCAAATCTAATGGAAAAGAACAATACCCTAGCTGAAGAGATCAAAAATATAAATATAGAGAAAGAATCACAAGCCATATTGCTATGTGAGGTGACCAAATAGAAAAAGATAGCTATAGAAGAACAAGCCATGATTGAAGATGACAAAAGGGTTTTGACTAGCAAACTAGAAGAGAAATCATCAAAGATAAATAGGATCACTCACATACAATTGGAGACAATGAATCAAGTCATGATTGCTAATCATGAAATAAATAGTAAAGACATTGAGATCACAACACTAAAGTCTCAAACTAAATAGTTGAGCAATGATCTAAAAAGGGAAAAGGATTTTGTTGAAAGTTTCAATAAACCTAGTGAAGCCATCAAGTACTTTGAATAATTGATGAGATGCACTAGTACTAAAGAAGGAGAATCATCCAAAAGTGGTGAAGAAAGAAGGAACAAAGGTAAGAAATCCAAACCTACTTGTCATAATTATGGTAAGATAGGTCATACTACTAATGTTTGTAGGAGCAAGATTGTAAATCTAAATGTTAAGTAGAAGAACATGGGTCACTCCCACAAGTGTTACAAACAAAGTCATTAGACACATGAATGTAGAACCAAGACCATTCACACTCAGAGATTTGAAGGATACTACTATAAGTATCAAAAGTATGGACATAGAGATTTTGAATGCAGATCCAAACCCAAGTGGTCATCAAACAAGCAGACAAAATTAAAGAACAGTGGAAACTCTTATAATTGGGATTATAATACAAGATATAGTTGTCACTACTATCAAGAGTATAAAAATATTCCTAAGAACTGTATTAGAGCACATTTTAGAAGTTATTATAAAAGGTGGTTGAGTCAAACCACATTTTTTAGCTATTTGAAGATTGGTCACATAAGAAAAAATTGTCCAAAAAGGTCAAAGGCACCAAGTTGTGAGTTCAACAAAGGAAAAGGAAAGACAAATATTGAGAATGTTAGAGATACAATGCACAAAACATGGAGGAGAAAGGAAGATTGCAGCACATCAAGTGTAGATGGGATCACTTCACCCAATGGGTCAGGTGATCACACCTCCTCAAATTAAGAAATCAAGAGGTATATGGGACTAATACTTAAAGGGATATACTATACACAAGTTCCAAGGATTTAGTTTTTAAAAGATTAAAAATGCATGAATAAAGATGAAAAGTTTTGTTAGGAATCAAGAATAAATATTTAACTTTTGTCAGTTTTCATGTTATTGCTAAGCATGAAAAGTTTCACTATGGTTGCCAAGTGAAATATTAGTGGATGTCGAGCTAGAAAAGTTATTAGTGAATGTTGAACTTGTAGTGGTTGCTAAGCATATAGAAAAACACATGGATGCCGAGTGAGCTATAAATTCAATTGAAGTTGAGTTTATAGTTGTAGCATGAAGAGCTAAAGGTGATCTAGAGAAATTCATTTGAGTATTTGTAAGATATTTAAAAGGTTGTTATCACAAGGTATTTATCATGTGCCAAGCTATGTAGTTTTAAATTTTGCAAACCCTAGTTTCATGCAATAGCATCTAGTTCTTCAGTAGCCAAGGTTGTAAAGGGAAAAGAGGTTTTAAATGTGCAATTAATAAGCAATGAAATCAAACAACTTACTTTTAGGGCTATCCTAGATATAGATTAAAAATAGGACATGTCTAGTGTGTTATCCATTATACCACCATAAGTTTTGAGGATATAAGATGTTATAAACTATTACACATCCAAAATTGGAACTATAGGTGATATGGAAATTAGGGAGACATATGGAAAACTATGTGAGAATAGAACATTGCAAGAAGAATTTAAAGTTGTTGAGAAGAAAGTGTTAACCCATGCCCTAGATTTCCCCAAAAATTTCAAAACAGATTGGATAAAAAAAAAATTGAGTAAAATTTATGGCAACTCTATATGGCTAGAAAATGGACTGGTGAAAATCACCAAGAAGATTGTACACAGAGTCACAGGGTATCCAGGCCTAGATTGGCCCAAGACAATGAGAAGTGAAGCTAAGGAAATAATTGAAAGAAACATAAGGGCCATGTGGAATTAATGAGGGATGGAAATTGATACATTCATAGATCCCCTAATAGATTTTGCAATGATTATTATAGCACATAAGTTCTATCAATCTAGTAGATTAAATAGTGTACCTTGCATTATAGTTGATATGGGTTACAAAATAGTGAAGAAAGATCATACTTATGATCTTGCTGAGTTGTAGTTGCAACAATTGATTGAGAATTTGAGATCTATAAGGAAAACCAAAAGTGCACAATATAAATTTGGATCTATTCTTGTATGCATTTTCTTTTATGTATAGAATAAATTTCCCACATTTGGTAAAGTTGCAAGAAAAGTAAATAGACATATTGCAATTCAAATAGGTGAATTTATTGAGCAAGTAGGTGATAAATTTGAATCTATCATGACAAGTTATTTTTAAGTTTTCAAAAAATCAATGAAGAAAAGACTAAGGATACCAATCTCACTAGTGAAGAAACATTATGATGATTTTTTCTTTCTAGTTGACACTAATTTCACATATGTTCAAGCATCAATTCCTAGAGTGAGTTGGCTAAGGCCATTACAATATGAAATAAATTTTGATGCTGCCTCTATAGTAATGATAGCATTACTTGCAAAAGAAGCCACAACATTTAGAAACTATTAAATTGCCAAATAAAGGATTACAATGGAATTGAAGACTACCTCAATGATCATGAAGAAGAATAAACTAGTTAAGAAGCTGAAAGAAAGATTTGGTGGAGTAGATGAAAGGAAGAGGAAGATGATGATGAAGAAGAGGAGACACAAGCTCAAGCACCATTAGTATTAACATAAGGTCAGGGAGAAGACCAAGAAGAAGAAGTGGAAATTATAGAAGGTGCCAAAGAATAAGAAGCTAGTGTAGCACCTATGGCTACCGAGAAGAAAAAGAGAAAAGAAAAGACACAAGAAGTGAAAAAACCAAAGAAGGTTGCAAAAACTACTAAGCCTAATCCTATAGCACCTACCACAAGGGCTAGCACTAGAGTAACTGCACAAAAGGCTAAAGAAGTAGCCAATCATAAAGAGAAGAAAGTTGAAGCTTAGAAGAGACCAAAGAGGAAATATGTTGCTCAATTTGAATCTAATAAAGATAATAATAAATTAGATGAGTGGTAAGTCATAATCCCTCTTTAGATTTAGATAATCTATGTGAGAATATTAGGAACAATGTTGATTTATTAGGATTCTCCCATATTGAGTTTGACAATCTTGGGAATATTGAAAGAACCAAGTTGAAGAGGCAATATATGGCATGATGGAAATATTCAAAAAGAATCCTCTAGAACTTGCCAAATCCATACCTAAAAGCTTGTATAATAGTGTTGAGAAAAAATGGCAATATTGTTTAGACATTGAGAAACAAATTTGGGAGACAACTCTTGCCCAAGTTATGCTAGAACTTAGTAAGACTAACATGACTAAATCCATTAAGATGTATACTACAAGATTTGTACCAAAATATAGGGCATGCAGCATATTGCAAAACAACATAGAGGATGTTGTATAGTAGTCCAAGAAAATGTGAAAAATAACATATGGACTATCAACATCTGGGGAAGATAAGAAAACACCTATTAAGGTAGGTGAGGATGAAGAAGAAGACATAGAACATGACAAAGGTTTGGGAGGAACCAATATGAACATTGACACCCAAGCACTAGGTGAAGAAGAGCAAGAAACAAAATATAGTATACAAGATACACAAGTGTTGAGTGCCAAGGCTCCATAGGAGACAAATTCAAACATTGAAATTTTCAAAGTTAAGGATGCCTTTAAGACTATTGCTTAGAAAATCAATCCCCTCATAGAGGATGATTTGAAAAAGATACTTGTTAAAACCACTCTCCAGGCCAAACTATGTGACAACCCTATATTTGTGAGTGTAGATGAAATTCAAAAGATAGATACAATAACTATAGGGGAGGAACTACAAATACCAGACACACCTATAGTTACTCCTCAAGTAACAAGTCTACAACCTTCATTGCCTATAGTGGTATATCAAAGGAATGAGACAACAAGTTCCACTATCAGTACACTTATGCAAGACACTCTAGTCTATGCAAGAAACTGAAAAAGATAAGGATGAGACAATTGGAGAAGACAAGCTAGAGACACAAGAGAATGAAGGCACTTAAGGACAAATAGGTGATGCAGGAGCATCTTGCATTAGAAAATAAAGAGAAAAAAATATTTTAAAAAAAAGAAAAAAAAACTTGAGGAGAGAAAAAGTGATGAAAATGAGAGGAAAAACAAAAAAATAAAAAATGAGAAAAAAAGGAATTTTTATTTTTGAGGTGCATGGGTGGCATAAATAGAAGAATAAATTAAAATGGTTGTCATTCCATTGATCGAGGTGTGTAGGTGGAATTTTAGAAGTTTGTGGGAATTTTCTTAAATCATGAATTTAATATTTGTTGGCCCACATGGTGATGTTTAGTTATATTTGGGTGGGAATTAAATATTTGTTGTAATGTATTTGTATTTACCTTTTATCCCACATTTTTTGTGTTTGTAACATCTTGGGTGGTAAGTGCCTTCTTAAGCAAGGTATATGAGCATTTGTAATCAAGATTCAAGGTGTGATCTCTTCTTAGTAGAATCTTGGAGAGAAAGAGGAAGCTAAAGGGTGATTTTTCCTGAGTCTATGGATAGAGCACCGAATGTGAGGCAATTTACAACAAGATTGTGGTGGAGTTGTGAGTGTGTGGACAGAGTGCCAAATGTGAGGTAGTTTACACTTAGATCTTCGGTAAATTTTGAGAAGAGATAGTAGCCATGGCTTGGAAAATAAGGAGATTTCTTGGTGGGCTTGTAGGTACCAATTGGATCTTCCTTGGAGGTTTCTACTAGAGTGTGGATCTAGACTAGCTAGAGTTGGGATTGGATCTTGAGGGATCTTGAAGAATTACTATTGTAATTGCTTATGTATTTGGTTGTAACTTGGAAGGCCTTACAACTAGGAATGTTGGATGTAAATCTTATGATTATATTATGAATTTTTATTATTTGGATCTAATTATCTATGTTATTATTTATACTTATTTTGTGTGGTTATTTTCTGGGGGCTAGGATATCTCCTTTGGGGATTCTCCTACCTTGCACTACATCAAGTGGTATCACAGTGAAGGTTGTTCCTAATCATGTAGATAGATCACCAAAGTTGAGGTAGTTTGTACCAAGACCTTGGGAGGACATGCAAATGGATCTATGGTTGCAAAGATGGAAGGTTTATCTTGTGCAGGAAGATTAATTTATTGGTGATTTGTTGCAAAGGTTTTGCAAAGATCTTGGAAGATGGCTCTAAGAGGAGTGGACCCTAGGATGATTGCAAATCTCTATGATATAGTGGAGAGGAGGATTAATGAGACAATAACTTAGGTGGATGTTGTTGTGGATGTTTCTATTTCTAAAAGAGTTGAGAAATAGAAGAAGGAAGTTGTATTATATTGAAGTTGGAGTCTACCAATTTGAAAGAGAGTCGTCTAGCCAGTTTGATGACTTGTTCGAGAGATAACATGGCATAGCAAGGTCAAGGTGGAAGATTTTGGTTTTGTTGATTAGTTTTTGGAGTCTGATACATAACTTGTAGAGTGACTAGAGGTTGTTCCTAAGGATATTTCTAATCTTGTTGATGCTAGGATGGAGATTTCTTTTCATGATTATTTGGTAGAGTCTAACATGGAGATTGCAGAGCACTTGGTTGTAGATGATATGGTTTCTATTTCTGGTGACTTGTATGTTGCAAATAATTTTTTTATGGGCAATGAGACTGTTGGTGTTGTGAGTTTGGCATGTGTTGATGGAGATCTACATATTGTTGTTGTGGAGTTTGTTGTTACTGGTGTGGATTCAGTAGTTGTTGAAGAGGGTGAGGGTTTTTTGTTGAAGCATTATGTTTAGTTTGTTCCTAGGAGTGAGCATATTGATTGGATGGTTGAGATTCTAGTGTTTGATAGAGTGATGTGTATGTGGATAATGTGTAGATTGGTTTTCTTGTCCCTGTTGGAGTGGAAACCTTTGGTGAAGATGAATATGGTTGTAGATCTTTCTTTTGGTGTCAAAGTGTGGGATACACTTTCTTTTTAATCTACTTGGGGAGTCTAATGTAGGAGCATCTTGCATTAGAAAATAAAGAGATTTTTTTTTTAAAAAAAAAAAGAGGAGAGAGAAAGTGAGGAAAATTAGAGGAAAAATAATTTAAAATTTAAAAAAGGAGAAAAAGAGGAATTTCTATTTTTGAGTTGCATGGGTGACATAAATAGAAAAAAAAATTAAAATGATTGTCATTCCATTGATCAAGGTGTGTAGGTGGAATTCTAGAAGTTTGTGGACATTTCCTTAAATCATGCATTTAATATTTGTTGGGCCACATGGTGGTGCTTAGTTATATTTGGGCGGGAATTAAATATTTTTTGTAAGGTATTTGTATTTAACTTGTATCCCACATTGGTTGTGTTTGTAACATCTTGGGTGGTAATTTCCTATTTAAGCAAGGCATATGAGCATTTGTAATCAAGCTTCAAGGTGTGATCTCTTCTTAGTAGAAGCTTGGAGAGTTTTCTTGAGTCTATGGATAGAGTGTTGAATGTGAGGCAAATTAAATTAGGATTTTCATGGAGTTGTGAGTGTGTGGATAGAGTGCTGAATCTGAGGTAGTTCACACTTGGATCTTGGATAAATTTTAGAAGAGCTAGTAGATGTGGCTTGGAAAATAAGGAGATTTCTTAGTGGTCTTGTGAGTAATAGTTGGATCTTCCTTGGAGGTTTCTACAAGAGTGTGGATCTAGACTAGCTAGAGTTGGGATTAGATCTTGAGGGACCTTGAAGAATTACTATTGTAATTGCTTATGTATTTGGTCCTAACCTAGAAGGCTTTATAGTCGGGCATGTTAGCTATAAATATTATGATTATATTATGAATTGACATTATCTTGGATCTAATTATCTATGTTATTATTTATGCTTTTGTTGTGTGGTTATTTGATAGAGGCTAGAACATCTCCTTTGAGGATTCTCCTACCTTGCACTACATCACTAGGTCAAGTAGATACATTTGCATCTCCAACACATGATCAAGGTGCAATTGGAACTATAGAGGAAGAAAAGAACAAAATTGAAGAGTTAAGTTTGACATCTAAGCCAGAGGAACATCTAGAAATTCAAGCACTATTGACATTACTATAATTTGCTACTCATCCTAGTCAAGCTCTTCAGAAGCTAAGCACAAATGCTACACCATTACAATTTTCAAGGTTGAGTCCTATTTCATCTAAGGCAGAAGAGGTAACTACATATGGTGATGTTAGCTTAGATGAAGAGATTGTATTGCCTAAATTTGATTTGGCAACAATCACAATTGAGTAGGATGGTATATTACAAGAGGTCCTAGCAAAGAAGAAAAATCAAGAACTACTAAGAAGGAAGCATAGGAAGAAGCAATCTTTGATTGATATCAAAGAGATTTCCTTAATGCATTTAGTCTACTAACTCTAGATGAAAACAAGCCCATCATTGAACAATTAACCAATATAGTAGAAAGGTTTATTGATATAGACTTGTATAAAAATGTAAAACTACTTGTATGGTCCGAAAGGAAGTTCCAAAATAACATAAATGAGAAGATATCAAGTGCTATTGCACTAATACAGGTTGAACTAGCAACCAAGATAGAGAGTGTGAAGAAGGTACTAGAGAATATTTTCTCTTTGTACACCAAATTGTGTAAACCTACACTCTTTACACAAGAAATAAGGAATCACATCTTAAATTTGGAGAGCCATACATAGTCTTTTGGCACTACTTTTCCCAAGTCTCTAGCTCAAAGTGAGAAACACTTTAGGTACCTCTTGCAATCTAAAAGTTAGTTAGCATCTTTACAAGTAGATGAAGCCAATATTTGGGCTAAACTAATTAGCATCTAGTCAACATTGACTCTACACATGGAGATGTTGCACAGGGAACTAGGCTATGTTAAAACTCTTATGAAGAAAGATCCTCATCTTTCCATAATGGAAGGCTTAGTCCACCTTGCTTCTAAGTTGGCCATCCAAATCAAGTCTTTGAAGGTAGCTTATGATAATTTGGATCCAACTCTAAAATTATACTTTGAGGTTCATAAATCATTTTTAGACAAATATACTATTAGTGTATAACCCATTAACATAAGTGTTGAAAAGGGGTAGTAAGAGTAATGAGAGAGCTAATGGGGGAGCCATTAGAGTAAGCAGAACAAAGAGGGAGAAAAACCAAAGGGGGAGTAAGTGAACATAGCAACAAAAGACCAAAATATCAGCTCAAACAAAAATAGAGATAGAGTATCAATTTATGCAAATCTACTCAACAAGAGAAAGATTTTGATACAGAGTATGGAATAGAAATGAACAATTAACTCAGAGGGAGTTATGAAATTTTGAGGTATAATTGATAAGTCATGTGTTGTAAAATTTTGATATTTTGAAATTTTGTATAGAATCCAAATAGATATCTATGTTATACTCATAAGGATAAGATCATTAATGCATGACCAAGTGTTTTTGACACTCATGTCAAAGGGGGAGATTGTTAATCTCATATTGGTTTTGACAAGTGAGTGTCTATACACTTAATTCATTTACTTATTTCATTCCAAACAAGTAACATATGATGAGCACAACATATAAGTTAGAGCATGATGAGTAAATAGTGAGTGCCGAGCCACTCATGTGTCAAGTCATTCAAGTGTTGAGCAAGTAGTATGTGCTAAGTGATTTAGGTGCCAGGAAAATAGTGCATGTCAAGTCATTTAGATGTTGAGTGACATCATTGAAGTTATAGTTAGTGCCAAGCACCTGGGATTTCAGATGCTGAGTAACACAGTTTTGACATAGTTGTTTGTATTGGCACAAACTACTATGTAAACCATTTTAAAGCCAACTTAAGGATTGATTTATGATCTTTTTTTTGATAAGGATGAATCTTAAGTGTAAATCCCCTATGTATTACATGCATCCAATTAGTAAAAGGTAAGGTTTAAGTGGCAATATGGGTGAATCATAGCCATTGATTCATACCTAATCCTAAGTCACCTAGGTCTTCTTAAGGAAGAAAAACTCTAAAATGTTCTAAACATAGAGTAGGGGAGTTTGCATGTTCAAATAGGACATTTATGGTGACCAAGGTATTATGATTTGAGTTTCATTGTAGAATCAGTTAAAAGAGAATAGACGAAAGGAAATAGTGGACAATAGAGAGACATCTAATAAAAAAAGGATCAAGTACACATTAGTATAGAGGTGATCTAACATCAAGAAACAAAGTGCTAATTACAAGATCATTGCTGAGATATTCTAATAGGTGAATTAGTTTAATCTCTAAATAGATAGTCCTAACATGTTGTATTGAAACCCTCTAACAAGGTGCTTACTGAATTGTGAGTTAAATTCCTTTAATCAAGCACACTTCTAACATGGTGTTGAAATCCCTTAATAGGGTAAGACCAAATAGTCTTTTTAAGATTTTAATAGGGAAAACCTTTCACATGGTAGATCATATTTCATGATCAAACATTGTAACCTTCATCAGATAAACTTTATTACTGCAATAGTGAAGATTTGTGGGTGTCATCCACACCCCAATTTTACCTTCTCATTGGAGGGTTTTTGGGTAATTATATCTTATGTCATACATGTGTGAATGCTTACTTGTTTACATAATTTAGATGTATATGCTCCATATGGTATTTTAGTTTACTTTTTGAATTGTGAGATGGATGTATGGTTAATGTTTTTATGGATAAAAGTTTAAAGTATTGATTCATCCCCCTCCCCCCCACCTTTAGAGTTTACCTTTCCTATTATAATTCCAATAGAATATTCTAGATATATACCTTCATTACATTTTGCATCAAGTTTTCCTTTTCTTGCACCTTTGAATATGTAAAAATTTCTTCCAAAGACTTTAAAATAATTCACATTAGGTATATATCCGTACCAAAGTTTAAAAGGTGTTTTATTTTTTCCTTTCTTCACTTAAACTTTGTTCAAAGTGTAGATTGTAGTTCTTACAACTTCTCTCCAGTATTTCTATGAAATATTCTTCTCGATGATCAATGTTCTTGCAAAGTCAATAATTGATCTATTCCTTCTTTCAACTATACCATTTTATGATGTTTCTCTTGGTAAACTCATTTTTCTCTTGATTCCTTTTCAACTCTAGACAAATAACACTTAAATATTTGAAATGCATCATATTTTTCTTTAAGAAATATCACAGAGATCATTCTTGAAAAGTCATCAACAAATAGAATAAATTACTTGTCATCGTAATAGCTTTGCACTCTAATAGGACCACATAAATCAATATGTACCAACTCCAAAATATCATTAGAAGAATAAGTCTTTCTCTTGAAACTAGACTTTGTACTTTTAACCATTTGACATTGTTTGCACACCACTTTATCAAGTTCTCTCAATCTTGGTAATCCTCTAACTCTTTTCATCTTACTAATGCTTACCAAATTATCAAATCATCAACAAATTATATTTCAAACCATCAACCCAATATGAATTATCACATTTGGTCTTATCATTCAATATAATTTATCTTTTACCTTTTAGATAACATGGTGCATCATTTCCAAATTTAACACAACTTCCTTTATAATATTCTAGCCTATCAAATTTACTCATATCACTAGTCATATGATGTGAGCAACCATTATCAATTATCCATCTATCATTAATACTCACATGTGAAATCAATGAAATTTTCTCATCTTAATCAAAATCATCTTTCAATGCAATATAAACAAAATCTTCATCATGATCATTGGAATCACTATCAAAACCATCTTCTTCAGTAATGTAACAAGATTTCTTACCTCTATCTTTTTAGTCTTTATTACCTCGGTTGTCTCTCCATCCTTAGTCCTTGAAGTCTTTCATTTCATCCTCTTCATCTCTATTAGGAGAGAAATATGACCAACTTTGTTGCATGTAAAACAAATAATAGGGAGTTTACCTTTATATTTTCCTTTTCCTCTTGGTAGTCTTCTATCCAATAATGCTTTAAGTTCATCAAGGTCATCATATGATTCATTGTTACTTTCCACATGTCCACTCTTCTTCTTATTCTTAGATCCTTCAAGGTTTAGTTGAGTTCTAAAAGAAGATTCAACACTATAGGTGAATAATTAGCAAAATTTGGTAGCTCAAATATAGTGAGTCTACCAATTAGACTATCCAAGGTCAAATTATTAATAGGTGTACATCTTGGTTCTTGAATTGCACATACTCTAATTGCATACATAGGTAGTAAAGTCTCCAATACCTTACTTATCACAGTCTCATTAGACATGATGTCTCTAACTCCTCTAATATAGCATTCACAACCTCCTTGATTTGGCCACAATATTGTGCAAAAGTCTCACTTTCTTTCATTCTCATACCATCAAACACATTTTTGTCTCCACCATGGATTTGTGCCAACTCATCCCATATTTTCTTTGCAGAAGTGCAATCCCTCACATCATCAAATTCAATATAGCTCAGTGTTGTTGGAACTTCAATCATCATTTGGTTGTATTCATTCTTCTCTTTCATTTGTTAAACTATCATAGGTCTAGGTACCTTAACGCATTCATTATCTAGGTAGTATGATGTAGAATCTTCAATAATAGATAAGTGCAATCTCATCAAGCATTGCCATGTTGGGAAGTTCTCATTGTTCAGCTTGGTTATCTCTCTTGTACACCTTGATCTTTGAAATGAGTCCTTTCATACTTTCCTTACAAGAACCAATGCTCTGATACCAATTTTTATCATGATTAGAATAATTGATCGGGGGGGGAGGAATCGGTTATCTTCATGTCCAAATATACCAGTTCAACTTTTAATAACTTCAAAAAACTCAAAAAATCTCATTAAACAACTCATTTAATATAACATCTCATTAATAAATCAAATTTTAGTTCATTACCTAACTTGCTATTTTTTATATGTTTTTACTAATATTAAAGAAAAGAATTGTAAAAATAACATGCATAAATTAACATTTATACAAGTAAATGACACCAGGATTTAATGTTGAAACCCAAGTTGGAAAAGTCAACCAATAACAAGTTACCACTTTTCACTCTTCTAAAGTGAGCTTAGTTAAGAACCAACCATGTTAAAGGTTACAACAAACAACCTGTTAGGTGCGACCCTATTAAAGGATCTTATCACCCTATTAGGAATGCCCTTATTAGAGAACTTTGGATCATTTTATTAGAATGTCACCTTGATTAAAGTATTTATAAAATTATTGTAAGGTCAACCTCACTTAAAAAAATTTGACTTCCACAATGGTTAGAATGTAATAGTGGATTTGATTTTTAAAACACAACTCACTTTGTAAATTTAGATCTCTATTCACTCATTCGTTGGTTCATTAACTGGCCTCTATTATCATCTCCATTACTGATCTACTTGGCATCCTTTTGAGCAATCACACTCCACCAATCTCTTCACTTCTTCTTTACTACTCTTTTCTTCATATGTTCTCCTTAAGACCATCAATCAACAATGTACCAACCTCAAAAAAATCTCTTTTATCTCCTTAAATAGGTAATTTTTATCTTTTTATGCTTAAACATCACCATCAATCTTAGTGTTAGGTTAGATTCATTGATTCCTTCCATCATTATGTTCTCCTTCTCCCTTCATAATACTTCTAGAAACTTCTAATCAAATATTTTTCATTGATCTCATAAAAAATTCCCATCATGCATTAAATATTACACCTTGTCAATTCTTATCTTTCACATGTTTAGACCATTTCAAAATTTCAACTATGTTGGTGTCAAGACTTGATTCTTTCACAAACTATTATTTTGTTGTCACTCAAAAATCACTAAATTTTTTTGCTTAGTCTTCACTAGATTACTTAGTTGTTATTGATGCTTGGTAATAACTCTCTATATCTATTACAACTAACACTCTACTAATACTATTTTCTTGACATCTTTTTAAGTTCCTTAATCTTCTTCTTCACTTGCTTCATTGATCAACCAACATAGGTACTTGGTAAAGCTTAGATTTTTACTCAACTTCTTATCTTTTCACTCATATATCCATTCACTTATCCTCTTTACTTCACATATAAATTAAACAACACATTATCTTATTAAGTGCTCATTATAATTCCATGATACTTAAATTCTCTTCTCAGTAACTTGACTAGCTCACCTTTCTATCTCCTCTTTTCAAATCCTCTTCATCAATCAAATGATATGGCACCCTACACTATTAGTAAATATCTTTCTAGTAAGGTTTGAGATTAATGACAACATAACAATTATTTCAATTGTAGTTTCCAACAATAATTAATATACAATGTATACATGTCCTAATCATTACTATGACACAATATCAAATAATATAAAGAAAAGCTTTAAAAATATACAGATAAATACCAAATTTTCTAAGATAATTGATAAATACCTCACTAAATTTAGCCATTTTTTCTACCAGTTAACTATTTCTACATCTAATAAATTCTTCTACCATCTCTCATCTGCAACTAACTAGAGGCCACTTTGGAAAACTAATTCTCTAAATTCTTCAAAATTATTTATTATTCCTAGTAAGATTTACTAAATAAATCTTCATTTTTGTTTTTTATTTTTTTTTAAGGGAATGAATTTATATTTATAGTTCATTTCTAGTTTTCAACCAACCCCCCTTTTTTAGGGAAGTAAGCCTTCATTTGTGGTTTCCAACTTACCTCCTTTATTCTAGTTGTTGTTTCTCTATCAATGGTCAAGTACTATGGAAGAACTTCTTCCATGGTAAAATTCTCTATTCTTGAGTGTATATCTTTTGAATTCTTCCTTTAACTAAGGCTTATGATATAGTTTTGGTCGATATCCATTCACTAATATGGTTTTCTTTTCTCCATCAATTGGAATCAACTATACAAAACCATTTTCAATTTTATTTTTTATCTCATATGGTCCCAACCACCATGTATGAAACTTTCCTTTAAACTCATTAAATTTATAATAAAAAAGAAGAGCCCTATCACTTGGGTGAAAATTCATACTTCTAATATTCTTATAATGCCATCTTTCCCTCTTATCTTGAATCAATTCTTCTTGCAACAATGCTTCTTATATAATGTTATCTAGTCTATTCAATTTTTGAATCCTTTCTTTCTTAGTTTCTCACAAACTAATTCCTAAATCCACTATTTTTCTTAATGTTTGGTATGCAAAATCTTTAGGCAACACTAGATATTTTCTATAAACAAGCTCATATGGTGAAAAATCAATGTTATTTTTCTAGGTTGCATTGTAAGCCTAAAGTGCTTCTCCCAATTTTTTAGACCAATCTAACTTATTCAAAGAGATAATATTTGTCAAAATGTTTTCCATCTCTCTATTTGTGACCTCTACTAGCCCATTTTCTTGGGGGTGTTAGGGAGAAGATTTTTTGTATCTTATCTGATAGTTTCTCAAGAATTCCTTAATTATCTTTGACACAAACTATGGTCCTTGATCAGATACAAGTGTTCAAGATGCTCCAAATATTTAAAAAATATTCTTGTATAGAAAATCAACAACTTTATCTTCTCTAGCAATAGAAAAATCTTTTACTTCAGTGCATTTGGTGACATAATCTATGATAGAAAGAATATGATGATTACCCCTTGATGGTGGATCAATTAGGCCTATAAAATCAATACCCCACTTCTCAAATGGTTCCAAAAATCTCCATTTTTATAGTAGGTCTCCCCATCTATTGACATGAACCACAATGCCTAATGTAGTGTACCACATCTTTTTAGTAGTAAGTTGTGCCAAAGATTTGATTGAATATCTTGATGATAGAATAATGTCTAGACTCATCATGACATTCTTGAATTATGTCAAAAACTCCATTTCTTGTAAACAACACTAAACAATATGATTAGGGGAATGTTTAAACATTAACCCATCTACCTAGACATACCTAGAGATTTAGCTAAACATCTTCTTCTTCCTAGAACTAAAATGGGTTGGACTGTTGATATATGATTGAAAAGATTATTTGATTAGAAAGATTGTTGAAAAAGACTATGTTTCAATCATTGTTTTGTCACTAATGTCAAATCTACTATATGCTAGTAAGATAATTGCTTATATGTTTCAAGTACTATCACTTAGTTGATTGATGAGGAGGATTTGATCAACATGATGTAAAAAAAGTACCTAGAAGAAAGGTTGAGTTATGATTATGTAATGAAGTACAAGAATCAATTAAGATAGTGATAACATAATGTATTGATGTTCTACTTGAGGTTACATAATGACTAGCTACACTTAGAAAGTTCAGAAGAATAAAGTTAAGCAAAGTTCATTTGCCAAGCTTGACTGAGTGGATAGTAGGTGTCGAGAAAAGTTAGTTCAAGCCAAGAAAAATTTAGTTGGTGCCAAGTGAAAGAAAATTCTAGTGGATGCCAAGTAAGTTAGTAGATGTCAAGCACCAATAAAATCTATGTAAGGAAACTTGGCAACAAAGAATATAACCATTTCCACATAACCCATAATAGATCTAGAATAAATACGGAATTAAAATCCACATGCAAGAGAATAGACAACATACCCACAAAATTGTGACACAAGATATACCCTAGGACACCCTCATTGAGGGAAAAACCCAGCCTCCAAAAGCATCCATCACCATGTATTATTCAGCAAAAAATACCATTTCCATACAACCATGGAAGCCTTCATGGCCATAGCCACAACCGAGCAAACTATGTGAACAAGCATGAATTCACACATCCCATGCCATGCTTTCAACCTTCACAAATGCTCCCTTGGCTAACCTGTCAAGCCTTGTCTCGATCGACTCTTGCCTTTTGTCTTCTCCTTTTCACTCTCTATCTCTACAACAACTACCCTTGTGGCTGCTTATATAGTAGCAAGTCCCACAAAACCACTTAGTGGTATTACATAAACCATGTGCTAAAACCATGTGCTACCTAACCCACTGACCCCACATTTAATATTGGGCATTTAATTCTTTTCCCCAATATTAAATAATTACATAAAATATTATCACAATGTTACAATACAACTCATCAAGTATATTCCATGGGAATCTTTTACATGTTGCACGTCCATCTAGGTACAACATTACATAATAAAAAATAAAATAATAAAATAACAATATTATGCAATGTGTGCAACACCCATTATCTCAACAATCTCCCACTTGTTGTATACATTGCATAGGGTCAATCCGTAGCCACATAAATAAACAAGGGAAGAATCCCTCCCAGCACATCCACCATCATGGATCAAAATACACCAAGTGCTCCATCCTGGCACCCACAACAAAATCAAAGTATCCAGCATCTCGAACATGAATGATCTCACCTCCTATTATGCCACTGCCACTGGACATACATAGAAGCCATCCAAAGAGAAAACCACCCAACCTGTCGCATTAGAAGATCATAAAATCCTGTACCAACTAAAATTCCAAGCACAAATAACTTGATTCAAAGGTAATCACATATATCCATAGTTGTCAAAATATCCATAGCTGAAATAACACCCACAGCAAGTGCCAAACCCATCCAACTATCCATACTTCAAAGGTATAACAAGTGAATCTCATATCACTAACATATCCAATCTATAACCTGCAATCACAAGCCTCAAGAGCAATACCTGCCACATATATACCAAGAAGCTCCCACTGCAAAAGATAATGTCAAATCTATAGCCAATCCACTCAACACATCTCAAATAAGTGAATCCATGTAGTATCAAGGACATCCACAATACATAAACTAATATCCTGCAAGAACAACTCTCATAACAAGTCTCCAATGCTCTCCCAAGTTCACCACAACCAACAGAGGAAAGAGATAAAGGAATAACCATGTCATCTCTCACATGACATACATGAACACAAACCAGTGATCACAATCTCTAACCAATCTCAAATCCAATGTAAGCAAAATTGAACATCCAGGAAGATAACCCAGACCAAAGAAACCATGCAAATCATAACCTGTATCATGTCCTTCTACACACACCTCTAGATGTAAACTATGCAAGTATGATCTCCTCCATAAAACTCCAACAAGAAGCCTCAACAACACCCAAACCATATCATATAACTAATCATGGATGTAAGCCTCTCACAAGAAGATCAAAATCAATAAACCATTCCTAAACCAAGGAATAAACCCAATATAAAACCATCTCCCAAACTGAACCAGCATAACAACATATGCATATGGAGATAACCAATGCTAAACCATCTCTCAAATGAACTCTCTAGAACTAACTAATGTACCATAGCTCAAGATCCATATCCATGAAAGACAAGCATAAATATAATGCAACTGAGAGAAACAATGGGCTATACCTCTCAAGTAGAAAACCGCCAAGTAGACCAAGAGTGGGGAATGAGAATGCTCATCAAGATACCCAAGTCTCCAACCAAGACTCATCTAAGAACAATCTCCTCTCAAGTTCATATCAGGTGACTACCCCTCAAACTTCCTGCTGAAACCATCAACCGTCCCAACAAATACTTCTCTAATCCAAGAGAAATCAGCATCACCACCATCTCTAAGTATCCATGAGCACCTGTAACCAATCAATCCATGCCAACTCCAAATGCAACATAGCAATATCATGAAGTATCTAGCTTATGATCAATGTACTCAATACCAAGAAACTAAACCAAGATCAATGTCAAAGTTCCAACCATGGCCTCAAGAACATAAACATGACAACATGATCTTACCATCTCAACTAAAGAGATAACATGCTCCACATGAACACACCATAACGTGTCACAACTCTAAACACATATCAAGAGTATACCATGACATAATAATGAAACCATCCTCATACCAAGGATAACATGCCAAATTAAAGCATAAAACACACCTTTGCCAAGAACCCTATGAGTCCTCAAGATGCAACCATCTCCATACACCATGAAGATAATCAAGAACTCCATGAGTCCTCAAAATCTAACCATCTTCATACCATGAAGATAACAAGTGCACCATGCAAATGTCAAAGATGCTTCTGCAACAACAGGATCTAAGACAAACCTCCAACATCTGCAAACACTCAATAAATATATCAATGCCAACAACTCCCACTCAACTGTGGAACCAAGTCACCTATGGCATCATAAAATCCATCATCTCCAAACCAAGAAGATATAAACCAAACCAGGAACTAATCTTGCACTGTCACCCCATCACTGTCCGTGTATCCAAGCTATCCATGACATATGATGAACAAACCATCCTCTAACCATGAGAATCAACCAAGGCATCAAACCATCAAAGAACTCAAAGTGCACATCATGAGCTCCTTAAAAGAAAACCAAATAACCATGATCCTCAACCAAGAAGATATACCACCATAACCAAATCAGAAAATCCAAGCTAATGAACATCAAGGATGTACCTGTATATCCAATCATGTCATGCCAAAATCCATGACACCATGATCACATCCATGAACCGAGCATTTGGCTCTCAAAGTGTCCAACTTGTCAGCATAAAATAGTCAACCACAGTCCTCTGCCATGACTGCACCTGGTAACAACATCTCATCCCTTCTACATGAAGATAAAATTATGTGACTTAGGGCATAGACAACCCAAATCCAAGCCACCAATCTGAATATGCATCAATAATGAAAGATCAATGGGCAAAGACAACCCATAACCAAGCTATAAATGCAACCTGTAAGTATAGACCGCTTACAACACTGCACAACTTGTAGATCCAACAAGTCATCATGCATATCCAAACCAAACACTAATAACCATATCATCATGAGACCAATCTGAAATATGAATTGAGTATACAATGACATCAAAACTTAAATCTCCAATGCCATAAACTCACAATGTTACCATAGCCAAAATATATTAATAAACTGTTCAGATTAATATATCAACAAATAAATCATGCCAAACCTACACCAAATTTGAACCAATGTTTAGAGCTCTCCAAGAGCTTTCCGTTGACTACTCAAAGTCCAAAATCCGACTCCGTATGCCCAAGTTATGCCTTAATCCATGCTCAAACTAAATAATATCTGACTTTAGGGCTCTTAAAACCTAACAAAATCTTAGAATCACATAACCAAACCTACACCATCTTGTAGTTCTTTGAATTAGCTTTCCAACGCTTATAAGAACTCTAAAATCTGATATTCTGAGAGAAATTTATGGCCATTTTACTAAGACAGTCTTTTTACCATTTTTAGTATATTTTTTATTTTTTATTTTTTCAGTGACGAAAATTTTGACGGGATTAAATTTGACGGCCATCATGGGCTGAAACTAAAAAACTCTTTCATTTCCTCTGAACATGGCCAAACTAGGGCATATTATATATCAAATTTTATGGAAATGTCGACCCAGATCCAATGGTGAGGTCTGTTTTTACCCAGGAGGTCATTTCTGCATGCTACCCCCCAAAATCCTCATTTAAATGAAACATCCAAAAAACTCTTTTGTCCAACAATTTCACATACCTAAAATATTTCAACATCCCATCATAACAACAAATCCAAAAACCATCAGATCTGCAATAAAAACTCATATATCTTGCCCTTTCTTTTATCCTCTCATGCATTCCCATGGATTCAATCTAGGGTTACAATAATAAAACCATAGCTCTGATACCACTTGTAAGAAAACTTGGCAACAAAGAATATAACTATTTCCACATAACCCATAATAGATCTAGAATAAATACGGAATTAAAATCCACATGCAAGAGAATAGACAACATACCCACAAAATTGTGACACAAGATATACCCTGGGAAACCCTCATTGAGGGAAAAACTCAGCCTCCAAAAGCATCCATCACCATGTATTATTCAGCAAAAAATACCATTGCCATACAACCATGGAAGCCTTCATGGCTATAGCCACAACCAAGCAAACTATGTGAACAAGCATGAATCCACACATCCCATGCCATGCTTTCAACCTTCAAAAATGCTCCCTTGGCTAACCTGTCAAGCCTTGTCCCGCTCGACTCTTGCCTTTTGTCTTCTCCTTTTCACTCTCTATCTCTACAACAACTACCCTTATGGCTGCTTATATAGTAGCAAGTCCCACAAAACCACTTAGTGGTATTACATAAACCATGTGCTAAAACCATATGCTACCTAACCCACTGACCCCACATTTAATATTGGGCATTTAATTTGTTTCCCCAATATTAAATAATTACATAAAATATTATCACAATGTTACAATACAACTCATCAAGAATATTCTATGGGAATCTTTTACATGTTGCACGTCCATCTAGGTACAACATTACATAATAAAAAATAAAATAATAAAATAACAATATTATGCAATGTGTGCAACACCCATTATCTCAACAATCTAGTTGATGCCAAGTAATTTTACATTTGATGTTGAGTAATGTAGTATGTGCTAAGCATCAAAAGATTGATAATGTCGAGTTGCTGCATTATGAAAAAGATCAAAGATTCACCAAATAAAAGCCAACAAGTTTGTTTTCTTGGAACTTTTGAATCAGGAGGAAGATAAGATTGATGAGCTAGTGGCACAAAATCTTATGTAAACTATTTTGAAGGTGAATTCAAATGGATTCTAAGAGAAGTTTCTAAAGAAGACAATATATGGGGCAAATACATTGTATCCTACCTAATCCATCAAAAACCCTAATTTTGATGATTGATAATGAGCAGGAAAATGTTCTAATTTCCTATATTTAGGAATGTCTAGTCATGAAGTAAAGAGTTAGAGAGTTTTGATGCAAAAATCTAATAAGGAGAAGGAAAGGGGTTTTGCTTTATCAAGTGACCCAAGTGAAGAAGTCTGCAATGGTGTACTAAGCAAGAAGGCTTAAGAGGATGAATGCTTGAAGAGTGAACAAGCTATTAGAGCTATAAAGATTAGAAGTCAAGTAGAGTTGAGGACTTAAAAGAGATCTATAATCTACAAGTAAGGTTGTAAGTTATATCAGATCAAAAGCTCTACTATTACATTCTAACAATTGTATCAGCCTAGAGTAAATCCTTTGGAGTAAGGTTGACTTAATACTCATTAGAAAATCCTTTAATAAGGTGGAATTCCAAGTGAATGGCCTAAAGTCATCTAACAAGACTCTTTTAGTAGGGTGACTAAAATCCCTTAACCGAGTCACATTTAACAATGTGTATTGTAACCTTTAACAGGGTTGGCCTTTAATAGGGCATCACTTTAGAACAGTAAAAAAGGAGTAGGATGTTACTAGTGGTTTTTCCCAAATTAGGTTTCCACATTAAGTCATTGTGTCAAATGTGTTGATGGATGTGTTGTGTTTCATGCTTTACATTTCTACAAGTTTATTTGATAGCAACATATAAGTTTTAGTTGATACACAATGAATGCATGCATAGGTATGAATGTTTTATGGGTTCACTAAATTGTGAAAAGTTTTATTTGTACATCTAGACCTTGAATAACTGATTCACCCCCCATGTCAATTATTTTAAAATAATTCCAACATTGGACATCTTCTTGTTACCAAAATTTTTTCTATATCAGCAAACGAAGGTGATTGTATTGAAATAGTAAACAAATGTTCATCTCAGAAAACATCATCCACTAGATTATCATGTCCCTACAAAACCATTCTTGATATGAAATATATAACAACATTATCTTTTTTCCAACTTAGCAATGAAATTTATATAAACTTCTTGCAACAAGAGAAACCATTAAATTATCCTACCTCCTATAACTACTTTATTCATTAGATACCTCATAGTAGAATGACCAATGTAAATAAATACTTTGTACCCTATTATATGTTAGTATGAATGTTGATGATACTAAGCATTGGAGTGTATTGACATGTTGTATTCATGACTGTGTTTTTTATTGATGTCAACATAGCATGGTTTCTATAAAGACTGGCTAAGTAATAGACATTAATGGTATAGAAATTTTTTTGATTTTCTAGTGATGTGCAGCTATGGACATGCTTGATACAATGTCCTAATGACATGGTCAAGTGCATAGATTCTAAGTCGAAGGCATATGGAAGGTGTACTTGATTTATAGAGAGTAGTTCAAAGATAGAGTATTAGGAAAGAAGTTCTTGATGTTTGTTTGGTTTCTTGCATCTAAGATGCAATGAGAAGATGTGTAGTCAAGTAGTGCCAGAGGATAGTCATTTGGTGATGTCAGTGAATGCACAAGCCCTAGTATCACACATGTGAAGTTTTTTATAGACTTTAAACTGGCAGTGCTATTTTAATTATAATTTATCAATTATCTTATTATAATTATTTGGGAAATCCTCAAGGTCAACTTAAGGAATTATTATGAATATATTGTATAAATGAAATGTGTTTTCCTTGTTTTTAAGTATCCATTTTTTGTATGAAGTGTGAAGTGCAAAAAAGAGCAGAGTAATTACTAAATGCATGTAAGTGATCCAAGGGATTATTAGAAGTGAGATTTGTGATCTAGTTACAAGATTAGAAGGAGAAAAAGTCTAGTTGATAGGAAAGAGAAAGAGGAAGGAACAATACCGTACAATTCTATTATTCTACAAGGAAGAATATAGAGATCATTTTGACAGTGAGTTCATTGGTCTTACCCTTGAAGTTTTTTGGGTAGTGGGTCCAACTATCTTCCACAACTCCTAATAAGGTTGGAATCTCTTGACATAGACTCATATGTACTAAATGTACTCATAGACTCCTATCAAGGTCCATCCTCTAACATGGAACATTTATATTAGTACATCATCTTTGTGGGTACCATCCCCACCTAGGTTTTCCCTCTGATCAAGGGTTTCCCTAGTTAATATATATGGTGTTATTGTGTATGAGTATCTTGTTGTGGTTTCAATTTATATTTCTCATATAGTTAAGTTTGTTTAAGGTTGATAATTGTGATAATAGTTGGATAAATAATTCACCCCCCACCCCCCCCCCCCCCCCCCCCCAACCCCTGACTCTTAGTTATATTAATGGTCTATATATTATAACATTATATAATGTCTAGATTTCTTAATGGAATAAAATACAATAATTAATTATTTTTTACTTGTGTGTAGTTCTTTTTAGAAGACTCAAATTCCTACTAATATAGTAAATATCATGCATTATGTTGACCTTGTTTTTCACCTATTTGAAATCCTTGAAATTCATTGTGAAAATACATTTTAACCCATCTAAGAAACTAGGGTTTGCAATTCTCATGATCAATCTTATCCTAGAAAATTCCTAAGTATTATGCCCTACTATCTCATATTTCCCTAGGTAATTTGAATTCTTTAAATTGACCACAACTTTAATTGAGGTGGGAGATTTTAAAATCCCTAGACATTACTATAAAATGCATTAAAAAAACCCTAGTATCTTGTTAGTTTTATTCCATAAGGTTTTTCTTTCTTATTTTTGAATTTCTTGTGAAATTACATTTTTTGCCCAGCTCATAACTCTTTCTTAACCAAAGGTTTTATCACGGTTTCCCCTTGTCCTACAAGAGTTACTTTATAAATCAAAGTTGTGAAGTTATAATGACAACCCTTGATCTTCCCTAAGATTATGGGTTGTCGTTATGTCTCTATGAAAAGGTGCTATGTTTTAACTAAAGCAACATAATGACAAAGTGAAATCTATCAATATGGTCTAACTGTTGTTAAAGCATCTAAAATCAACAACACCATAGATTAGATTAAATATCTATGGTTGTTTCTATATCACTATGTAGAGTTAAAATATATTTAATCTTAGCAAGATAATGACATGATGATGTGTGTCCAAGGTGGGCCAATTTAATTAGTAGAGGGGTAAGGTTGTCAGACAAGTGACAAATGTTCATTCATGATTCATTTTTTTACAAGGAGATTTAATTTCCAAAGTTTTATTTTAGTTATTCATTGTATTAGAGATCTATGGTTGTCACTATGTCACTAATGAGAAATAAAAGAGCTTTAACCTTGGTGATATAGCAACAATGCAACATGTGGTATAGGTGGGACTAGTTTTTTTGAGTAAAATACAACACTAACAAAAGATGATATGAGTCATTAATTTAAAGGCACAACTATGGTTTTTGTTATATTTATATGGAAATAAGTAAGTTTTTTAACCATAACAACATAGGGACATGGTGATGCATGTCCCTATGGGCCATCACAGTCCATAATGCAAAGCTTTTCTCAATCATTAGATCTAAGGCTATCATTATGTCACTAAGAAGAGTTGCTCAAGTTTTAACCATAGTGACATAATGACATCGTGACATGTGTCCCATATAATAGGACCATTATAAAAAGGATTTTGAAAAATAAAAAGGTTTCCAAATGTCATAATATGATTAGTTTGACTACTAGGCCAAAAGGTGAAAGGTAGTTAGCTTGTAGATAAAGTCTTGTTTGTTAGATTTTTGCATATCAATGACCTTTTTTTTTTTTCGAATTGAAACATGCTTTCCTACTCATTGTAAGACATTTATGAGAATAGAAGGCCTCTCCTACAAATTGATATGAAAGATATAATGAAAATGTTGATAATCTCATTCTAGTTTGCTGAAGAATTGGAGTGTGGTGCTTTCTGATATTGTTTTCTATCTAAAGCCAAATTATAATTTTTTTATAATAGCAACCTACTACAACAACTAGATACAAATATTTTGAGATTAGTAAGTAATTTCCTATCATTAAGAATAATTTGGATATCTTGTTTCTATTAATTACAATGCCTCCAAAGAAGGGTTTCTCTAGGAAAAGGGATTATATGTATAGGAATATTCATGATGATTTCCTAGAAAAATTGAATAAGTCTACAAATGAAACTATGCAAGTGAAAAAATGAGTCCCTATAAATCCAAGATTAAATGTAGCTAAGGGTTTATATGATAGAGGAAACTAGAATAGGGATGGAATAGCATAAAAATTGGTTTGCAACTCTTCAAGAAATAGTTTTCAGAAAGAAAACTATTCGCCCCAAATGGAAACATTTGGAATTTTGACCTAGGGAAGTTAGTTGTTCTAGGAGTGTTTATGGATTCAAAACTCCTCACCTCTGCATCTCAAATGTACAACCCAATAACAAAAAATGTAAGCAGGATATATGGGGAATGTCTAGTAAAAATTACACTCAAGGAAATTCAAGAAGTATTTGGAATGGATCCTACTTCATAGTATCATGAAGTCATTAATTTTTAGGGTTTAAAGAAGGTTTATCACTCTTAGAAAGATCAAATTAGGCAAGGGGCATTGAGGGGACATCTTGCTACTATTAGAAGTTTGACATTTATCACATCCTCTACCCAAGATCCTTTTAAGAAGCAAAATTTCAACTCCTATGCTATAGATATATATGTCCTTATGTAGGATTTTTGGTGAGGATGAGTAGGACTATATGCCAATCAAATTCATGTACATGATGGTGAAAATTTCATCTTTTGAAGTTAGTACCATTTTTTACTTTTCTTCTTTTTCTAGATAAAGAAATCCAAGTAGGATTAATTGGGATTGTGAAAGGAAAATTTGAAAAACATTTGGATGTTTTTCTATGTTGATGCACATGTTTATTTTCAAAGGAGTCAATTACTTTGAGAAAGAAATGAAATTGACAAGAGAACATGAGGGAGAGCCTCTGCCAGTTTAGTTGTGAAGTGTAGATATGAGATGGGATACAAGTGAGGCTAGTTTTGTAAGGTTTGACATATATTTTGTATCTAGGCTAAGTAGTATCTTGTCAAATGATAATCCAAGGATTCCTATGTTTTTGTTAGATTTCATTAGACCCATTGAATCTCCTAATATTTTGAAAGTCTCCCATAATTCGGAAGATATCATTCCATATCTGGTGTCTACTATTTTTAGGGTATATGGATTTTAAGGGACCCCACATGTGTTGCCTTACCAAGTGCCTTTTAAGGTAGGCTTAGTAGAAATTTCGTGGAAAATAGGTGGATTGGCAGAAATAGAGTTAACTTGTAGATCAACAGGTTCCATCTTTCCAACTTGCACTATTGCACACCAATTTGTAATAACAAAGGGTAATTGGGTTTTCTTGTACAAACTAAGCACATAATGGGAATGCAATCTAAATTTGAAAATTTATTAGAGGAGAATATTACATTATTACATTAATCATCTTCTTTAAGGTCTAGATCTTCTAATCCAAGACATCAATTGTCTTCATCTTCTACATCTAAAGACCTCTTGAGAGAGAAAACAAGTAATAACTCCTTTGAACATATAACAATAACTTGTTTAGACATTCAAGACCAAGTTCACTACTCAAGACACTTTCAAGATACATGAGTGAAAGACTTAAGAGAATTGAACACAAAAAGAAAGCCTTCCTAGACAAAAAAGCTACAAAGGAAGAACAATTTAGATTTCTAGAGTTGGAGAGACAAGCCTTGTTGGAGATAGAAAGGAAAACCTTCTAAGAAGAGCGTGATAGACTCTTGGCTCAAAAAGTTGATAAATTTAACAACATGCATGTTGGTGGTGGAAACAACTCTTGTCAATCAACCCCTCCTAAGACTCCATGAAGTGGAAGATGTTCAAGAATACTTTCACAATCTCCTAGTTCTAGAGGAGAGGGGCTTCAAGACATGATCATTATAGGATACCAACACCTCCTAGGATTTCAAGACAATATTTGAAGCATGTTCACCATGGTTCATAGTATGAAGGAGGTAGTTCAATTTTTTACCATGACTCTCAAGATTTTATGAGAATGTAACAAAATTCTTCTTTCCAAGAGTGTTTGGAGAAGTATATATATATATTATGCATTCCTAAATAATTTAATTGATAAGGGCACTAAAGTTACCTACAACTATGATCTAGATAAAAAAAATTAGGAGCCAAGATCCATCTTTGAAAAAATAGTTTAATCAAGTGAAGAGTACAATAGACAAGTTCATGGCACCTAAGAGTTCCTTCTCACTTGATTTGATTTGTCCTAATCCTTTTGATAAGAGTGTTGATATGAAAGACTTTAATAGAAAGGTTGAGATCAACCAATATGACAAGTGTGATGGGAATGGAGATCCAAGTGATCATGTGTGTTAGCTTTATATCATGAGCTTTAAATTTCATCATGAAGACTCATACCTTATGAGATTATTTCCAAGGAGTATTAAGGGTCAAGCAATGGAGTGGTTCACCAACATAACTCCTCCTCTTAAGAATTTCAAAGACCTTGTTCATAAATTTGTTCAATACTTCACATGAAACCTTTCAAGATCTATCACCCTATTGAACTTGTCTAACACAAAGCAAAATCAGCGAGAATCCTTTGTCACTTTCTTCCAAAGATGGAAACGACAATTCTCTTGCTACCCTAGGACTATCCTTGAAAAAGAGAAGATTGAAATAATTATTAGCAACATGATTCCCAAAATTTGGTATGAAGTTAAGAAGATGGTTTTTGAGTCTTTTTACATGATGGTTGAAACCACATTTTGAACTAAGGATGTTTTGAAAGAACAAGGAATTTTGGCAAAAAATAGAAATAATAACAATAATGGCCAAAGTAACAACAAAAAAGATAAAGGAAATAATTCATATTAGAATAGAAATAAACAAGTGGTCAATGATGGAGTTTTGGACTCCTCCAAATCTAATGATCAAGGTGTCATTCATTTGGTTAGTGCTAATCAACAAGGAAGTAAGCCAAGATACCAAGATAGGCTAAAGGGAGTGTTAAAATATATAGTCCACTAATAGAACTGAGTGGGTGGGGGGGGGGGGGGGCATGAATCAATCATCCAATTGTAATTAGAAACATTGACCTTAAACAAACCTAATCACATGAGTAATATAAACTAAAACCACAACAAGATACTCACACACAATTAACACTAGATATGTTAACTAGGGAAACCCTTGATCAGAGGAAAAACCTTGGTGGCGATGGTACCCATAAGATGATATACTAATATGAATATTCCTTATTAGAAGATAGACCCTATTAGGAGTCTACTACAATATTCAATACATATAAGTCCCTGTTAGGAGTTGTGGAAGATAGTTGAACCCACTACCCAAATAGCTTCAAGGTTAAGATCAAAGAACCCACTATCAAACAATCTCTATATTATTCCTTACAGAATAATAGAACTAAAATGTACTTCTTCCTCTATCTCTATCATATCAATCATACTTCTACTCCTTCAAATCTTGTAACCAGACCTCATACTTGGCATCCAATGATCCCTTGGATCACTTATATGCATTCTTCTTCTTCTTGAACTGTGCACTAATACTTCACATTCCATTTGATCCTCTCAATATAAGTCTCTATAATAATAAAGAAAACAATTTTCCTTTATACCATATCTTCATAATAATTCATTGAGTTAGCCTTTAGGCTTTCCCAATTAATTAAAAATAAGATAATTAATTAATTCATAATTATGACAACACTGTCAACTCACAGTCTATACAAAACTTTACACATGTGAAACCATGTCTTAGACACATGCTAGCATCACCACATGATCATCCTCTATCATTGTTATCTATGCATCACCTTCATTACATCTCAGATGAAAGATAGTGATAGATCATTAGAACTATATTTTCCAATGCTCTATTTTTGTACTACTTATAGTAAAACAAGTGTAACTTCTATACATCATTGAATTAGACTTATTCCTTTTAACCACGTCATCAAGAAAACCTCAAGAACATGTTCTCCATTGTGCATCATCTAAAAAATTTTGAGCTCTTGCACATACTAATATTATTGACTACTATTCTTCTAGTATTAATAGCATTACTGCTATGTTGACATCAATGACAAATACAATCATGAATGCAACATATCAATACTCTTCAATGCTTAGGATACTTCCCTAATGTAGTATCATCGTGATTTATTCTAAAAAACTCCCCCTTTGGCATTGATGAAAACATAGATGAAAAACATCTAAGTTCTAAGAATACCAAACTATACTATACTATAGTTATCTTCTCAAATCCTCTTCATCAATCTAAAATCTTCTAGAACATTGTACTATTCTTCTTCTTCTTTTAGGATCAGCAATAGTTTTTCACAATAGATGACTTACAATAATTTCTACCTATAACTATGCACTTATACTTCCTTCTATGCACTTACATATTCTTCTATGCACTTACAATTCTTCTGCACACTTACATGAATATTTCTAAATCTCCCTAAAGATATCTCTCTCGCCCATTCCCATCACAACAAGTGCCTCTCTTCTTATGTATATTCACTCAATATTTTTTCATGGACATTCTCCCCCATTGACATCAATGTTAAAGGTGTCAATCATAATACTAGTTGTTATATGCCAATTGCTAATATGCTTCTCAAATCACCAACCATCTTAAGTGTCCAAAGACACTATTCAATAACAAATACCAAGAGTCCTTCATGACTCAATACATATTAGATACTTCCCCATACAGGATAATACTATTGGACTAATACACTCCTTGCATTAATACACTCCTACTATTGGACTAATACACTCCTTGCATTAACTACTCTAAATTAGGTAAGGGAATAACCCCTAGCATACCTCTTAGGTACTCAAAAATATCTTTAGGAAAAGGCTTCATAAAGATATTTGCAATTTGATCTTTAGTGCTTACATATTCTAGCCTTATTTCTTTCTTTGTTGCCTTCTCTCTCAAAACATAATACTTTATGGATATATGCTTTTTCTTAGAATGTAATATTGGATTATTAGGCATACTTATTGTACTTGTGTTATCATATTAAATGATAATAGGTTCTATAAACTTAATCCCAAAATCCTTCAACATTTGTTTCATCCACATAACATGATTACAGTTATTTGATGCGGCAACATACTTTGCCTTAGCTATACTCTAAGATATAATTCATGTCTCTTGCTCAACCAAGAAACCAATCTTCTTCTAAGAAAGAATACTCAAGCACTGGTGCTCTTTTTTTCATCTATACTACCTACCCAATCTACATCAATATATGCACACAGGGTGAAATCACTTCATCTATCATACCATATTCCATAATTAGATGCACTCTTCAAATAATTGAATATCCTCCTTACTATTGAATAATTATACTCTTGTGGATCAGCTTGAAATCTTGCTACAATACCAACTACAATCCCAACTACATTAGCTATATCTATTCTGGTGTGAGTTAGATATTAAAATCCTGTAATCATAGATCTATACTTCTTTTTCTCAATAGTATGTAGCTCATCTTTACTGGATAATTTTTGACCAATTATCATGGGTGTACCAATAGGTTTGCAACTTTCCAAACCAAATATTTTCAACAAATCTTTTAGATATTTAGTTTGTGAAATAAATATCCCATCTTTATTCTACACAATCTGCAATCCTAGGAAAAACTTCATTTTTCATCTCTTCAGCAAACTTGTCACTTTCTTCATCATTTCCTCCAAATATTATGTTATTGAAAAATATTTTAATGATAAATAGACCATCATAAATTTTTCTTAAATACAAATTACCATCTGTTGTACCTTTGATAAATCCAAGTTTGATAAATATTTGTCCAATCTTGCATACTAGGTTCTAGGTGCTTGCTTCAGACCATACAGTTCTTTCTTTATTCTACATAAAAAATCTTTATCTTTTGTCAAAGGGAATCCATTAGGTTTCTCAACATAGACTTCTTCTTTAGGTTCTCCATTAAGAAAAGATAACTTGACATCCATCTGATAGACCTTGAAATTCTTTCTTGTTGCATAACCCAAGAACATCCGTATTGCTTACATTCTTGCCACGGGTGCATAGGTTTCTTCATAATCTATGCCTTCTTGCTATTACTAACCTTTGCAAACAAGTCTAGCCTTATTTCTCACAACTTCTCCTTTCTCATTCATCTTATTTCTAAATACCCATTTGGTTCCTATCATATTCTTTTCTTTAGGTCTACAGACTAATTCCCATGTCTCTTTCTTCACAATCTAATCTAGTTCTTCTTTCATAGCTTGCATCTAGTGATCATTCTTACATGCCTCATCTATGTTCTTAGGTTCCACTTGAGAAATTAGATACAATTCCTCATTTATCATGTTCCTTGTCATCAGACCTTTATCCTTGCCTCCAATTATCTACTCTAGAGGGTGATTCTTTGTCATGTTTTTACTAGAAGTAGGAGTTGTTCATCTAAACTTTGATCTCTATTCTTCTCTATGCTCAATAGATACTTCATTTTAAAAATCATTATTAGTCTGAAAAAGAACTTCAACATTCTATCTAACAAATCTAGAATTATCCTCTTTTTCATTAGAATTATAATCTACCATCTTCTCTTTAGTACCAAACTTTTCATCAATCGTTATATTTATGCACTCAAATTTTGTCTTAGTTCTATAGTTGAAACATCTATATGCTTTTCTTTTCAATGAGTAACTAAAAAATATACCTTCATGGCTTCTATGATCAAACTTACCAATATCATCATTGACTCTCTTTATGTAACATTTACTTCCAAATATTCTTAAATACTTGACTAATGGTGAGTGACCAAACCATAACTCATAAGGTGTCTTGCTCATATCTTTTTTGATCTGTAGTCTACTCAGAGTATATACCACAATGTTAACTACTTCTCTCCAAAATGCCTTTTAGACATTATTCTCAAATAACATTGTTCTTGTTACTTTTGCTACTAACTTGTTCCTTCTTTCAATAATCCCATTTTATTCAAGTGGTCTAGGTGAAGATAATTGTCTTTTGATTCCATTCTCTTCATAGAACATGTTGAACTCTCTAGAAATGAAGTCTCCTCCTCTATTTGATCTCAAACACCTAATCTTAACACCAGATACATTTTCAACTCTATTCTTGAACATCTTAAGTTTTTCAAAAGCTTTATACTTTTCTTAAGAAATGCTACTCACATCATCCTAGTTAAATCATCAACACAAATCATAAAGTATATATCACCATAGAATCCTCTGGTTCTTGTAGGACCACTCAGATCTACCAAAAATATAATAAGGAAGTAAACTCTGAGAGGGTAGGGGGTGAATCAACACTTAAAACTTTCAACTTAAAAAACTATTCACCACACATCCATCTCACAATCTATGCATATAAAATAAAATGAAAAATTAAGCCTATTTACATCCATAGCATGAAAGTAAAACAATCAACACATGTATGACACAATATATTTGCTTACCTAGAAACCCTCCAAGGAGAAGGTAAAACTGGGGTGGGGATGACATCCACAAATCTTCACTACTACAATAATAAAGTGTATCCAATGGAGGTTACAATGTTTGATCATGAAACATGATCTACCCTGTGAAAGGTCTATCCTATTAAAGGCTTACAAGACTATTAGATCTTAACCTATTAAATGATTTCAACACCCTACTAAAAGTGTGCATGGTAAAAGGACTTTAACTTACAATAAAGTAAGCACCCTATTAAAGGATTTACAATATCTTGTCAAGACTTCTCTATTAAGTGATTTAACTGATTCACCTATTAGAATGTCTCAGCAATGATCCTTTATCTAACACTCTATTTCTTATGTCAAATCACCTCTATCCTAATGTGTACTTGATCCTTTCTAATAAGATGTATCTCTATTGTCTTTTGATTCCTCTCCTCTATTCTCCTTTAACTAATTTTTTAATGTAACTCAATCATAAAACCTTAGTCACCATGAATGCTCTATTTGTGAATGGAAACCCTCTTAAATTTTCTTTAAGAATTTGTTAAAATTTTAGGGTTTATCCTCCTTAAGAATATCTAGGTGACTTAGGGTTAGGTATGAATCAATGGTAGTGATTTACCCATATTGACACTTAATCCTTCCCTTTTTCTAATTGGATGCACATAATGCATAGGGATTCACAATTAAGATTTGTCCTTATCATCAAAGATCATAAAACAATCCTTAAGTTGGCCCAAAAATGGTTTACATAGAAGTTTGTGCCATTACAAACATCTATGTCAAAACTATGTAACTTGGCACTTGCAGTCCTTGATGCTCCGCATCAACTACAACTTCAATGTTGTAACTTGACCTCTAAATGAATCGACATCCACTAATCACTTGGAATTTTAATAGCTCAATACATACCATCTACTCAGCACTTGAGTGACTTAGCACTTACTAGTTACTCAACTCATACTAAATATTTGTCACTTAGCATATATTATCTAACTTATGCTCAACATGTATTACTTGTTCAACATGAACTAAGGAAATGAATTAAGTATATTTTCACTCATATGTCAAAACCAATATGAAATTAACAATATCCCCCTTTGATATGAGTGGAAAAATACTTGGTCATGTATGGATAACCTTTAGTCTTTCAAGTATAACTCTTATAATATCTACTTACATACAAAGTCTCAAAATTTAAAAAATTTGCAAAAACACTTATGAATTATCAGTCATACCTCAAAATGCAATAACTCTCCCTAAGTTGATTATGTTGTTTTGTAACTGAATCAAAATTCTTCTTTTTGTTGAGTAGATTTCTATTAGCTAATCTGCATACTCTATTTCTGTCATAGTTGAACTTTTCTCAAAAATGCTATCTCCCCCAAAAATATTACCTCTCCATCATATCACCCCCATACTTATCTCTCCCTTTAACTCTTATTTCTTTACCATTTGGACATTGATGTCAAAGGGTTATACACTTAGAGTGTATTTGTCCAAAAAACAATTATGGACCTCAAGGATGATTTTCAAAGTAGCATCCCAATTGTCACAAGCTACCTCTAATGATTTGATTTGGATGGCCAACTTAGTAGCAAGGTAAACTAAGCCTTCATGAGAAGAAATATGTGGATCTTTCTTCATGACTATTTCAGCAAAAGGCTAATTCCTTTAGCAATATTTCCATATGCAGAGTCAGAATAGACTAGACATTGATCAATTTAGCCTTGATGTTTTATTCATCTATATGTAACATTGCTAATTGACTCTAGGAGTTTAGGAGATTCCTGAAATGTTTCTCACTTTGGGCTAGAGGTTTTGGTAGAGTTATACTAGATGACTGTATATGACTCTCCAAACTTAGAATGTGGCTCCTGATTTCTTGTGTGAAGAGTGTGGGATTGCACAATTTGGCATACAAAGAGAAAATTTTCTCTAGTACCTTCTTGAAACTATCAAATTTGGTTGCTAACTCAACCTATGATAATGAAATAGAACTTGATATCTTTTCATCAACCTTGTTTTGAAACTTTCTTTCAAATCATTAAAGTAATTTTACATTTGAATCTAGGTTTGTGTCATTTATCTTCACAACTATGCTAGTTAAGTGATCTATGATCGACTTTGTCACTTCTGGTGCTCACAGACTAAATGCATCAAGAAAAATATGGTTTATATCTATCAAAGCTTACTTCTACCTATGCTCATATCTGAGCAATTTTTGGTTCATCTTATTTGCAAGAGCATCCTAAAGTATTCTCATCTATCCAATAGTGATGGTTGCAAAATCAAACTTGGGAAACTCAATCACTTCATCCAAGTTCACATCAAAAAATGATGTAACCTCATCTACCTTAGATGTACTTGGACTCAACCTTGATAATTGTAGGGGTATAACTTCTATACTTGGCCTATGAAGAGCTTGACTTGGAGGAGTAGAAGATGATGGAAAAGTCACCAGTGTTTGTATTGCTAATTTCTCCTCAGGTTTTGTAGTCATACCTAGCTCTTTAGTCTTATCCTTTGCTTTCTCTTCATTCATAGATGTGTGTTGATCTTGTATTGTAGGTGCAAGAGTACCTACCTAACTTGTTAGAACTTTTGTTCCTTCATTCTCTTTTGTTTCATCTTTATGCTCTCCAACTATCTCATTTTCATTTTCCTTTACATTAACTAAGACTAGAGTACTTTGTGCCAATGTACTGATAGATGATGTTGTCTCCTTCCTTTTATATACCACAAGGGGTAATGTAAGTTGTATCAAGGTGAATTGAGGAGGGGATGTAGATGTTGCTTGTTTCTATACTTCCTCCCTTGTAGATACCTTGTCTTCCTTCTCAATCTCATCAACACTCACCTATATAAGATTTTTACAAAGTTTAGCTTGGGTAGTCGATTCTCGCAGTATCTTCTTCAAGTCTTCCTATCAAAGGGGATTGATGTTCTGAGTGATAGTATCAAAAAAAAAAAAAATCTTTACAGTACCAATTTTTGTATTCACCTCATATTGTAGACTAGCACTTGGTATTAGTGTGTCTAGTAAACTTTGTTCTATCTATTAGTCATCCTTAGCTAGCGCAATTGGATCATCATGTGTTTATGTGCCTTCCTCTTGTGTGAATATCTTAGTGTCAACTATGATCACCTCAGTTACCTATTATTCTTCATCTTTTTTCTCGCCTTCCTCAATAGGTGCCTACATTATTGCCTTGGGTGTTATCAAACCATATAATGATTTCCAAATCAGAGTGGTCTTTTGTACAACATCCTCAATATTATTTTGTAGTATATTGAATTCTCTATATTTTGGTGCAAACTTTCCTACATTCCTCTTTATTGCCTTGGCCATTGTTTCCCTATCTAATTATGGCATCACTTGGACAAGTGTAGTCTCTCTGATTTTTCTTTCTATATTGAGACTATATTGCCACTTTCTCTCAAATCTATTAGATAATTCCTTTGGTAGAAAGTTGGATATCTCAATTGGAGTTTGTTTGAATGTTGCTATCATGGCATATATTGACTCCTCAACTTGGTTCCTCTCAAATTTTCTAAGTTCATCAAATTAAATATGTGTGAGACTAGATAAATCAACATTATTCATTATGTTCTCACATATATTGTCTAAATCTGAGGAGGGACAGTGAATTACCACTTTAAATTGGTTGTTTCTATTAGATTTAGTCCTCTCTTCATTAGATTCAATTGGAGCTATGTACTTTCTCTTTGGTATCTTCTTAGGCTCCTCTTCTTTGTTAGCTGATCTAGCCCTCTTCTCTTTTGGCTTATCTACCTCTTGAGCCTTTTTTATAGTAGCTCATGTGCTTTCTCTTGTGGTGTGAATAGTAGGCTTTGGTTTTGTAACCTTCCTTGGTTTGTTAACTACTAGGGTCTTAGCTTTCCTCTTCTTTTTCTTAGGTGCTTCATTGGCTTCTTCTCCCTCAACACCTTTTCTACTTCTTCTAATTGATCTTCTCCTTGACCTTGAGTTAAGGCCAATGGTTCTTGAACAAGTATATATTTTTCTTCTTTATCATCATCATCATCATCTTCTTCTTCTTCATCTACTCCTTCACCAAATTTCTCTTAAATTTTATTGACAATCTTGTTCTTCTTTCTAATGACTGAGGTAGTTTTCAAATCCATTGTTATCTTATATTTAGCCATGTCACAGTTCCCAAAAGTAGTAGCCTTAGCATCTACATCTTTAGGCTTCATCAACATTAATCTCATAACCTAGTGGTCTTAACCACCTTACCCTTGGAACAATAACTTGAACATATGTAAAATTAGTGTCAACTAGAAAGAAAACATCATTGAAATGTTTCTCAACTACTAAAACTTGTATTCTTAGACTTTTCTTCATTGATTTCTTGAAATATTCAAAGTAGCTAGCCATATCTAACTCAAAATTATTTCTAAGTTGGTCAATAAGTTCACATATCTACACTGCAATAGATCTATTTGTTTTCCACACAACTTTACCAAAAGTAGGAAATGTATTCTATACATAAAAGAATATACATACAAGAACTGAACCTAATTTACATTGTGCACTCTTGGTCTTCCTTATTTCTTTCAAATGTTTTGACAACTATTGCATCTCTAACTCAGCGCGGTCATAAGAGCGATCCTTCTTTTGCAAGGTCATAAGTGTGATCCTTCTTAACTATCTTATAGCCTGTGTCAACACCAATACATGGTACACTATTGAGCTTATTGGATTGATAGAATTTATGTGCTATAATCCTCACTACAAAAGCAATTAGGAGATCTAAGATAGTATCAATTGTCATGCATATTTTGTTCCACACTACCCCTGTATTCTTCTCAATGACCTCTTTAGATTCACTTCTTATGGTTTTAGGTCGATCAAGTGTTGGATACCTAGTTACTCTATGTACAATTTTCTTTGTGATTTTCATTGGTCCATTATCCAAACATATAGAATTATGATGAATTCTACTCAGAACTATCTTTATCCATTTAGTCTTGAAAACATTGGGAAAATTTAGGGCACAAGTCAACCCTTTTCTCTCTACGATTTTGAGTTCATCTTTTAGTTCTCTATTTTCACATAATTTCCCATAGGTTTCCCTAATCTCCATGTCTCTTATGCTACCCAACTTACATGTGTAGAGATATCTTACATCTTGAATCATCAAAACTTAAGGTGGTATCATTGACAATGCACCAGATGGATCTTGCTTGTAAGAAATATCAAGAATGGCTCTAAAGTTTGGTTGTCTGATCTCATTTCTTATCAATTACACATCCAAAAATTCTTTACCCTCTTTAACCTAGGAACTAAAGAACTAGATGTCATTATGTAAATAGGGTTTGTGAAAATTAAAACTACATAGATTGACACACAATAAATACCTTTGAAATTCTATTGTGATGGTGTCGAGTGACAGTTGAATCTGGTTGGAAAACACTTGGAATGATCTCTTCAATTCCCCTTTCACTCTTTGTTCTCTCCTTCAAATTCAAATTATGTCAAATGAGTATAAATCAATCATATAGACCTTAAAACCTTGCATTTAATGCTTAGTGCTTACACAACTATAAGCTTAGCTTTAATAGAGATTTTGACTCACTCAGCTTCCATGAAGTTTCCTTTTCCGCTTGGCAACCACTATGAGCCTGGTCAAAACTAGCTCCACATCAACTAACATTTCACTTAGTGACCATAATGAAACTCTTCATGCTCAATAGTAACATGAAAATTGACAAAACTTAATGATTTCTTCTAGATTCTTAACAACAATTTGCATCTTTTTTCATGCAAATATAATATTCTCAGAACTAAATCCTTGGAACTAATGTATAGTATATCTTTTAAATATTAGTCCCATACATACCTCTTGATTTATTAATTGGAGGTTGTCTGATAACCTAACCTATTGGGTGAAGTGATCCCATCTAAACTTGATGTGCTATAATCTTTCTTTCTCTTCCATGTCTTCTTCATCTCATCTCTGACATTTACAACATCTACCTTTGCTTTTCCTTTGCTGAACTCATTGTTGGTGCCTTTGACCTTGTTGGATAGTTCTAGCTTATGTGACCACTCTTCAAAAAGTTAAAACATGTGGTTTGACTCAACCATCTTTTGTAGTCACTTTTGAAATGTGCTCTTATACTATTTTCAGAAACATGTCCATATTCTTAATAGTAGTGACAACTATACCTAGTACTGTAGTCCCAATTATAAGAGTTTCCATTATGTTTTATCTTTTCCTACTTGTTTGATGAGCATTGACAACTTGGATATGCACTCATATGCCCTATGTCCATACTTCTGACAATTATAGTAGTATCCTTCAAATATTTGTATTCTTATGGTCTTGGTTCTACATCATGTGCCTAATGTCCTTGTTTGTTGAATTTGAGACAATGACCCATGAACTTCTACTTAGGATTTTGATTTGTAGTCTTGCTCCTACAAACTTTAGTAGTGTGATCTATCTTACCACAATTATGACAAGTAGGTTTAGAATTCTTACCTCTGTTACTTCTTTCTTCACCACTTTTGGATGATTCTCCTACTTTAGTACTAGTGTAACCAAATCTAGAAGTATCACTATTAGATTTAGGGGATCTCATCAATTTTTCAAAGTACTTGATCGCTTCACTAAGTTTTTTGAAACTTTTAGCAAACTCGTTTTTCTCTTTTTAGATCATTTCTCAATTTTTCATTCTACAACTTCAGTGTTGAGATCTCAATATCCTTTGCATTTAGTTCATGATTTGCAATCATTATTTGACTCAAAGTTTCTAATTTCATGTTAGCAATCCTATTTACATCTAATGTTTTCTCTTCTAGTCTATTGGTCAAAATCCTTTTGTCATCTTCAATCATGACTATGCCCTCTTCATCTTTCTTTTTCTCCTCATTCAACTCACATAGTAATACTGATTGGACTTCTTGTTCTACAATCCTCACTACAAAAGCAATTAGGAGATCTAAGATAGTATCAATTGTCATGCATATTTTGTTCCACACTACCCCTGTATTCTTCTCAATGACCTCTTTGGATTCACTTCTTATGGTTTTAGGTCGATCAAGTGTTGGATACCTAGTTACTCTATGTACAATTTTCTTTGTGATTTTCATTGGTCCATTATCCAAACATATAGAATTATGATGAATTCTACTCAGAACTATCTTTATCCATTTAGTCTTGAAAACATTGGGAAAATTTAGGGCACAAGTCAACCCTTTTCTCTCTACGATTTTGAATTCATCTTTTAGTTCTCTATTTTCACATAATTTCCCATAGGTTTCCCTAATCTCCATGTCTCTTATGCTACCCACCTTACATGTGTAGAGATATCTTACATCTTGAATCATCAAAACTTAAGGTGGTATCATTGACAATGCACCAGATGGATCTTGCTTGTAAGAAATATCAAGAATGGCTCTAAAGTTTGGTTGTCTGATCTCATTTCTTATCAATTACACATCCAAAAATTATTTACCCTCTTTAACCTAGGAACTAAAGAACTAGATGTCATTATGTAAATAGGGTTTGTGAAAATTAAAACTACATAGATTGACACACAATAAATACCTTTGAAATTCTATTGTGATGGTGTTGAGTGACAGTTGAATCCTGTTGGAAAACACTTGGAATGATCTCTTCAATTTCCCTTTCACTCTTTGTTCTCTCCTTCAAATTCAAATTATGTCAAATGAGTATAAATCAATCATATAGACCTTAAAACCTTGCATTTAATGCTTAGTGCTTACACAACTATAAGCTCAGCTTTAATAGAGATTTTGACTCACTCAGCTTCCATGAAGTTTCCTTTTCCGCTTGGCAACCACTATGAGCCTAGTCAAAACTAGCTCCACATCAACTAACATTTCACTTAGTGACCATAATGAAACTCTTCATGCTCAACAGTAACATGAAAGTTGACAAAACTTAATGATTTCTTCTAGATTCTTAACAACAATTTGCATCTTTTTTCATGCAAATATAATATTCTCAGAACTAAATCATTGGAACTAATGTATAGTATATCTTTTAAATATTAGTCCCATACATACCTCTTGATTTATTAATTGGAGGTTGTCTAATAACCTAACCTATTGGGTGAAGTGATCCCATCTAAACTTGATGTGCTATAATCTTTCTTTCTCTTCCATGTCTTCTTCATCTCATCTCTAACATTTACAACATCTACCTTTGCTTTTCCTTTGTTGAACTCATTGTTGGTGCCTTTGACCTTGTTGGATAGTTCTAGCTTATGTGACCACTCTTCAAAAAGCTAAAACATGTGGTTTGACTCAACCATCTTTTGTAGTCACTTTTGAAATGTGTTCTTATACTATTTTTAGAAACATGTCCATATTCTTAATAGTAGTGACAACTATACCTAGTATTGTAGTCCCAATTATAAGAGTTTCCATTATGCTTTATCTTTTCCTACTTGTTTGATGAGCATTGACAACTTGGATATGCACTCATATGCCCTATGTCCATACTTCTGACAATTATAGTAGTATCCTTCAAATATTTGTATTCTTATGGTCTTGGTTCTACATCATGTGCCTAATGTCCTTGTTTTTTGAATTTGAGGCAATGACCCATGAACTTCTGCTTAGGATTTTGATTTGTAGTCTTGCTCCTACAAACTTTAGTAGTGTGACCTATCTTACCACAATTATGACAAGTAGGTTTAGAATTCTTACCTCTGTTACTTCTTTCTTCACCACTTTTGGATGATTCTCCTACTTTAGTACTAATGTAACCAAATCTAGAAGTATCACTATTAGATCTAGGGGATCTCATCAATTTTTCAAAGTACTTGATCGCTTCACTAGGTTTTTTGAAACTTTTAGCAAACTCTTTTTTCTCTTTTTAGATCATTTCTCAATTTTTCATTCTACAACTTCAGTGTTGAGATCTCAATATCCTTTGCATTTAGTTCATGATTTGCAATCATTATTTGACTCAAAGTTTCTAGTTTCATGTTAGCAATCCTATTTACATCTAATGTTTTCTCTTCTAGTCTATTGGTCAAAATCCTTTTGTCATCTTCAATCATGACTATGCCCTCTTCATCTTTCTTTTTCTCCTCATTCAACTCACATAGTAATACTGATTGGACTTCTTGTTCTCTCTTGAGATTTTTTGACCTCTTTTGTCATGGTTCTATTCTTTTCCATTAGATCTACAACTACTACATCAAATTCATTGGCATTTCTATCTACAAATAATTCAGTAGTGTCAATCTCTTGGTATTGTGTTTCATTCTATTCAATAGCTATTTCCTACCTTTTTTTAATGATTTCTTTAACTCATTTCTTGCTTCATTAAATTGATGTAGGAAAATTTTGATGTAGAAGCACCATGGGTTGCCTTGTAATCCTACACTTCTATTCATCCTACCAGTACTACCAAGTCCTAGTTTTTGTCGAGCGGTAATTTTTAGTTATTGTTGAGTTTTAGTTGTTTCCAAGTTCTCAATAGATGTCAAGCATTTAGTTTATGTTGAGCTTCCTCGTTGATGCCAAATTCATAGTTGCTACTAAGTGTTGAGTCACCTTTTGGTTGCCAAGTTCATGTGGTTTCCGAGTGATTGTGTCGATGCCGAGTGCCGGTATTTCATAGAGCCTTCATTTGCTGAGTTATCTATGTCTAGTTCCAGTTTGGGCCAACCTTGTACATATTTAATTTTTTTATTAGTGGTTAATATTTGATGTGAGTCAACTTGTGGTTGTACACACATTTAATATAAGGTTAATTTTGTGATAGGATGACTTGGGGTTGCACAAGTATTTAAGGAGGTCTAGGATTGAGTTTTAGGGGCATAACTTAAAGGATGTGAAAGGGGGAGGCATATGTATTTGGAAATCTGAATTTGAAGTTGGATCATGGATTTGAATGTATTTTGTATTTGGCCATAACTTAGAAGGCCTTATAGCTGGGCATGTATGTTGATTATTTGATGAATCAATAAGTTTTTTCTCTTCTCCTCCATGAGTTATTATTCTTTGTGTTGTCTTTCCATTATGTTGACTCTATGTAGATGATAGGATAGCTGGGTGTGCCATTGGCCCTATTCTATTCTCACCCCTCCCTACATCAGGTGGTATTAGAGCAAGGTTTGTCCTTGTAAACTTTGGATCATGTAGAACCCTATGTGAATTTAGTTTTAGGGTTGAAAATATATGGATTTGACCTATAGCTTGTAGAGGGTTATGATCTTGTAGGAACCTAATTTGTAAAGATGGTTTGAGGTAGAGTAAATGCTGATAATACAATATTGGATACATTGAGATAGATTAAAACTAGGTTAGATGCTGTAGAAATAGCCAAGAGGAGTGGAGTACATCTTGACTATGTGAGTGATGATGAAGTAGTAGCACCAAATCTAATCCAAAACCTCAAGAAGATCAAGATGAAGCAAGGTTGTTGAGATTGTTATTTAGGGCAAATTCAAATCTTTCTATAGAAGTAGTTCATTATGATGGGAAATTGGATACCAATGTTGTGTTAGATTGGATATCTAAAATGGAGAAGTTCTTTAAGTATGAAAACATTCCTAATGATAGGCAGTTGAAAATTTCAAGTACTAGGTTGAAAGGAAATGCCTCACTATGGTGGGAGCATATGCAAACTGATAGAAAAAGGAGAGGAAAGGAGAATATTAGAACTTGGGTGAAGATGGTGAACAAGGCAAAAAAAAAAAAATGCCTTCGTGCTGATTACCAAGTTAGCTTGTGAGAAAGATGTAGAATTTGAGACAAAGAGACATGACTATGAAGCAGTATATTGAGGAATTCTATAGATTGGATATCAAATCTAGACATGTGGATGATGATGTTGAGAAAATTATAAGGTACATAAATGGGTCGAGATCTAGAATTCAAGATGAAATAAGTTTTGTGAAATTGGAAAGTGTGGAAGAAGCATACCAATATACCTTGAAAGTTGAGGAGATCTTGACCAAGAGACATAAACAAAGACAAAGAGGTAGAGGTGGTAGATTCTAGAGAGGCAAAGGTAGATCTTATAGTGAAGGTGGCAGATCTGACAATTTTATGCAAGATGAGGGAAAAATTGAATGGAAAAGTGATGAAATAAAGAAGAATGAATGGAAAGGTGGTAATTCTTACCAATCAGGTACACATTCTTATCAAGGAAGAGGTAATTCTTATTCTAGAGGAGGTTTTCATGGTAATTTTTTCAAATTTGGTAAAGAGGGACATAAATCTTTTAAATGTAGATCTTTTGAAAGTGGGCAAGGTAATAGAAATGTTGTGATTCAAGGAGACACTGAGGGTTCACCAAGTTGATCTAAGGCTTGTGAAAATTTAATGGTGAGAAGAACCTTATGTAATAAGGGGAGTGATGAGGAACTTGTCCAAAGGAGAAGTCTTTTCAAAACTCGATGTAAGATGGCTAGAAAATGTTGCAAAGGGATCATTGATAGTGAAAGTTCTACAAATTTGGCATCAAAAGAGCTAGTTACAAAGTTATAGTTATAGAGGCTGAATCATCCTAAACCCTATCATGTTTCATGGATCAAAGATGAGCATAAGATATTGGTAAGTGAATGATGCATCATGAAGGTCAAGATTGGACATTACTTTGATGAAGTTTTGTGTGATATTATGTCTATGGATTCTTTTCTTATTTTATTGGGTAGGCCTTGGGAATATGATAGATTTGTTATACATGATGGAAGATTGAATTGTATGCCTAAAATGTGAGCACACTTCTATGAGTCATTATATTCAAGATTACTCAAGAATAAGGTCTCGAATGGTGACTCATAGCTCTCTATTCATGGAGTGAAAGGGTTTTGTAGTGGAGGCCCTTAGCTTGACCTAGTTTGTGCCCATACAAGTAAACCATAAAATGAGAGATTCAAGGATCCAAAATGCATGCAAATGGAGATGAAAACTAATCTATATGATAACAATGCAAGAAGGGAAATGTAATAAAAAATGCAATACTAATCTATAAAAAATAAATATGACTCTAAGATAATATGCAAATGCAAGGATGAAACCTCATGATGGAAGCCATGGATGCATGAGAGAATAATAAAAGAAGATAGAAGTTCCCCACAAAAGCTTTGATACTCAAACTCCTTCAAAAATTGCTCTCCAAACCTGTAGCATAACAATAGTGTAATTGTGGATGAATTGTGGATGAATCATGGATGTTAAAATGAGGAGAGGGCTCTCCCTTATAAAGGAAAATATGGAGGTGAAAGGCTTCTCAAAACCAATATGGGATAATAGAGTTTGATACATGTGAGACAAAATTCCACCAATGAGAAAAGAGGAGTGGTTAAGAAGAAAGTGGAAAGAGGATAAAGATAAGTCCCACTTAGAGATATGCGCACTTAAGTGTAGAGAAAATATATAAAATATTTATTTAATCTTTTATTTAATTTATTTCTTTTTTTCAAGTGGGTTTATTTTCATTTAATTAAAAGGGAGCAAGTTCTTTTAATTAAATAGGAGATATTTAATTAAATTAAGAGGGATTTTTCTCTTAATTAATTAAATGTGGATGAATTATTTAATTAAAAGAGGAGATTTTATTTTAATTAAATAAGACTTAGGATAAAATGATCAACCTTAGAAAAATAGAATAATTGAATTTGATCAAGGAAATTGATTTAAATTGATTTAATAAAATATTGCAAACCGTTGATTCAAGAAATTTGATAAATTGAATAATGGGGGCCCATAGTCTAGGCGACCATTTTAGGGTGCATACATTTGCCCCTCTTTGACTAATGTGTGATTGATTTGGGAACACATGTAGTCAAAGAAAGAAATTGAAGTGTGAGGTTGATTTGGGATCACAAAACAACTCAGATGTATGGTCAAATCGGGAACACATTAGGACAAAGAATACAAATTTTTTTGACTTGAAAAATTCAAGGATAAAATTGATAAAATTGAATCAAAGTGTCATGTCCCGCCCCGACCATCATAGCACTATTGACATTTTGTTTCTTTTGGACTTTGATAGTTAGACTCTAGATGACACATTATTACCCCCTATGGACATTGATATTTTGATCCTTAGACTATTTGATTTCATGTTATGTTATTGGGACATTGATACCTATATCATTAGGCTATATGATGATTCCTTATGATGTTACTAGGACACTAATATTCTAAGTAGTTTTTATGATGTTATTCAGATATGCTTACTTACCTTCTTGATGATCCATATGTCATGATTAAAGCTTATGTTATACTCAAGTGAATGTTTGATTTCTGAATTGTGGTCTCCATATGGTGCTAGATTATCATGTCTTAGCATATTTAGAGTAACATTAAGAATTCATGTATCATTTGAATAAACTAGAATTGTATACTTATATTATATTTGATGCATTGCTTAAGGTAGATTAATTCCATAATTTTCTGTAAGAATAAATGATCATAATGTTTTACTATCTAGATTAGAGAATTGCTACAAATGTGAAGTGTGTAATGTGATATGAATGGAAATACATATTTCATATTAGTTATGTTATTCATTGATGATAGAATCTATGTGATTTATATTTACATTATCATTTTATCACCTTATTCTTGGACTACTGATATTTGCAATAAGTGTGCAGGAAAGAAGCCCATGGATTTATGGAGAACCTTGCTAGGTGTTTGGAAAATCCAAGGTTAACCCTAAGGAGGGTATAACCTTTTTACCCTTGTATTTTATTTGTAAAACCAATTTGTGTGTATTATTGTGATTCTATAAAAGTAAATTTGTTTTTCTTGATGGCTTGCCAAGTGTGTTGTGTGTATTGTGGTGTCACTTGTCACATGTTCTTCTTTGTAGCATGCTTAGTGGGATGGTAGGTGGTTGTGTGAACCAAGGAGTGGTTTGGTAGGATTTCTTTTCCCTAGGTGTATTTATGGGTCCAAGAGGGATTCTTTCATGCTAGGTCGAATGCACACCTTTTGTGAATTTCTAGGAGGTTTACACCATCCCTAGGGGTAGTTTGAGGTCTTATTTTAAAGCCCATATGATATACCTAGGGGGTAGGGGCATTTTTAAGTATTATAAGCTTCCCTAGGCATTGAAAAGAGCACCCACAAAATTGTGGATTCCCAAGTTGGCCGAATTTGGAAACTTAAGCATCAAAAGAAAACATTCTTTAGAGAGAGTTGGTTGGAGAGTTCTTGGGGGGGAGAATTTTTGGATAGATCTAGAAAAAGAATCTAAGTGGGGTAAAATTTTGGAAAAGGGGAAAAAAAACAAGGAGAAGAAGATAGCTTAGGAGGAGGATTGCTAGTAAAAAGAGAGGGAGCTCAAATTTGCTTGGAAACCAGGTTGGTAACCTTATGTACCTTTGCTATGAAAGCTTGTTGTCAAGTAGATTATTTTTATTGTGTTATGCATGTGAGTTTTTTGTAATGTAGTTGTAATATGGTGTGTTGTAATGTTGTGTTGTGTAAGGTTGAGGGATCATGTTTCAGTTTTGGTGTATGTGTGTATTGTGATTTACTTTGTGTTGTGAATTCATATGTTCTTGTTACAGTTTTTTTGTTTTGGGTGTGACGAGGTGAGTCTCATCTCTTGGGAGGGAAAGAGAGCCTTGTGAGGGTAAGGGGTGCATAGGGAATGTGTTGGGTGAGAGTCTCTCCTAGTGTAGGAGAGGGATGCCATATGGGTGTAATGGGCCCCATATGCCACCTTGTTGGAGTTATAAGTATTGTAAAGATGCCATGTGAGGGCATGTATGTGGTATTGGGTTGCCTTGTGAAGGTATGTGTATAAAATATATAGCCTAATGAAGGAATAGTTGCAAGTGGAGTCTCCCCAACATTCATTTTCCATCCTTACCCCTTGAGATGGATCTACATGTGATCCTAAGTGGTCTACCTTGGTTGGGAATTTTTGTGGTTTATTTGTCAACTGTAAAATGTGTGAAAAGTTTTGTAATGTGAGCATTGTGTGGTAAATGGTTGTTAGTAATGTATGTCCACCTAGTCAAGGTTCTCCCTGCTCGGGGGTGGCCTTTAAAAGGCCTAAGGTTGGGAGGAGAGTACCATGGGCTTGTTTGTGTGTGTTGTACTGCAGGTTGTGATCTATGGATTGAAGACTTGAAGAGAAGAAGAATGTTGTCTTATTTTCATGTGCAACAAAAACATACTTCCAAGTGAATTCTTATTGTATTAGGGAGAGTCACCCTTGGGTAACTCCCAATCTTGTGTTTTATGACAGCTTGTAAGCTGAAAAATTGTATAAGTGGACTGTATAAGTGGACTGTACTTGTTAATATGTTGCTACTTTCAGTGATTAAAGAAATTTATATATCATGCACTATCCTATAGTATATAGAAATGAGTAAAGTTGTTATGCTTTTGTTTCTAAAATGATTCTAAGAGAAAATGTGTGTCTCCATTTGAAATTGATACATTTGGTTATAAAGACATTTTGTTAGAACTTCAAATAATGTTCTGGTTGGAAGGAACTAAAGTGGTCAGTGAAGTTAGTTAAAATGTATTGTAAGAATGTACATCAATATTGTAGATCAAGGTAAATAAATATGACAAATAAAATAAAATAAAAATGCTTTCATTGAAAAAGAAAAATATATTTATATTTGCTGGTTCCTTTGACTGTAATATTGGTGCACTACACTTGGTATTAGAGCCCAAGTTTCCAAAACTAGGACCTGGGCTCATTATGTTTCCACTTTGAGTATTTTGTTTGTTGAAAAAGAAAACTTGAAATATTTTTTTTTAATTTTGAGTATTTTGTTGATTTGAAAAGGAAATTTAAGTAGTAGATCTGAAACTCCTTTCAACTATATTCAAATACTAGACATTAGAAATATGAATCTGTGATAACACAAAAAGAAAACAAATATATATTTATATATATATATAACCATGAATCCGAAAAACTACAAGTTAAAATACAATAAGGAAGTTGTGTATATATGCATGTTGATACAGACCATGGTATCAAGGGATCAATGCATGGCTGTGCATAGCCCTTGATCTTGCCTTCAAAACTCAATTTTGAAATGAATAAAGAAAATATGCTATAAACTAAAAAAAATAAATATAAAAATGATGCTTTTATTAAAGACTTGTAACTCTGTGTGCGTTCAACTTTTGTGGATTTTGCCCGCACGAGACCTGAATAGACCCCTTCTAGAAAAAACCCAGAAAGCGTTTGGAAATATTTGATTTCATTTCTCTAAAAACGTAAACGCAATATGACTAACTCTTAAATGACAGAATTTGTTTTTCTCTTGTGTGCTCATCACTAAGTACAGGCAAGGCCAGGGACAACCCCCTCTCACACAAGAAATTAATAATAAAATGCTCATCTTTATATCCATGAAACAAAAAAATAAAAAAACCTGCAACAAATTATGGGCATAATAATGCCATAGGATATATCAGAGAACTCATGCATGGCTGAACATGGATCCCTCTACAAATATTGAGCTCTATCCATCTCAAACATATATCCACACAAGAATATGTGTGTGTATATCAAAGATAAACATATACACATCATTTATCCTCCATGGAAGCTTGCTTCCATCTCCAATAGCATTCAAGTACCTGTACAAAACAAAAACAAAACAAAAACAGAAACATACACACAATAACAAGAGGGAAAAACAAAGAAATGCATAAGGGTTTGAAACCCTATGGAAGGAACATGAAAAATAACATAAGAAAGAGGGAAAAATTACTTTTATACTTTGTCATAGCCCTAATTTCGAATTAGGGTTAGGGTTGGAAGAGAAAGATAAAGAAATGAATTTCAAATTGATCATAAGTTGACTCTTTGACCCAAATTCAAATGGGATCCCCCTTATTAAAATGTTTTCTATTTTAAAACATAAAGTAAAAGAGGGAAAGTTGGTTAGTGGGGTGGGTGGAAAAGGTGGAATTCAAGAGGTCATGTGTTCAAATCCCACTCCCACCATGCCATCTTCCTCTTTTACACAAATTTAAAATGCACTTATTTTATTTGCCCACATGAGTTTTATTTTTTATTGAAACTACTTAAGAGATAATTATTTAAATAAGTTTGTGATAATGAAGCAACTAAGTGGTAATGTGTTAGTAATCATGAATAAGTGCTATTATAATTTCATGTCCATGAAGTTACCTATTAATGATAATTTAATATAATAATAATAATAAATAAATTAAAAAAAATAATAATAATAATAAAATATTTTTAAAAAAATAATAATAATAACAAAATATTTTTAAAAATAATAATAATTAAAAAGAATGAATAAATAAATAAATATACATATATGCATATGCAATGGAAGATAACACTTTAATATATCTAACCAATGTGGGACGTTGGCTAAGCAACTATGGTGGCAGGACACCCACCCTAAGTTGACTTTGGCCATGATTCCTCACAAAAAAAAAAAAAAAAAAAAAGAGGAATTACCTTTTCTTAGTTGTTTGAGACTCCAATAATGAACTTTAAAGCTTCTTGACCCTGACTCTTAAACTCTCTTTTTTTTTGTAAGATGCCAGTGGTCACTCGTAATGCCCGCAAGCATGGATGAGGTGGTAGACGTGCACGAGATGCACATGTAGAGTAGGATGCCAGTGTAGACCATGGTGCTAGTATGGCACAAGAAGCTAGGGTTGGGCCAGGGATAGAGATTGGACAGGGGGAACAGCCCCGGAACCCCAACCAGGACATTCTAGATGCTATCCAAAATCTTATTGGTGTGGTACAACAGAGGTTGCCTGCAGCAGCAGCTCACCCTAGTCAGCAAATGTTAGAGGAGCATAGGACTGTTATCAGAGAGAGGACAAGGAATCCTCCACCTAGCCGTATTGGGAGTCATGCTGAGCTCGAGGGGGAGTCTGTCTACAGACCTGAGTCTCCAGCAGGGGTAGAACTTCGACCTATACCGAGAGCACCCCGGGATATAGGAGATGAGATTAAAGAATTGCTTCATCTTCAGCCACCCCCTTTTCATGGGTCTACAGATGGTTCAGAGGCAGAATCCTTCTTGTTATGTTTGGAGAGATGTTATGGGTTGCGTCCTTTTGGGAGTAATGTAAGGGCCCGTTTTGCTATACACCTTTTGCGAGGACCAACCTCCAAATGGTGGGATGAGGAGAAGGCTATGGGGGATATTGATATGGACACTCTCACTTGGGATACCTTCCTACAAAGGTTTAGAGAGAGATATTTATCAGAGCATTACAGGCAGCGAAAGATTGATGAGTTCCATGACTTACAGCAGAGGGGATTGACAGTAACACAGTATGAGAATAAGTTTTTAGAGCTCCTCCCTTATGTTGACTATATGAGAGATGAGAAGCTTTGGATTAACCATTTCATTAGAGGTCTTAATCCCTCGATTGCAGGACAGGTTCACATGGCAGCACCAGTAGGCTTCAGAGCTACAGTGGAGAGGGCTCTTATTGCAGAGGATATACGCAATAAGGCTCAGGATACTCATGATAGATCTCAGCGTCGGGGTACTACCCCCTTTCCACCTAGGTCACAGTGGAAGGGGAATCAGTGACACTCTTCAGGATCTTTTAGAGGCCCCCAGTCACAGCAGGATCAGAGGCAGAAGCCTCCACAGGGATACCAAGGCACTAAGCCCAAGCAGAGGCAGGCACAGGGTTCTCGTCAGGATCATAGATCACAAGCTTCTCATGCACCTCCAGCATGGACTCAGCAGCCCACTAGAGGTGGTTTTAGTGGATCTACTCAGACAGGGGGACACCAACAGCCCCGATCTATAGGATTACAAACTCAGACCCGCGGACCTTGTTATTCTTGTGGTGGCATGGGTCACATTGCTAGGGATTGTCCACATAGACAGAGGGTAGCTGCATCTGAACCAACAGTGGGTGACATGGGACATTCTCATAGGGTATTTGCAGCAATAGATGATAGACAAGCTAAGCATCAGGCTACCGTGATAGAGGCTACAGGTATTATTGGTGGTAGTAGTATATCTATATTGTTTGATCCAGGAGCTACTGATTCTTTTGTATCACCCTTAGTTGTGGAGCATTGTAGGCTGGTGGCAGTTAAGCAAGATGTTAGTTGGGATGTAGAGTTAGCCTCAGGTGCTAAGGTATTGGTTAGATCCATGGTCAGGAATTGCCCTATTCAAATTGGGGATATCACTACTTGTGCAGATCTACGTATCACCCCCTAAGGATCATATGATGTAGTCCTTGGTATGGATTGGCTATGTGCTCACCATGCCAAGGTGGATTGTAGGAAGAAGGAGGTGGATTGTAATGATGATCATGGTACACCTATAGTGATTTCAGGTGTTCAGAGACCTGTGTCCCTCTGCATGATCTCCACTATGCAACTTAAGCGATGTATGAGAAAAGGGTGTCAGTTATATGCTATTACCATTAATGATCTTGAGGGAGAGGAGAATGGGCCATGTCTCAAGGATTACCAAATGTTACAAGAGTTTAGAGATGTATTTCCTTCTAAATTACCAGGTATGCCTCCACCCAGGACAGTGGATTTCCATATTGATTTGGTTCCAGGGGCCCAACCAGTATCTAGAGCTCCATATAGGATGACTACTAATGAGCTCAATGAGCTCAAGATTCAACTAGAAGAACTCTTGGAGAAGGGGTGCATTCATCCTAGTGTCTCACCATGGGGAGCACCAGTTGTCTTTGTCAAGAAGAAGGATGGATCCTTGAGGTTGTGCATAGACTACTGCCAACTTAATAAGCTAACCATTAAGAACCGTTATCCACTTCCTAGAATTGATGACTTATTTGACCAGCTTCAAGGTGCTCGAGTGTTTTCCAAGATTGATCTGAAGTCAGGATATCACCAGTTGAGGATTGTGGAGAGTGACATCCATAAGACTGCCTTTCGCACGAGATATGGGCATTATGAGTTTACAATGGTTCCTTTTGGTCTCACTAATGCCCCATCTGTATTCATGAGCCTTATGAATGGAGTATTTTGTACATTCTTGGATAGATTTGTGGTGATATTCTTGAATGATATATTGGTCTATTCACGGAATGAACAGGAGCATGAAGAAAATTTGAGACAAGTCCTTCAATGCTTGAGAGATAATCAATTATACGCCAATTTGTCGAAGTGTTCTTTCTTCTGCACAGAGATCAGCTACCTAGGTCATGTGATATCAGGTGATGGGATCTCAGTTGACCCATCAAAGATTAGAGCCATTATAGACTGGCCAGCACCAATGACAGTTACAGAAGTCAGGAGCTTTATGGGGTTGGCTGGTTACTACAGGCATTTTGTGGAGGGTTTCTCAAGGATAGCACATCCTATTACTTCTCTCCAGAGAAAAGGGAAGAAATTTGAGTGGACAGATAAATGTGAGAGAGCTTTTCAAGAGTTGAAGAAGGCCCTCACTAGTGCTCCTATTCTTGTAGTACCTGATCCCTCTACAGACTTTGTAGTGTGTACTGATGCGTCATTGGATGGGTTAGGGGCAGTACTCATGCAGAATGGGCGAGTTATAGCCTATGAGTCTAGGAAACTTAAGACTCATGAACTCAATTATCCTACCCATGATCTTGAGCTTGCAGCAGTAGTACATGCCTTGGTTAGATGGCGCCATTTCCTTTTGGGACACCATTTTGAACTCCACTCAGATCATCACAGCCTTTAGTATATTTTCTCTCAACCGAACCTTAATGCTCGGCAAAGGAGATGGATGGAGTTTTTATGTGAGTATGACTTTGATGTACACTACATCAAGGGGAAGGAGAATGTGGTTGCAGATGCCTTAAGTCAGAGACGCCATAAGTTGTCATCCATGGTCACCAGCACAGATTTGAGGGGGAGAATAATGCAACACTTACCAGAGGATGATTTTTATAGGGATGTGTGTCAGATTATTAGATCTCAGAGGCCTCTTCAGGGGAGGTTCTCCAACTATGTGTTAGAGTCTGATGGACTTCTACATCACCGAGGGTGCATTTATGTACCTTCTACTGGAGGATTGCGTGATTTTATTGTTCTTGAGGCTCATAGGGCACCTTATGCAGCACATCCAGGGGTTAGGAAGTTTCATGCAGACTTGAGATGACTCTTTCATTGGCCTGGCATGAGGATGCATATTGCAGGGATAGTTGCTAGATGCCTAGAGTGCCAGAAAGTTAAGGCAGAACATGGACATCCTGGTGGGTTACTTTATCCTCATGAGATTCCAGAGTGGAAGTGGGATGTTATTTCTATAGATTTTGTTGTGGGTCTTCCTATGTCTTCTCATCGTCACGATGCCATCATGGTGACAGTTGACACATTGACCAAGGTGGCCCACTTCTCACCTATACGTACCACTTTCATTGCTCCTACAGTAGCACAAGTATTCATGCGAGACATTGTGAGACTCCATGGCATTCCTCGCAAGATTATTTCTGATAGAGACTCTATATTTACCTCCTCCTTTTGGAGAGAGTTACAGGGAGCCCTAGGGACTAAGCTTACCTTGAGCACAACATACCACCCTCAGACAGATGGGCAGACTAAGAGAGTTAACCAGGTATTAGAGGACATGTTGCGCATGTATGTGATGGATAATCAAGTTAAATGGGAGGAGTATTTGCATCTAGTAGAATTTGCCTATAATAATGGGCACCATTCTTCTTTGGGCATGCCACCTTATCAGGCCCTATATGGCAGACCTTGCAGGACACCATTAAGTTGGGATAGGATTGAGGACAGGGTAATAGTTGGACCACAGATTGTCAAGGAGATGGAGCAGCAAGTCTTGTTGATTAGGCAACATCTCAAGGAAGCTCAAGACCGACAAAAGAAGTATGCTAATGCCCATAGGACAGATCGAGCCTTTATGGTGGGAGATAGAGTATTTCTGAGAGTGCGTCCGCACAAGAGTCCAATCCATTTTGGAAAGGGCTCTAAGCTTGCTCCTCGATTTGTTGGGCCATTTGAGATTTTGGAGAGGATAGGACCAGTTGCCTATCGCTTAGCCTTGCCACCTAGCCTATCACGCATCCATGATGTTTTTCATGTCTCTTCCTTGAGGAAGTATATTTATGATGCATCTCATGTTATAGATTGGGGTTTTATGCAGGTAGCACCAGATGGCCAGCTGTCCCTAGAGCCCATTCGCATATTGGCCAGCAGGACCCTTCAACTTTGAGGCAGAGAAGTGGACCAGGTTAAGGTCCAATGGGATTGCTATGATGAGGTCACAGCCACATGGGAGGACATGATGCAGATGAGACGTGACTACCCCTATCTATTTGATGAACTCCAGGAGGAAGTTCATGCCTAGAGGGGGAGGATGTCATGTCCCGCCCCGACCATCATAGCACTATTGACATTTTGTTTCTTTTGGACTTTGATAGTTAGACTCTAGATGACACATTATTACCCCCTATGGACATTGATATTTTGATCCTTAGACTATTTGATTTCATGTTATGTTATTGGGACATTGATACCTATATCATTAGGCTATATGATGATTCCTTATGATGTTACTAGGACACTAATATTCTAAGTAGTTTTTATGATGTTATTCAGATATGCTTACTTACCTTCTTGATGATCCATATGTCATGATTAAAGCTTATGTTATACTCAAGTGAATGTTTGATTTTTGAATTGTGGTCTCCATATGGTGCTAGATTATCATGTCTTAGCATATTTAGAGTAACATTAAGAATTCATGTATCATTTGAATAAACTAGAATTGTATACTTATATTATATTTGATGCATTGCTTAAGGTAGATTAATTCCATAATTTTCTATAAGAATAAATGATCATAATGTTTTACTATCTAGATTAGAGAATTGCTACAAATGTGAAGTGTGTAATGTGATATGAATGGAAATACATATTTCATATTAGTTATGTTATTCATTGATGATAGAATCTATGTGATTTATATTTACATTATCATTTTATCACCTTATTCTTGGACTACTGATATTTGCAATAAGTGTGCAGGAAAGAAGCCCATGGATTTATGGAGAACCTTGCTAGGTGTTTGGAAAAGCAAAGGTTAACCCTAAAGAGGGTATAACCTTTTTACCCTTGTATTTTATTTGTAAAACCAATTTGTGTGTATTATTGTGATTCTATAAAAGTAAATTTGTTTTTCTTGATGGCTTGCCAAGTGTGTTGTGTGTATTGTGGTGTCACTTGACACATGTTCTTCTTTGTAGCATGCTTAGTGGGATGGTAGGTGGTTGTGTGAACCAAGGAGTGGTTTGGTAGGATTTCTTTTCCCTAGGTGTATTTATGGGTCCAAGAGGGATTCTTTCATGCTAGGTCGAATGCACACCTTTTGTGAATTTCTAGGAGGTTTACACCATCCCTAGGGGTAGTTTGAGGTCTTATTTTAAAGCCCATATGATATACCTAGGGGGTAGGGGCATTTTTAAGTATTATAAGATTCCCTAGGCATTGAAAAGAGCACCCAAAAAATTGTGGATTCCCAAGTTGGCCGAATTTGGAAACTTAAGCATCAAAAGAAAACATTCTTTAGAGAGAGTTGGTTGGAGAGTTCTTGTGGGGGAGAATTTTTGGATAGATCTGGAAAAAGAATCTAAGTGGGGTAAAATTTTGGAAAAGGGGAAAAAAAACAAGGAGAAGACGATAGCTTAGGAGGAGGATTGCTAGTAAAAAGAGAGGGAGCTCAAATTTGCTTGGAAACCAGGTTGGTAACCTTATGTACCTTTGCTATGAAAGCTTGTTGTCAAGTAGATTATTTTTATTGTGTTATGCATGTGAGTTTTTTGTAATGTAGTTGTAATATGGTGTGTTGTAATGTTGTGTTGTGTAAGGTTGAGGGATCATGTTTCAGTTTTGGTGTATGTGTGTATTGTGATTTACTTTGTGTTGTGAATTCATATGTTCTTGTTACAGTTTTTTTGTTTTGGGTGTGACGAGGTGAGTCTCATCTCTTGGGAGGGAAAGAGAGCCTTGTGAGGGTAAGGGGTGCATAGGGAATGTGTTGGGTGAGAGTCTCTCCTAGTGTAGGAGAGGGATGCCATATGGGTGTAATGGGCCCCATATGCCACCTTGTTGGAGTTATAAGTATTGTAAAGATGCCATGTGAGGGCATGTATGTGGTATTGGGTTGCCTTGTGAAGGTATGTGTATAAAATATATAGCCTAATGAAGGAATAGTTGCAAGTGGAGTCTCCCCAACATTCATTTTCCATCCTTACCCCTTGAGATGGATCTACATGTGATCCTAAGTGGTCTACCTTGGTTGGGAATTTTTGTGGTTTATTTGTCAACTGTAAAATGTGTGAAAAGTTTTGTAATGTGAGTATTGTGTGGTAAATGGTTGTTAGTAATGTATGTCCACCTAGTCAAGGTTCTCCCTGCTCGGGGGTGGCCTTTAAAAGGCCTAAGGTTGGGAGGAGAGTACCATGGGCTTGTTTGTGTGTGTTGTACTGCAGGTTGTGATCTATGGATTGAAGACTTGAAGAGAAGAAGAATGTTGTCTTATTTTCATGTGCAACAAAAACATACTTCCAAGTGAATTCTTATTGTATTAGGGAGAGTCACCCTTGGGTAACTCCCAATCTTGTGTTTTATGACAGCTTGTAAGCTGAAAAATTGTATAAGTGGACTGTATAAGTGGACTGTACTTGTTGATATGTTGCTACTTTCAGTGATTAAAGAAATTTATATATCATGCACTATCCTATAGTATATAGAAATGAGTAAAGTTGTTATGCTTTTGTTTCTAAAATGATTCTAAGAGAAAATGTGTGTCTCCATTTGAAATTGATACATTTGGTTATAAATACATTTTGTTAGAACTTCAAATAATGTTCTGGTTGGAAGGAACTAAAGTGGTCAGTGAAGTTAGTTAAAATGTATTGTAAGAATTTACATCAATATTGTAGATCAAGGTAAATAAATATGACAAATAAAATAAAATAAAAATGCTTTCATTGAAAAAGAAAAATATATTTATATTTGTTGGTTCCTTTGACTGTAATATTGGTGCACTACACTAAGATTGAATTTGACAATTACTGCCCCCTCGTGATCAAAATCAAAATGAGATATAGGAGAAATAGGAAATTGATAAATTTGATCAAATCAAACAAAATATAAGGTTCTTGATGTAAGATGAAAGTTATAAGAATCATTAAACTAAGGTAGATCAAGCAAGAAATATTATGCCCCAAAGGTGATTTAGAAGAAAAGAAGTGGGGGAAAAAGAAAATGGAAGATAAAAGTTTGGAAGATATAGAAAGAAATAGAAAGAAGAAAAGAAAATGCCCCAAAATCAATCAACTACTTAAGATAGAAATTTTGATTGAGATCACGAAAGAAGATAAGGAAATGAAGATCAAAACATGACCACAGTTGATTAAAAGTCCACAATAAAGATGAAGGGAGAACCCTCTCAAACTCATAATGCAACCTAAAAATGCAAACTAACATGAAGCCTAAAAATGAAAGCTACATGAAAATGCAATGGTGTACTTGCAAAAGAGCAACTATAACATAGGATTTTGTGTTCATCATTCATTAGAGAATGTAAAAGAACTTATTTTCATCATTGGGCAATTATTAACGGAGATCAAAAAAATCACACAATCATCACTAGTCACAAGTGCAACTATGAAGATACCTTTCTCATTTAATTAAATAATTACATTTAATTAATCAAGATAGGCGTATTTATTAAATAAATTTAATTTCATATTACATTAGCCGTAGGAGATAATTTAATTTAATAAAGTATAAATACTTTAAATTAAATTAAAATTAAATCAAGTAGGTTTAATGCAACTAATATGAATACGTACTATAGGAATTAAATAATAAGCATGATGAATACAGATTAGGGTTTTCTGCATCTAACAATTAAGTCAAGTAGCGAGTAGCCAAATAAGAATTTTCCTAGTGACATAGGACTTAAGATTGATCAGAAATAGACCAGAATTGGTGATCATGGCAATGAGCCAATTTTTGGGGTATTACATTTTGCCCCTCTTTGAATGAATGTGCGAGCAACATGTTCAATTCAAAGAAAATCAGAAAGCATGATGCAAAGATGAGATTGGTTCCAAAGTTGATAATATGAAGACCAATTGATAAGCTTTTAAGGACTATCTCTAGAATAGAGTTTAATCCCAAGGAATCCAGGCAGAGCGCCTAGATACCTAAGATTGATAAGCATTTAGAAGATTATCTCCATAACGAAGCTTAACCTTCAAGGATCTAATAGAACACCTAGATACCTGAGAGTGAAAACATTTAGAAGATTATCTCTAGAATGGAGTTTAACCTTCAAGGATCTAAATAGAATACCTAGATACCTAAGATAGAAAGCATTTAGAAGATTACCTCCAGAACAGAGCTTAACCTTCAAAGATCCAGATAGAACACCTAGATACTTGAGAGTGATAGCATTTAGAAGACTATCTCCAAAATGGAGCATAACCTTCAAGGATCCAGATAGAACACCTAGATACCTAAGAGTGATAGCATTTAGGAGACTATCTCTAGAATAGAGCATAACCTTCAAGGATCCAAGGAGAACACCTAGATACTTGATAGTGATAGAATTTAGAAGACTATCTCCAAAATGGAGCATAACCTTCAAGGATCCAAGGAGAACATCTAGATACCTGAGAGTGGTAGCATTTAGAAGATTACCTCTAGAATGGAGCTTAACCTTCAAGGATCCAAATAGAACATCTAGATACTTGAGATTGAAAGCATTTAGAAGATTATCTCCAAAATGGAGCATAACCTTCAAGGATCCAAGGAGAACACCTAGGTACCTGAGAGTGATAGCATTTAGAAGATTGCCTCCAAAATGGAGCTTAACCTTCAAGGATCCAGATAGAACACCTAGATACATGAGATTGAAAGCATTTAGAAGATTATCTCCAGAATAGAGCTTAACCTTCAAGGATCCAGATAGAACACCTAGATACTTGAGATTGCTAAAAGATAACAAGGTCTAATCATGAGTCATAGAATCATCTCCAAAATGAAGCTTGATCCTTAGGAGTTAGGGTTTAGACTGTCCCAATACCTATCCATCAAACTCTGAGAAGAGTTGTTATAAGGTTGATCAATTGATAATAAAAAAAAAGATATATGGCAAAGATGCCCGATAGAAGGGGACAAGATGCCCCAAGTGATGAGGACATAAGATGGGAACGAGATGCCCTAAGCAATAAGTATTCAATGATGTAATCATCCTGCCCCCTCGAGAGCAAAATTGAAAGATGACACACCAGAAATATGATGTGAAGTAGTATATCATGAGATATAGAAGAAATTTGAGATTGAAATATGAATATAACATACATTATTGGTTTTTTAGGATTAAATGTAAGCATTCAAGGCACAAGAAGCCAGAATGACCAAAACATTTGTCCTTTTTAATGTAGCAAGTGAACATAAGCATCAAAGCATAAATGCTAGGATGACCTAAATGTTGCTTGCATGATAGGCACATCAAACACACGGGAGATCCCTCTTATGCTAAGTATTTAGTATTCATTCTATCCACAATGACCCTTGCGTTCGTAACCTGAGATAGAAGTGTGCTAGATATACTCGCAGTGACCCGTACGTTCACTTAACAAGACGAGTATCAGTATTTACTGTAGCATGAAGAGTTCACTTCCAAAAAACAAGGAGAAGAACCAACATTATTGGTGTATTCATATAAAAGGAGTCGAGGTACACACAGCCATCCAATACGAGATGGAGGCTCTTATAGTGGACACCCCTCTTATAGGAATATGTCAACTAATTGGAACTAAATCACAAACAGAAAGCAAAAAAAAGATCATGCCCCCAGTCATTACTTCTCTAGTCAAAGATGATATCATCGAGTTGCTCGAGGAGATATGATAAAGCAAAATAAAAGGAAACAAAGAAAATGCTCAGAATATCCAAACATGTTAATTTGTGTTCAATGTTTTGGGATTGATGTCAAGTGTCAGTGTCCAGAACATGTTTGAAAGAAATCTCTTCAGTAGGGTCACGATAGTAGGAAAATGTAGCCAAAATGACTGGTGACTAAGGTCAAAGAGGAATCTTCACGATGAAGAACCTAAGAAGGACTAAGCAACAGTAGACAAACACAGCCAGGATGATTGGTGATGGACACAAGAGAGATCTTCCATAAAAGAATCTAGAGACATGACCTTAGCAATAGTAGGAAAACATAGCTAAAACAGTTGGTGACTATTGTGAAAGAGATTCTATGAGGAGAATCTTGAAGAGAGTGACACTAGTGACAATAGGCGGATGCAGTGAGGAGCACTGGTGACTGTCATGAAGGAGATTCTATGAGGAGAATCTTGAAAAGAGTGACACTAGCAATAGTAGGTGGACGCAGTGAGGACCACTGGTGACTATCACGAAGGAGATTCTATGAGGAGAATCTCAAAAAAAAAAAGAGTGACACTGAAAGGGGAAATGTCCCCAAGCTGTGACAAGACTCAATCCATGGATACATGAGCAAAAAGCAAGAAAAGAAGGAAAGAAAAAGCATGAAAGTGACTATACAGAAAGCCTAAAGGTGCATTGTAGGATGGAGCATTGGGAACAAGAGGCACTTGTTTACTAGGTTTTCACCTTCTTGGTAAGATTTTCCTTTTTTTGCTACCATGATGCTTGTTTCCAAGTTTTCATCAATGACACTTTTCTTGTTTTTCAATTTTTTTGTATTTTTCTCTTTTTGAATTTTTTTGTATGTTTGAGATTTTTCGCTTTTTTTTGGTGTTACCAAGGCACCTATTGCTAGGTTTTCACAAGGGTAACAATTTTTTTCAAGAATTTTTCTAATTTTTAGATTTTTTTCAAGACATATAAATATATACAAAGAGGTTGCTGAGATTAAATCAATTGTAAAACCGCTTCAAGTGGAGAGTATTGATAGGTTCTTTAAATAATTCTCCTTTGGTTGTGGAAAGTTGATAGGTGTCAGATCCATATACTACAGTAATGATGTAAGGACCTAGCCAATTTGTTTCAAACTTTCCCTTTTGTACTCATTGTTATTGACTCTTGGGGTTCTCTCTCAAGACAAGATCACCCAACTAGAAGTCACATGGCCTGACCCTTTGATTGTAGCTTCTTTTCATTCTTTGTTGATATGCTCACAGATGATCACATGCCACTTATCATCATTCATCTAGTAATACAAGCTCTTGAAGCCAAGCTATCCTATAGTCATCATTAGTGATAAGGCCCTTCATAGAGATTCTCAAGGTAGGAATCTTGACCTCTATTGGAAGCATAACATCTGCCCCATACACCAACACAAAGGGGGTTGTGCTTGTTGGAGTTCTAATGCTTGTCCTATGTGCCCACAGATCTAGATTGATCTAGAAATGCCAATCTCTTCCTAATTTGCAGACTGTGTGATGAAGAATTTTGAGGATCACCTTATTGGATGCCTCAGCTTGGCCATTACCTTGGGGGTAATAAATGGAAGACCAATGTTGTGTGATCTTGAATTTCTTGCACAATTCCTTGAGTTCAATGTCTTTATCATTAGTAGCTTCTAAAAGAGAGTCAAATTCATATTCATGAGAATCAGTGCTACATGGTGAGAGACTATAGAACTCCCCAATAGTGATAGGGACATACTCTCCTTCAGCCTCTGGGTTTTTACACAAATACTTAGTACAACATGACTGACTACATTCTCCCTTTTCTGAATGATGTTTGAGTGGCTCAATATTATCCTCAGAAGAATCACTAGTATCATCCACAGTGCTAATATGTGGCACAAAGTCATCTAGTTCAGCAAACAATTTAGCGAGATCATAAAGAATAGGATGAGGGTATGAATCCTCATCATTAGATTCTTCTTCTTGAGTATCTAACTCATCTTGTGACTCATTTTTAGGTGAACTTTTAGATATGGGTATGAATTTGTTTGATCCCAAATGAAAAGGGACCTTCTTAAACCCTAGGCCAGTTGTATCACTGTTGCTTTGAGCTTTTGCTTTGATAGGATCAATGAGGCCATTGTTATTACACCCATTAGGGCCAGTTCCCTTGTAACCAAAACACTTCATAAGCCTAAGACTAGGCCCATATTTCTTAGGAGTAATTTCTTGAGCTTGTTTGGTTAGGTCCACTAGAGCCTCTTCTCTATAAAGCCATGCAGAAATGGCTTTGTTTTCACTTTCATCTTCTAAGGGAACTATAGCCTTGACAAAAGCACCATTATACTTGGTCTGAGGTGTCAACACGAATGGCTTCTTTGCCTCTGAGGGTCTCCCATAATGTCAAGGAGACTCTAGGAGAGATGTCAATGATAGCACTAGTTCAATGTGATACTCTCCCATGCTAATTTCTTTTAGTTTGAATGATTGCTCAATTTGTTTCAACTTATTGCTGTGATAATCAATGGACTCATAGTTAGCAAGGACAAAAGTATCAGCAACTTTGAGCATATTGCAGGTGTAGCTAGTAGTGGTAGGAATAGTAACTTCAGAGCCATGAAATGGGAACTTGATGCATTGGTAGTAAGTGGATGGCACAGTGCACATCTCATGTATCCATGGCTGTCCCAACAAAATGTTGTAAGCCAAGGGAATGTTAAGCACCTAACAGGTGACATCCCTTTCAACAGGACTAACATGGATGGTTAAAACCACAAGACCCAGATACTTTCATTCCACTTTGTCATACACATTGATAGTGATCTTTCATCGAGGATCGATAGAGTCCTTAGAATAATTCAATTGTCTAAGCAGAGTAGCAGAGACAATATTTAGGCCAGTGCCATTGTCAATGAGTACCTAACGAACACATGTCTGGTGGATCATAACCTCAATGTGTAGAGGCTGATTGTGTGGGTAATTTAGCAAGTTGTCATCTTCTTTAGAGAAGGTCATAAGATAAGGTGAGGTCAGGTGACCTACCATGGATTGAAATCACTCAAGATCAAGATCTTGAGGAACATTTTCCTCGACGAGGGCTTTCTTCAGAATCTGCCTATGAGCAGGCGAGATTTTAAGCAACTCAAAGATGGAAATCTGAGCATTGGTTTGTTTCAGTTGATTGAGAACACTATAACTAGTTGCTATCAAATTTGTTGTGAGTTTTACACCTTTACCAGATGGACCAGCAAGGGCTTTGTCCTTGTGTTGTTCAAGATTTAAAGTAGGAGGCGCAGGGCCTTTGAGCACCAACTTGGTGCAAGATGGAGTAATAGTGTTAGCACAATGTTGTGAGAGTGCACTATCCATTGCATTGGAAATAGGGCCCCTTAAGACAAATGGTGTCTTGTGTTTTTCGTTATCTTGCTTGCCCTTAATGGTAATAACATTGCAATATTCAAGATCCATAGGTTCAACCATATGAATGACATTGTCATCATTGGAATAGGTATAGTTGACCTTGTTGTAGGGTTCTAGCTTTGAAGTCCCTCCCTTTTCATAAGATGGGAAAGGTTCTTTGAACACCTTGTGGTCCAAGTTTTTGTTATGTCCATCTACCACAAGATCACCAGCATCAATCATGTCTTGGACTTTATGGCGCAAGTTTATATAGTTGATAGTTTTGTGTCCCTTGTTTTGGTGATACTCACAGAATGAGGTCTGATTCCACCATGGTGGACATGGATGTAGATCATAGGGATGAGGGTTTTCCATTGGTGAAATAAGCTTGTGTTGTAGCAATGTTTTGTAAACCACATCTAGTGGTTCTCCCAAGGGTGTATATTCTTGCTTGGGGCGTGTTGCCCATGAGTTTCTCAGTTTGTTTCTGAATGCTTTGTTGTTAGGAGGAGGTTTCTCAACATTTTTGGCTGCTTTAAGACCATCTGTGAGATCAAATGCAGCTTTAGCAGGTTTGGGTGTGACATTGTCAACAACTCCATCATGTACAATTTCTCAGTTTTTGTTAAGATGTTTGGTTTTATCCCTGTTGGAAGTGGAACCTTGTTTTGTGTCTCTCTGAAGAATGAGTTCACCTTTCTTGACCATAAATTCTTTGATAAAGATAGCCTATGTAATCATGTCTTCAAAGGTATGTGGACCTTGAAGTTGGACTCTATACCCAAAATCAGGTAGGAGGTTATCAGTGAAAATGTCAAGCTTCTTCATTTTTGGAATTTTTCGAGAATACTTAGTGTATAGTTGTCTCCACCATTGGAGGAATGTGAAAAAGGGCTCACCAATTTTTTGTTTAAGATTGCATAGATCTTGAATATTGATAGGGTGTTGTATGTTATGAGAATATTGTTGAACAAAGAGATTGGCAATTTCATCAAACATCTTGATACCAGGAGGTAAATGTGAGAACCACTCCAAAGCCTGATCACCTAGGCTCCTAGGGAATAAACGCATGAGGTATGTGTGATCGTGCATAAACTCCACGGACAAAGCACCAAACTCCTGCAAGTGATCTTGGGGATTAGTAGTGCCAAAGTACTTGTCATATTTGGGTAGCTCTATGCCTCATGGGAAAGGCGGCATGTTTATGCTTTTGTCAAATGGAAATGGACAAAGAGCATTTAATGTATATGTCTTTATAGGTTTCTCTTTCTCATGCATCATCTGAGCTAATTGGTCTTGCATAATTTTTAGTTGTTTTTGGAGCTTAGAAGTCTTAGTTTCTTCCTCAGGCATGATAATGGTTTCCACATTGAAATGAGAAGGTAGTTTAGCTCCCTCTTGGGCAAGTTTGAGAAAGTACTTTTCTTTCTCTTCATTGAGTAGGATTCCCATGACCTTTTGGAAGTTTTTGTCTCTTTGATATTTTGCTATGTGTTCAGGGAGTATTTCCACCTCTTCTTGTTCCTCATTGGTGTTGTGGTCTTTCTCTTTTTCTTTATCGTTCATTGGTGTTTCTTGATGTCTACTATGACTACCATGTTCAGGTTCACGATTAGTCATTATAGGAACGTGTTCAATTTTCATATGTTGTGTTTCAAAAGGTTCTTTGGAGAAATGATCATACATCATGTTTGGTAATGCAGGACCTCTACTTGTCTTAGTATCCTCTTGGTACAAAGGATTCCTAATTTTTTGTAGGTTTATGGAAAATGTTCACTAAACTCGAGGTGACCTAGCAGGTGAGGGAGATCGTGAAGATACCTCACTAGCCGAACTAGATACAGACTGTGTAACGAAAGGTAGGTGACCTCTGCCACGACTACGACCCATGGCATGACCATGCCTAAGTCTAAGAGGATAAAACTCATTGCCACTTTTGGTTGTGATAGTCATAGACAAGGACAAAAAGCTAGAACTTGGACAAGGACTACACTAAGATTGAGTCTCAAAAAGGATGAGATAATAACAAGAATGCTATCCACCTAGGCACAAATGGTCTAATTTAAAGGCTAGAACAGCTAGATTATGACCAACGTGACACAAGGTATGAAAAACATTAAGAAATGAAGACCAACGATAACTTAAGAGATGAGACCAGTCAAAGTACAAGACACAAGTCTTTAGCTAAGTGAAGTGTCACTATTTCAGGACTGTTTGTAGACAAAGAGCGATAAACAAATGTAGAAAAAGATAGCGTGCAGGCCATAGATAGCTAAAAAAAACCCAAATTGGTAATGTTGACACAAGATTTTGCACGAAAAACCTTTACAGGGTGCACGAAGAAGTGCAAGAAATGACCAATTTTAACAAGTTTTTGGTAGTGTTTCAGCAGAGTTTCACGTGAGGAATCTACAATGGTCACGTGAGACAAGATCTTAGATTTGGCAAGAAAATAGAACAGCAAGTCCCTAAAGTTAATCATCATGCGACTGTAGTGAAAAATTGAATTGTTTTGATAGTTTCAGTTTAATAGGCAAAATGTTTTGACAAATTTTGATCGTTTCAGTAACCAAGTAGATAAATAGGCACGTAGAACACCAAGCAGGTGATTTCAAGCACATCTAAAAATAATGAGTAAGGGAAAAAGCAACCTTGCACATGAACAATCAAGTGACTTAATTTGTGCTAATCCCTAGGAAAGCTATTGTGTATGTTTTCAAAAGGTTTTGCAATCACGCATACATCCCTAGAAAATAAAAGTTGGCCTCTCTAAGGTTTTTAGTAATGGTTTGACTCTGAAACTTTTATGACTCATAGGGGTGACCTCCAATCCTGATGCACCAAGGTTTCAACACAGTCTGAGAACTTAAACTTCAAGAGTTACCAGGGAGATTTGAGAACCCACAATGAACCACACCCATGGAGATTTCTTCCACAAAGACATTTATATAGTAGTTGTCACTACCACGTCAAAAATGGCTATTACTGCTTGAGGTTTTGTCAACATAGTTTGCCCTATAGAGGGATTTTCTACTACGGTTAACCCTCTCTAAAGTTCACCGGATCACAATAATGTACCACAAGGGTATCTATTAAAGATCTATGATATCAACTCCCAGTGATCTATCAACCTCTCCGGAGAAAGGATGTCTCAATCAACAAGTTGAAGATTTATCTATCTGGGAGATGCTCAAAGTATCCTCCCCACCTACAAGGAATCCATCATAGAGAGGAGTTTCACTAGGAACCCACTCTCTCAAGATCCACGAATAGTTTTCATGAGGCCTAATTACTATGTGTGTATAGATGTTAATTCCTGAAAGCAAATCTATCCAAAAGCTATCAAAGAGAACAAGGTGGTACACTTAATGGTTTAAGTAATGCGAGGTGAGTCCAAAGATGTGGAACATTTAACCCCTCACACAAGCCAAAACGAGTCCACAACTCAGAAACTAGTGAGTTCTAGAAAGCACAAAAGGGTTTCCTAGTGGAGCATTTAATGCTTCTTTCCTGTAGACCCCTCCCCCTTAATGTGGTGTTGATCTTGTAACCACGAGGCAGAAATGAGGGGCTGATGGATTAGCAAGTCCAATAACCCAAGATAGTAATCTAGATCAATCACAAGTAATCTAAGACTACTAATCAATACTACTCACAAATGAAAAATGGTTGAACAATGGAATATTTAATTTTCCAAGTAAACATAGAGTGAGTCCACAAAGTGGTGCATTTAACTCCCTATGTAAACAAGGAATGAATCCATGCCCTCAATCACTTAATGAGATATTTGATATTGGAACCAAGAATTACTTAAGTTTTAAACACAAGAATTCACTCACGCAAACTTGTATGAAAGAAAATCTATGTTCATTTATTTCCCATTAAGAGCATCAATTGAAATGTGTTCTATGAAAGCATGTGAAACACTCAAGCCAAACACATGAGAGGTTTAATTTTAATCCCAAATTTAAATGTTTTAGAGTTCAAAAAAAATACCTGATAATCCTTGCAATGCATCTTTTTTTTGTTGTACCTTTCATTTACGCTTGATCATTCGCTCGCAATGAACAAAGCAACAAACTCATGAATGCAATATATGTCAACTCATGCAAAACCAAGGTTAGATCTGAAAATCTAATTTTTAAGAGTGATAATAATCAGTAAGTAACTCAAATGAAAGCCCACATCATGCATTGATTCATTTTAAAAATGAAATGCAAACTATTCATTAAATGCCCTCTTTTTCTTTTTCTTTTTCTTTTTTTAATTGATTTTTGACCTAGTCATAAAGATTGGATCTACATGATATGAATTCGGATCCAAAACTCAAAATACAGAAAATTAACCCTTGTCAAAAATTAGAGAGCTTTCCAAAAATGCAAAATTTTTGAAAAAATCTTTTAATTTGTGCCCTAGGGAGTCATTTTGTCAAAACAAACTAGTTTTTGCAAATTGAATTATTGACCCCTAACATGACCTCTAAAATTAAAACACAAAGAACCAACTCTATTTAAAATTTAGAGAGCTTTTTGAAACTATAATTTTTTTTGAAAAATGTGCTGATTTACTCCCAAAAATGATTTTTTATGAAAAATTAAGGAAAAATCATAAAAAATTGAAACTATTTCGAAAAAATTTGAAAATTGGATTAAAGTTGTTCGAATATATCACCACCCTGCAAAAAAAAAAAGATCAAAATACCTAGCCATTTGAAAGATATGATCAAATCTTTCAAATCTAGGGTTTCTTTGAGTCTACAAATAGATCTACATAAAAACCAGCAAGCAAAGGTGGGTTGCCCCACGATGGGTGCCAAAAATGTATGCCTAAAATGTGAGCACACTTTTATGAGTCATTATATTCAAGATAACTCAAGAATTATGTCTCGAATGGTGACTCATAGCTCTCTATTCATGGAGTGCAAGGGTTTTGCAATGGAGGCCCTTAGCTTGACCTAGTTTGTGCCCATGCAAGTACACCATGAAATGAGAGATTCAAGGATCCAAAATGCATGCAAATGGAGATGAAAACTAATCTATATGATAACAATGCAAGAAGGAAAATGTAATAACAAATGCAATACTAATCTATGAAAAATAAATATGACTCTAAGATAATATGCAAATGCAAGGATGAAACCTCATGATGGAAGCCATGGACGCATGAGAGAATAAGACAAGAAGATAGAAGTTCTCCACAAAAGCTTTGATGCTAAAACTCCTTCAAAAATTGCTCTCCAAACCTGTAGCATAACAATAGCATAATTGTGGATGAATTGTGAATGAATTGTGGATGAATCATGGATGTTAAAATGAGGAGAGGTCTCTCCCTTATAAAGGAAAATATAGAGGTGAAAGGCTTCTCATAACCAATATGGGATAATAGAGTTTGATCCATGTGAGACAAAATTCCACCAATGAGAAAAGAGAAGTGGTTGAGAAGAAAGTGGAAAGAGGATAAAGGTAAGTCCCACTTAGAGATATGTGCATTTAAGTGTAGAGAAAATAAATAAAATATTTATTTAATCTTTATTTAATTTATTTCTTTTTTTCAAGTGGGTTTATTTTCATTTAATTAAAAGAGAGCAAGTTCTTTTAATTAAATAGGAGATATTTAATTACATAAAAAGAGGAAGTTTTCTCTTAATTAATTAAATGTGGATGAATTATTTAATTAAAAGAGAGGTTTTCTTTTAATTAAATGGGGACTTATTTTATTTAATTAAAAGAGGAGATTTTCTTTTAATTAAATAAAACTTAGGATAAAATGATCAACCTTAGAAAAATAGAATAATTGAATTTGATCAACGAAATTGATATAAATTGATTTAATAAAATATTGTAAACCATTGATTCAAGAAATTTGATAAATTGATAAATTGAATAATGGCGGCCCATAATCTAGGTGACCATTTTAGGGTGCATATATGAATCAGTATACTCTTTGGGTGAATGGGAGGAAACAAATATTGTTGTCTTTGATTGAAAGTATATATGAGGTTAACTTTACTACTATGAGAACTTGCATGGTTAATGGGAAATCATTTGAAAAGGAAATAAAAAAGAATCAAGTTTGTTTTTCTATAATTTTAAGGAGACTGAGTTGTATCAATGTTAATTGAGTGCCAGTAAGTGGTGATCGAGTGACAACTGATAGTGATGACCGACTACCAAAGAAATTACAAAATTGTTGAATGAGTATAAAGAGATTGTTGTTGAGGATATTACTGATGGTTTACCACCAGCAAGAAGCATAAGTCATTGTATCGATCTAATACCTAGAGCTAGTTTTCCAAACAAAATAGCCTATAGATTAAAAACTATAAAAAATGAAGAACTTAATAGACAAGTGCATGAGTTGTTGCAAAAAGGTTTGATCAGAGAAAGCTTGATTCCATATATTGTACCTATTGTTTTAACACCTAAAAAGAATGGAGAATGGAGGATGTGTACTGATTCCAAAGCTACTAACAAGATCACAGTGAAATATAGGTTTCCTATGCCAAGGATGGATGACATAATGAATTGTTTGAGTGGAGAAAAGTATTTTACCAAGATTGATTTGAAGAGTGGTTATCATCGGATCAAAATTAGAAAAGGTGATGAATGGAATATTTCTTTCAATATAACAGATGGTTTGTATGAATGGTTGGTTATGCCTTTTGGTTTGACTAATACACCTCATAATTTTATGAGGTTGATGAATGAAGTTCTAAAAAGATTCTTGGGTAAGTTTGTGATTGTTTATTTAAATGACATTTTGACATATTAAGCATGTTAGACAAGTATTGTAGAGATTGAAAGAGGAGAAGTTGATGATTAATTTGAAGAAGTGTTCTTTTATGCAAGAGGAGATTGTGTATTTGGAATTTGTGATTTTAGTTGATGGTTTGAACATGGATCTCAAGAAGGTTAAAGAAATTTTGGAATGACTACATCTAAGAATGTGGGTGAGGTAAGATCATTTCATGGTTTGGCTAGTTTTTATAGAAAGTTTATAAGGAATTTTAGTGTTGTTTGTAATGTTGTGACTGAGATAATGAGGGGAGATAAAAATGAATTCAAGTGGACAAATGGAGATGATAAGAGTTTTGAGACTTTGAAACAAAAGATTGTTGAGTTACCTATATTGGCTTTACTTGATTTCAATAAGGTATTTCAAGTTCAATGTGATACTAGTGGTAGTGAAATAGGAGCTGCATTGAGTCAACAAGGTAAACCTATTACTTTCTTTAGTGAGAAGTTGAATGATGCTAAAAGGAATTATTTTGTGTATGATCAAGAGTTTTATGATATTGTTCAAGCATTGAAGAAGTCAAGACATTATTTGATTCCTAAGGAGTTTGTGTTGTATATTGATCATAAAGCTTTACAATACTTAGAAAGTCAACATAAATTGAATCAAAGACATATGAAGTGGGTTGAGTATTTGCAGAGTTTTACAGTTTTGATCAAGCATAAGAGTGGAGTAACTGATAGAGTTGTTGATTCATTAAGTAGAAGATGTTATTTGTTGACAGAAATGAAGGTTGAAGTTCTTGGTTTTGATGAAATGAAAGAGTTGTATGGTGTTGATCCTAATTTTTCTCAAGCATAGAGAGAGTGTAGAGCACCAAATTTAACAGATCACATAAGCAAGTATGATGAATATTTCATTAAAGAAGGTATATTTTTTAAAGGTATTTAGGTGTGTATTTCTAGAAGTTTTATGAGGTTGAATTTGATTAAGGAAAAGGATAGTGGTGGATTGGTTGGGCATTTTGGAATTGATAAGACATTGAGTATGCTTAAGGAGAACTATTATTGGCTACAAATGTATAAGGATGTTTAAAAATTTGTGAAGAGTTGTGGAGTTTTTCAAGTTACAAAAAGAGTAAGTCAGAATACTGGTTTGTATACACCTATTACTATTCCTGAAAAACCTTGGAGTGACATTAGTATGGATTTTGTTGTTGGATTCCCTAAAATAGTGAAGGGGTATGATTCTATATTTGTTGTGGTGGATAGATTTTATAAGATGGCTCATTTCATACCATGTAAGAAGACATCAGATGTTAAGAACATTTTTGGACTATTCTTCAAAGAGTTTTTGAGATTTTGTGGATTACCAAGAAGTATTATTTCTGACAGAGACAATAAGTTTGTTGGTTATTTTTGGAAGACTTTGTAGAAGAAGATGGGTACTAAGTTGAAGTTTAGTTGTACATTCCATTCATAGGTAGATGGATAGATAGAGGTTGTGAATAGAAGCTTGGGTAATTTGGTAAGATGTTTAGTTGGAGATAAACAAAGTAATTGGGAGATGGTATTAGCACAAGCTAAGTTTTCATATAATAATTTTGTGAATAGGAGTACAATGGAAACACCTTTTAATATTGTTACAAAAATGTAGCCTAGAGGAGTATTAGATTTGAGAGATATTCTTGGTGAAGAAAAGGGAAGTGTTACAAGGGAAGAATTTGCTGACTTTATGGAATCTTTACATAAGGAAGTGAAGTTGGGGTGGGAACAAAGTAATTAGAAGTATAAGGAGAATGTTAATAAGTATAGAAGACATCATAATTTTGAAGTTGGTAATGAGGTGATGGTTCATTTGAAGAAAGGAAGATTTCTTGTTGGAACATACAACAAGCTAAAGATGAAAAGGTTTGGACCTTGTAAGATCTTGAATAAGTTTGATAGTGGTAATGCTTATGAAGTGGAGTTACCTTATGACATGGATATATCTCCTATATTCAATTTTGTTGATTCATATAAGTATCATGAGTTAGATGATGAAGTTGTTGTATCAGATGATTATCCTAAGAAGAAGATTGAAGAATTTGAAAAGGTATTGGATCAAAGAGTTAGTAAGAGCACAAGAGGAAAAGATTACTATGAGTATTTAGTGAAATGGAAGAATAGAACAACTAAAGATGCTACATGGATTTCTCAATCTGAGTTGGATTCAGCTCAAGTTGTGACACTTGCATGATTCAAGAGAATTATTTCTTCCAACCCTAGTTGTCTAATATAGGAGCATCCTGGGTTGCCTTGTAATCCTGCACTTTTGTTCATCCTACTAGTTACTACTAAGTCCTAGTTTTTGCCTAGTTCTAGTTTTCAATTAGTGTCAAGCTTTAGTTGTTGTCAAGTTCTTAGTAGATGCCAAGAATTTAGTTGATGTCAAGCTTCCTAGTTGATGTTGAATTTATATTTTCTACTGAGTGTTCTTTGATTGCCGAGTCACCTTTTGGTTGTCAAGTTCATGTGGTTGTTGAGTGATCATGTGGATGTTGAGTGTCAGTATTTCATGGAGCCTTCATTTGCTAAGTTATCTATGTCTGGTTCCAGTTTGGGCTGACCTTGCACATATTTAATTTTTTTATTAGTGGTTAATATTTGATGTGAGTTGATTTTTGGTTGTACACACATTTAATGTAAGGTTAATTTAGTGATAGTGGTTGCACAAGTATTTTAAGAGGTCTAGGATTGAGTTTTAGGGGCAGAACATATAGGATGTGAAAGAAAGACGCATATGTGTCTAGAAATATGAATTTGTAGCTAAATCATGGATTTGAATGTATTTTATATCTAACCATAACCTAGAAGGCCTTACAGCTAGGCACGTATGCTAATTATTTTATGAATCAATAAGTGATCTCTCTTCTCCTCCATGAATTGTTGTTCATTGTGTTGTGTTTCTGCTATATTGACTCCATGTAGGCAGTAGGATAGCTAGGTGTGCCATTGCCCCTAGTCTATTCTCACCCCTCCCTGTGTCAAAGTTGTGTTTCAATCTTCTAGTTCTCAATAGTCTTTCCCAGCTTTTACACTTCCATCTCCAAGATCTTTCCTCAAAGCTACAAAGCTTTACTTTCTAGAGAACTAGACTATGATACCAGTTGTTGGAAAAACAATAGGGAAGTAAACTCTAAGGGAGGGGTAGTGTGAATCAACACTTAAAAATTTCAACCTAAAAAACTATTCACCATACATTTATCTCACAATCTATACATATAAGCTAAAATATCAAATTAAGCATATACATCCATAGCATGAAAGTAAAACAATCAACATATGTATGACATAAGATATTTGGTTACCTAGAAACCCTCCAAGGAGAAGGTAAAAATGAGGTGGGGATGACACCCACAAACTATAGTAATAAAGTATATCCAATGAAGGTTATAATGTTTGATCATGAAACATGATCTACCCTGTGAAAGGTATGCCCTATTCAAGGCTTGCAAGATTGTTAGATCTTACCTTGTTAAAGGATTTCAAAACTCTGCTAAAAGTGAGCCTAGTAAAAGGACTTTAACTTACAATGAAGTAAGCTCCCTATTAAAGGATTTCTAACAACTTGTCAAGACCACTCTGCTAAGAGATTTAACTAATTCACCTATTAGAATGTCTTACGAATAATCCTTTAGTTATCACTCTATTTCTTAGTGTCAGATCACCTCTATCTTGATGTGTACTTGATCCTTTTTTATCAGATGTATCTCTACTATCTTTTGATTCCTTTCCTCTATTCTCCTTGAACTACTTCTATAATGTAACTCAAGTATAACAACTTAGTTACCATGAATACTCTATTCTCATATGCAAACTCTCTTCAATTCTTCTAAAGAACTCATAAAAAGTTTAGGGTTTGTCCTCCTTAAGAATACCTAGGTGAATTAGGGTTAAGTATGAATTAATGGTAATGATTCACCTATATTTCCACTTAATCCTTCTCTTTTTTTGATTGGATGCATGTAATTCATAGGGATTCACAATTAAGATTCATCCTTATTATTAAAGATGATAAAACAATCCTTCAGTCAAGACAAAAATGGTTTACATCGAATTTTTTGCCATTACAAATATCTATGAAAAAAATGTGTAAATTGGCACTTGAAGTCCCTAATGCTCAGCATCAACTAAAACTTCAATGTTGTAACTTGACCTTTGAATAGATTAGTACATACCATATGCTCAGTACTTGAGTGACTCAACACTTACTAGTTACTTGGGTCATACTAAATATCTTTTGATTGGCATATACTATCAGAGAACTTATGCTCAACATGTATTACTTGTTCAGCATAAACTAAGTACATGACTTAAGTATATTGTGACTCATATGTGAAAACCAATCTGAGATTAATAAGATCTATGTGAACAATCTCTAATTTCTCTATAGTGGAGAATTTCTTGCTAGGAAAAGATGCTTTCCTCTGCTTAGCCAAAATACATTCCTTGCAGACAACATTAGTAGGCTTAATAATCTTAGGCAAATCTCTCGCTACAAATGTACTACCAACTTTCACAATATTCTCAAAGTTATATGACAAAATCTTCTATGCCATAACCAATTGTTATCAACCTTTGCAACCAAACATGTTATTTGAGTAGGATTCAACCCAAATACATTACCTTTGAACCTAGTTCTAGTACCAATCAACTTACCATATTTTTCTTTGATAATGCAATTCTTTTCTATGAATTGCAACAAATATTTTGTCTACCAATTGTCCAACACTTAACAACTTATGTTTCAAACCATCAACAAAGTAAACATCATCAGTGTTAGTTTTACCATCAAGAGTAATAGATCCAATCTCTTTAACATGGTAGGCTTCATTGTTAACAACTCTAACAATGCATCCATCATGATTTCTAAACTTAAAAAAATTGTTCATATCACCAGTCATGTCATATGAACATCCACTATCAATTATCTAATCTAATTTCTTCTCAACTTGGGTAATTAGAGCTCTCTCTTCTCTAATTTCTCTATCAAGGTTATCTTCCTTAATGGCCACAAATCCTAATTCATCATCACTTTCACTCTAATCCATTTCATTAGATTCTTCATCCTGATTAGCATATTAAAAAAATTCTATCATTATCTCTTCTAGGCTTAAATTTTCCTCTAAACTTTTTCTCTCTTTTAGAACATTTAGATGCATAATGACCATATTTATTACTAATCCAACACTTAAAGATTTTCTTACCATCTTTCTCTCTACTCACCAAAAGAGCTATTCCTTCTTCAATATTCTTATTTTATTCAAATCTACTACTGCTAGCAAAGTCTCCTCTTTCACTTGTGCTTTTTGATGTATTGGGTCAAATGTGCATAGCAATGAAAGCTATATCAACTCTAGCTAATTTACCAAACTATCTCATTTTTCTTTTTACAGATTCTAATCTTCTAAGAAAATTTTCCTTTGTGAAATCTTTGGTGTAGGGCATTACTAGCAAAATCATACGAGTTGTTTCCTTGAATGGTGGTGATCAAAATTTTCAAGATCTTCCATATAACCTCATCATCTTGTTTAGTTTCACCAAGAGATTGAATACCTACAACAATTTTTGATATCCTTCCTACATAATTTATGATGGATTCATCTTCCATCATCTTAGCATCTTGAAATGTGTAAATCCAACTTTGAAATTTCATTCTTTTTGCATGTTCATCACCTTCAAAAGTAACTTGTAATACTTTCCAAATTTCATGAGAAGTTTGAAATGTCTTTACCTGATTGTATTCATTCTTTGGAAGAGCTAATAGTAGGGCTTCACTAGCTCTCATATTACAAATGAATAGATCTCTCTCTACTTCACTGCATTCTTCAAGCTTTTCTTCTTCCACAATTGTCTTCTCACTCTTTGTCAAGATCCAATAACCCAAAACCTATGCACAACAGATGTGTCTTCTTCTTTTCCTTCCAACTATCATAGTTTGCCCTATCAAATCTCAGACTATCTTTCCTAAACATATTCACCATTCATCTCCCAAAGTTGTTAAGCCTTATTTTCAAGGACCTGATGCTTTAATACTAATTGTTAGAATATATAGTCCATTGGTATAACTAAGATAGGGGGGGCTAAATTAGTTATCTAATTGTCATTATAAATATTAACCTTAAACAAACTTAACCATGTGATTAATATAACCTAAAACCACAACAATATACTCATACACAATTAACACCATATGTTAACTAGGGAAACCCTTGATTAGAGGGAAAACCATGGTGGGGATGGTACCCACAAGATGATGTACTAATATAAATATTCTTTGTTAATGGATAGACCTAGTTAGGAGTGTGTTACAACATATGATACATATGAGTCCCTATTAGGAGACTTTGAATTGTTGTTAGGAGATTCCAACTCTATTAGGAGTTGTGGAAGATAGTCAAACCCACTACCCAAATAGCTTCAAGGTTAAGATCAAAGAACCTACTATCTAAATGATCTTTGTATTATTCCTTGCAGAATAGTAGAACTAAAATGTACTTCTTCCTCTATATTTATCCTATCAACCACAATTTTTTTCCTTCAAATCTTGTAACTAGATCTCATACTATGTATCTAATGATACATTAGATTGCTTACATACATTCAACAAGCATTCCGATCCTTGCACTATGCAGTAATACTTAACATTTGACTTGATCCTCTAAATCCAAGTCTTGATACAAATAAGGAAAACAACTTTCCTTTATACCATATCTTCATAATAATTCCTTGAGTCAACCTTGAGGCTTTCCCAATTAATTAAATTAAGATAATTAATTAATTCACAATTACAACAACACTGTCAACTCACAGTCTCTATACAAAACTTTACACATGTGAAACCATGTCTTGCACACATGCTAGCATCACCACATCATCACCCTTTATCACTATTATTTGCACATCAACTCATTACATCTTAGATGAAAGATAATGATATATCACCATAAATCTATTTCTTAATACTCTATTTTTGTATTACTTCTAGTAAAACAAGTATAACTTCCATACAACATTGAATCGGACATATTCCTTTTAACTATGTCATCAGGAAAACCTCAAGAACATGTCCTCAACTATGCATTATCTAAAACTTCCTTATCTCTTGTGCATACTAGGATTACTAATTGCTATTCTTCTAGTCTTAATATAATTATTGTTATGTTGACATCAATGATAGATATAGTCATGAATGCAACATATCAATACTCTTCAATGCTCAGGATACTCCCCAATGTAGTGTCATCAACATTCATGCTAACAAGAAGAATGACAATATTTTGCAATATTTGGTGAATCATATGAAAAGATATTGACAAATCTTATTGATCACAACATGGTGCATCCTTTTGATCCCACAAAGTATCATATACCTAAGGTTAAGCTATGGTGGTGGGATGAGAAATTCTATTGCAAGTTTCACAATGACATTGGACATAAAGTTGAAAACTATGAGAAACTCAAGCATGTCATTTAGGATCTTATTAAGAATGGTAAAATTCAAGTGGATGGATTGATTACTAATACTGACTACATGGCCTTCAAAGAACCTTTCCCGAAGTATGATAAGGAGAAAACCACTAAACATAAGAATGGAAAAGTTGAGATCAATTACACCTATGTGAATGTAGAGAATGTTGTCAACATGCTTGATGTAGTACAAGAGAATTCCAACATGATGAGAAATAAAGATCATTATAATTATAACCTAGACATGGATTCTCCTCCTATCTTTGATGAAAATCCCATCTTGGAGCTAGGGGTTCCTCACTCTAGAGTGTCATCTCAAAGTCTCAATGTTGTCACATGAAGTCAAGGCCCCCTTGTCATTAGAGAACCCAATTCAAGTCAACCAAGTAAGAAAAATAAAATGATATCTAAGAATTTAACCTAAAAACTAGTAGTTAATCCTAAGTCAAATGATAGTCTTGTTGATCAATTGCAAAGAACCCTAGCTCATATTTCGATCTTATGAGCTCTTAGAGTTGTCTCTAAGACATAATCAAGTCCTTGATGATGCTTTGCACACAGTGAATGTTCCCAACAATTTGGATGTTAATCATATTGCTAGCCCTCATTACCTCACCTTTTTAGAGGAAGATGATAAATATTTGAGCCACCCACATAATCTTGCTCTCCATATTGAAGTCATGATTCACAAAACCCATGTTAGGAATGTGTTAATAGATGGGAGTGTTGGAATTAATATTTGTTCTTTGAGTCTTTTAAAGACATTGGGTTATATTAAACAAGTCATAGATACCAAAAGAAAGATCACTATCAAAGCCTATGATGAGGCAGAAAGAAGTTCAAAGGGGTTGGCCATCCTTCCCATTAGGATTTCCCCTATTGAAAAAGATATTTTATTTCAAATAGTTGGCACTGGTCCCCTTTTTTACAATGTATTACTCGATAGACCATGGATTCATGATATGCAAGCAGTACCATCTACCTATCATCAATTTGTTAAGTTCCCTTACAATGGAATAGAGATTTTTATACCTGGGGTAAATTACTATCTATTAACTCAATTTGAACAAGTACTCATGTTCTCCTCAATAGAGAAGAAGATGATTTTGATGTAGCTTTAGCTGAATATGGAGAAAAGTTCAAATCAATAGACCTTGACATGGGAGGGTATCAACTCAACTTCCTTGCAGTATTGCCAATTTTGCCTAGGTCTTATGGAAAACCTTCACAAGAAATGAGACCTTCCTCTTTAGCTATGATATTATTTGACACATTTGTATAGTCATTACTGCCTATTCAAGATGAGAAAGAGGATGTAGCTATTAGAGATTAGATTTGTAGAGAAGAGAAATACATGTGTAATGAGAACTTATCTTTCTCTCCTAAGTCCTATGGAAGAGGGTATACTTTTGTCAAATAGATGGACTATCCTAGATGTGGCCCTCTAGGTCATAGATTGGATTCCAGAGTTGAACCCCTTGATCCTATTCTTTTTGGACCCAAGTCTAAGGTGATAGTTGGCCATGGATTTGCAAATCATATTATGAACACTACTCCTATTCTTGAGAAGTTGAATAGTGAAGATGAACTAGAATATGTACCTAATTTGGAAAATCAATAAGATATGTGTGAAGATTGGGTTTCTTCCACTAGTATCCTTTGGGAAAATTTAGGTAGTACAATCACTCATGAGACAGTTGCAATTTTAGAACAAAGTGAACCAAGTTAAGATACTTTAATGGAAAGATAAGGTGTTACCCTTGATGATATTCAAGCTTCAACATCAAGGCATCCCAAGCCTTCATGGTATAAGCACCCTAGTAGAATTTCATAAATGAGTTCACATGAGTATGAATGGGATTCCTTCTCAAAGCCTTCTACAATTGACATGGATGTTGATGATATCCACTCTTATAGTCCTCAACCTAAGATAGCTAATGAGCTATGTGTAGGATTAGAGGATTTGAACTCACATGTTTCCTTAATTGAAAATTCTTCACTTGTTAGGAAGAATCTTGATTTGGGTAGCTTAGGAAGTTACTTGATAGACTCTGACTTTCTAGTTACTAGAGATGAAACCATTCACATTCACAACCTTGAACCAGTCATTGACTTACCCCTTGTGCATCCCAACCTTATTGATTTTTCCCAACACTATCAAGAACCTGATCTCTTAACATTTCAAAATGACTATGAGATAGCCTATTACTTGAATGCCATTGAACCTATAGTCTCTTCCACCAATGAACTAGCTACCAACATGATAGAGATAGACATCAAGTACCTTAATTGCAAAATAAAAAGAAAATAAAATAAAAGGAATAAGAGTTTTGATGGTGAAAACCATTGTGTGGTGGTGTCAAAACCAAAAAGAGTAAAAACAAAGGACCTATCCAAGGGTGAAAACCTCTCTAAGGAACCTAAGAATGAGGTAATTGATCATCTCCCTAGCTATTTTCAAAATAGATCTTCAATACTTATTGAATCAACACAAGTAGTCAATTTGGGTATAGATGAGACTCCATAGATGGTACACTTGGCTCAGTCCTTGTCACTATAAGAAAAATAAGCTTACATTGGGTTTTTACAAAAATAAAGATAAATTTTGTCTAGACTTATTCAAATATGCCAGGGTTGGACCCTAATCTTATCATGCATCACTTATCCATAGTTCTGGGTGTCAAAGAAGTTTAAGAAAATTTTGAGAAAGATGCATCCTCGCATAGCCCTCCTAGTGAAAGAATAATCAAAGAAACTACTTGGTGCAAAATCCATAAGGGCTATTGACTATGCTAAATGTATATCAAACATTTTACTAGTTTCAAAGCATGACAAAACCATTTGAGTTTGCACAAATTTTAGTGATTTCAATAGAGCATATCCAAAGGATGACCTTATACTTCCCAATATAGATATAATAGTGGATATGACCATAGGTTATGATATTTATTCCATGATGTATGGTTTTTCTGGATACAAACAGATTAAGATAGCTCATGAAGATCAAGAAAATATTGCATTCACTTGTGCATGGTATACCTATTGTTGGAATGTTATGCCTTTTGGATTAAAGAATGAATGAGCCACCTACCAATGAGCTATGACCACTATTTTTCATGATATGATGCATAAAAACATGGAAGATTATGTGGATGACACCTTGGCTAAGTCTAAGAAAATAGACAAACACTTAGATGACTTAATAGTCATTTTAGATTGTATGGAACAATTTTAACTAAGGTTAAATCCTAAGAAGTGTGCATTTGGAGTTATCTCTTGAAAACTACTAGGATTCATTATTTTAGAAAAAGGAATAGAGGTAGACCCTGAAAAAGTCTAGGTAATCATGGATATGCCACCTCCTAGAAATATTAGTCAAATGAGGAGTCTTTAGGGACATCTTCAATCCATAAGGATATTTATTTCATAGTTGGTAGATAGAGCTCAACCTTTTAATAAGAGCTTATACAAAGGATTCAAATGTGTATGGAATGAGGATTATTAAAAGAGCATAGATAAAATCAAGAAATACTTGGAAAATCCTCCAATTTTAATGCCTCTTATCCTAGGGAAACCACTTATATACATTTTAGAGACAAAATCTTCCTTAGGGGCATTACTAGCTCAACTTGATGAACATGGGAAAGAAAGAGCAATATACTACATTATTCGTACTCTTGTTTCATATGAGTTCATCTACACCAGTATTGAGAAAGCTTGCCTAGAGGTTGTATATGCTTCCCAAAAGTTGTGATATTACATGCTTACACACACTATACACCTCATAGAAAAAAAGGATCCACTCAATTATTTATTGGGTAAGGCTACCCTCATAGGTAGACTTTCTAAATGGATGATAACCCTTTCAAATTTTAACATAGAGTACATTGAGCATAAAGAAATCAAAGGACAAGCCATAGTAGATCAATTGACTAATTTCCTAATACGAGATATTGCACCTATTCAAGTTGATTTCCCATATGAGCACCTCATGTATATTACTGAAAGAATGTGGAAGATGTTCTTTGATGGATCCTTTATGCAACATGGTTCATGAGATAGTATGTTGTTTGTTTCTCCTCATGGGTACACAATTCTTAAATCTTACAAGTTATTATTCCCATGTACAAACAAAATTGTTGAGTGTGAAACTTTAACAAATGGACTTAAGATGGCCATAGAATGGAGAATCATAAAGTTACACATTTATGGGGATTCATAGCTAATAATCAACAAAATCAATGATGAATATTTAACAAAAATGAGAAATTGGTACGTGACAAGTAGACAGTTGTTCCTTGAGAGGATATTTCACATTTGTTACATTTTAGCAAATCCCTCAAGAAGAAAACAAAGTAACTAGTACCATGGTTACACTTGCTTTACTTCTTCAGCTAGAGCAACATGAATCTAGATTTGAATTCCTAGTGGAAGAGATAAATCACCCTATCTATGATTCCCACAAAAGCCATGTTATTTGCACCCTTATTGGTTGTGACTTGTCCTATTATGGTGTCATTATTCATACCTTCATGATGGGATTATACTAAAAACCTTTAACCAATCTAAATGTACAAACCTTAGCTGAAATGCCTCTCACTATTCCCTTATCTTTGGTGATTTGTATAAGAGGGGTCTAGATGGAACACTTCTTAGATGCTTAGAAAAGAGAGAATCCAATCAAGTGTTAGTTGACATCCATGAGGGCATATGTGGGGGACATTTCAATGGTTTTTCCATGGCCCAAAGGTTGCTTAGGGTAGGATATTATTGGCCCATGATGTGGATTGATGTAGTAGCTTTTGCAAAGTCATGTGAAAAGTATCAAAAACATGGTAACTTGATACATGCTCTAGGTAGGGAGATCATTCCTTCTATTTCTCATTGGTCATTTCAGCATTGGGCCTTTGATCTTATTAGGCTAATTCATCCCAACTTGTTAGGTGGACACAAGTTTATTATCACTGCTATTGATTACTTTAGTAAAGGTAGAAGTTGTACCACTTTCTATTACCTCAGGAAAAACAATCTCTCTATTCATTGTGAATCATATCATCTATTGATATGCAGTGCCTTCAGAGATTATTACCGACAATGGAGGCTAGTTCAAAAATAAGGACCTTAAACAACTCTACAAGATATTTAAGATTTAAAAACATGGGTTCTCCATTTACGTTTTACAAGGAAATGGTCAAGAAAAAGAATCAAATAAGGCCATCCTATAGATCCTACATAGGATAGTTCATAAGAGTGGTAGAGATTGGGATTTATAAATAAATCTAGCTTTATGGGCCTATATAACAAGTATTCATACTCCTACTGGGGCTACTCCTTTTGCCGTCACATATGGCACTAAAGTAGTGTTACCTTTAGAGGTGGAGATTCCTTCACTTAGAGTTTCTCTCAAAGGTTTAGTTATAGATGAAGACTACCATGCCATGAGACTTCAAGAGTTAGAACATCTAGATTAGAAATGTAAAACATCATTTGACCATATGAGGATTATCAAAAGTGCATGTCTAAAACCTTCAACAAAAAGGTTCACCCTAGAGAATTCTAGGTGAGAGATGGAGATCTTATCCTATGTGAAAATCTTAAGAATCAACAACAAAGAGATCAAAAGGGGAAATTTGAACCTAATTAGTTTGGACCTTACATCATTAGAACTTTTGGGTCTAGTGCTTGTTTACTATCTACATCTTATCAATGTCTTACACCTAAATAAGTTCTATCCATGATGCCTAGGGGAACCCTTTATATATATTTATTGATCCTGAAAAAATCCAAAAAAAAATGCTATATTTCAAAAATCCAAAAAAATGATATATTTCAAAAATCCAAAAAAAATGATATATTTTCAAAAATTCTAAAAATCAAAAAATGTCCTAAAAAAATGACTATCTTAGTGAAAGCGTAGTAATAGGTGCTTTGATGTATCTCCAAATTTAAAAAAAATTGATGACAAAAAATAATTGCAATAAAATCCAAGTGGTGAAAACCTAGAAATGGGTGCTACTTGAGGCCTTTTCCTTAGCCTTCCTCCCTCATGCCTTGTCCTTGTTGCCTTGGTTTGGAGTTGGTCTTTGTCTTTGTCTAGGGGGTGATAGGCCAAGACTGGGGCAAATAATATGAAACAATTAATGATTAATGATGAAATTTAGCTAGTCTATATGTGTCAATTTGAGAATGTAAGCTTGCGAATTGTGTCCAAGCAATATGCCATCAAGGGATGATAGTTGTGAAATGAGGGATTATGAATGCAACTACACCACATGAAATTGAATCTATGAAAAAATAAAGAAATCCTAGTGATAGGAACTATCACTTCCTAGCATCAAGAACATTATAAATAAAGAAAATGTTAAAATAATAAGAGCAACAATATGTATAGATATAATAGTTCATAAATCAAATTAATCTAAAAAATAATATAATACTATGCATATAACTATAGTAATCTACTAATGCAAATTTGATATAGCTTTAATGTTTTGTCTCTTGATGAAAATATGTAGCCAATTCTGAATATGACTGTAGTTACTAATAATCTATATAATAATGAGAACATGATAAACTATTTTATCCAGTTATGATATTAATCTAATTGTAGAACTATTTATACAAACTAACTATTGAATTGGAGAGAAACCTTATTCTATTAACAATCAAATAAACTAGACTTAAGCTAGAACAATCATCAAAACACAATCTAAAATAATACACAATACTAATAAGCTCACAAAACATTCCAAGAGTAGGCCTTTTCTCTAGTCTACAGGTGAGTGAAGAAACTATATTGTTCTACATTGGGCCGATCATCATAATTGTTATTTTATTCCTTAGATTTTACAAAGGGAGAACAATACATTTCAATATGCATTGGGTTGCTTATCTATACATAGTTGTAATATTTTTTACAATCAATTTGATAATACGTACCCTAAAATAATAGCTAATGTAACAACACACTAAAAATTGGCTATGTGCTAAGAATAGACAACTCATTTTTATTGCTCTAGAAAACCATATTGTCTTGATCTAGTATTTTGAGCCATCATTTTAAAATAGTTTGGAAATGTCTCCACTTCATCTCCTTAGTGACATAACAACTTATATGTCTATAGCATGGGTTTTATTAGCATCCACACATGCATGATATAGATCTTGTGCATATCTTGCATAGTGGTTGATATCATTCCAAGCTTTGGAGAATACATAGGTGCAACGAGTATTGTAGTTCATATATGTTCATAACAGAAATTAAAAAATGCAGCTAGAAAATGCATCCTCCACTAGTCTTCAATGTCCTCTCCACTTGTTCCTATAGAGTGAATGATATGTACACCAAATATATCTTTATGCCAATAAGAAATAATAGGCAATATATTTCAAGGTGGATGGAACTTTGTATTGGTGAAATAGCTATAAGAAAATGCATAGTAGGTGATAGGAACAACCATAACTTATTATCATCATGTTAGATAAATAAAATTGCATCTATTTATTCATATATTCTATCTAATAATTACTCATAAATATTAGATCATATCCAACATATAAGGAGAATATGGAATATAAAATGGGATTGAAATGAGTGTGAAGGCTTATATGAAGGCTAAAAATGGTATAATTTGAAATATAAAATGCTCTCATCAGGGGGCATAATTGTGTTAAATTTTGTCTCTTGGATGCGTTAGTCTTTAGGACACCTCGCAAATGTTATTTTTCAACACCACCCCAACTATATTTTTTAATACAAACCCTAACATTTAGTTTTTTTCAACACTTATTGGTTTGGTCTTACCCAATTTGGTCATGTGATATTACCTACTTGCAAGAATTTGATCCTTATCCTCGAAACTCAATATCAGTTAACATAATTAGATTTTTAAATACATACACTTAATGCTTGAGCTATGTCATGATATTTTCTTTGTTTGCTGGCTATTATTAATTTTCATCAATTGTTCTTGTCTAATAAGTCTCTCTAGTATGCATAGCTAGAGGAATTGGGATGTGGGCATATTTTTTATTTTCTTTCTACTTGTGGGTGTGGTCTTGAAACTCTATAGTGTCTCTTGTTGTCCCCTTGAAACACTTAGGAGATTTGAGGCATCATCCTTGACCATTTTTGCACAACCATTCTTATGGCCATCCTAGCATCTATGCCTTGATACAAGCATGGTTTTGCTACATTAAATTGGGTAAGCTAACATCAGAGTTATCTTGACCTTTATATCTTTGATGCTTATGTTAGAATGTTTCCACAATCCAATCTGATATAAATCACATTCATATCTTCATAGTTGCACTTGTGACTAGTGATGATTGTGTGATTTTTTGATGTTCGTTAATAATAGCCCACTGATGAAAGTAAGTTCCTTAACATTCTCTAACGAATGATGAACACAAAATCATATGTTACAATTACTCTATTGCAAGTACACCTTTAAATTTTCATGTAGCTTGTATTATTAGACTTCATTTCTAGGTTATATATCTTTCTTGTGGACTTTTAATCAATGGTGGTCATGTCTTGATCTTCATTTCCTTATCTTCTTTCGTGATCTCAATCAATTTTTTCTATCTTAAATAGTTGATTGATTTTGAGGTGTTCTCTTTCTTGAGGCAAATTCTCTTTCTTATGTCCATTTCTTCCCACCTCTTCCATAATTCTATCTTCCATTTTCTTTCACCCCACTTATTTTCTTCTAATTCAACTCTAGGGCATAACCTTTCATGCTTGATGATCTACCTTGGTTCTATGATCCTTATATCTTTAATCTTACATCAAGAAACTTATCTTTAGTTCAATTTGATCAAATTTATCAATTTGTTATTTCTCCTCTATTTCATATCAATTTCTATCATGAGGGGGCAATACCTATCAAACTTCAATCCTTGATTCAACTTTATCAATCTTTGTTCCACCTGGGACAACCTTGTCTTTGTCAAGAAAAAATTATTATCAAAAATTTTATTCTTTGTCCTAGTGTGTTCCTAAGTTGACCACACATCTCTCTTTTTTTGTGATCCCAAATCAACCTCACACTTCAACTACATTCTTTGACTATATGTGTTCCCAAAATGATCACACATTAGTCAAAGAGGGGTAAATATATGCACCCTAAAATGGTTTCCTAGACTACGGACCCCAATTCTTCAATTTATCAATTTCCTGAATTAATGTAGCATAATATTTTATTGAATCAATTCAAATCATTTTCCTTGATCAAATTGTAATTAACTTAATTATTTCAATGTTTCCTAAGGTTTGATCTTTTCATCAATAATCATATTTTATTAAAAGAAAATCTCTCTTTTAATTAACTAATTTTAGTTTATTTAATTAAAATTTATCTTTTTATTAAATAATCTTAGCTTATTTAATTAAAAGACAACATCACTTTTAAATAAAAATAACAATCTTATTTAACTAAAAGAAAATCTCTCTTTTATTTAAATAGTTTTATCTTATTTAATTAAAATCTCCCTTTTAATTAAATAATATTATCTTAAATTAAATTAAAAGAAAATGCTTCTTTTAATTAAATAAATAAATCCCCACTTAAAGCTCACTTTTTGATGAAAAAAGGAAATAAATCAAATAAAATCTTAAAAATTCCTTCTTTTTTTTAACATATCTCTAAGTGGTGGGATTTTCTCTCTTACTTTCTTTTTTAGGGATTTATCCCACATTATTCTTGTGAGAATCCTCCCACCTCCACACTTTCCTTTATAAGGATCCCTCTCCTTCTCATTTGGGAGATGTTCATTGCTATAGTATTGTTATGCTATAGGTTTGGAAAGTGATTTTGGAGGAGTTTGAGCCTTAGGGTTTGGATATTGGAGCTTCATTGCAACTTCTCTCTTCTTGTCTTATTCTTTTATTCTCTCATCTATCCATGGCTTCCATCATCATGCTTCATCCTTACATTTTCATATCATCTTAGAGTCATATGTGCTTTCATAGATTAATCTTTCATTGTTATTTCCTTTCATAGGTTAGATTTCATTTCTTGCATTGCCTTACATTGTTATCATATAGATTAGCTTGCATCTTCATTTGCATGCATATTTGATGATCATGGAGACTAACACTCTTTCTTTTCCTCTTTGAATCTCTTTTTTTATGCTATATTTGCATGGTCACAAACTAGGTCAAACTACGGGCCTCCTTTACAAAACTTTACACTCCATGAATAGAGAGCTATGAGTTGCCATTTGAGATCTCATTATTGATCAATCTTTGATATTATGACTCATAGAAGTGTGTCAACATGTTAGCATACATGGCTACTTAGCATGCAAGGTTGAATTATAGTGAGGGATTTTCTAGAAATTTTTAGACAAAGAGCAAAGGCCAAATCCCATAAACATGATTTTTACTATACAAAGGATATTATCATAAATGAGTTTTCCTTGTAGAAGCAAGAGATAAAGAAAGAGAAGTGGAGATTGTATTCTATGCTACTAGAATTTACAAATTATTTTGAAAAGGATTATAGCCCATTGTTAGAAGCCAAAACATTGGCTAATAAAGTAAATAAGTTAATAAAAATATTTGCAAAAATAATGGATACCATGAATGAGAAGAAATATCTTCTCATTAGGACCTATCTTGATAGATCAAGAGAGGTTATGAAGAGACTATCCTTCACTCATGTTGTGGGTTTAGGTAATTTCATCATCCAAAAATGGGTTGGATATAGTATAGTAAAAATTGGGGAACAAGATGATACAAATAGGAAGGAAAAAATGGTGGCAAGTACTATTGTTTTTTCAAAGAGACACCAATTTGAAGAAAGGCCATTAGAGCTAGCATCCAAGAGGAAAAATATTGAAGGAGGGTCTATGTTTCAAGAGGAAATTTATACACCATATCAGCCTCCCCTCATTGTAGGAGAAGAACAACTCAATCTGGAGTAGATGGAGCAACTTGGAAGCTAGAGTGAGGTCTTAATTACTACAATAGAGCTAGAGTAAGGAATCTTGAAAGAACCCCTTGTGCCTAACCTTGAGTTAATTGTGGTTGACTTTAAAGGAAAAGAGCTAGATCCTATGATTGTATAGGCTAGCCATGAATTTATTTCTAATGATAATTTTATAAAATCAAGAGCCTTTTATCAGTTTTCATGGAAAATGAACCTTGCAAACTTTGAAGAAAGATGTGCTAAGAGCAAAGCAGAATAACCTACAAAAGAAGACTTTGTTGTATAGAGTGAAAGTAAAGAAGAAATTATGGAGGAATTCAACAAAATTACTCCTAAAGAAAGAATGAAAATGATTAAAATAGATGGGGTACGACTTCTCCCTAGTTAGAGTATTAGATGCAATGATCTTTAATGCTGTAAAAAGGAGATGAATACTGAGGAGCAAAATAATACAGAACTAAGTGGTGTAAGGTATAGTGAGGACCATGCTTCTCTAGTTATTGGGTCTCTACAAAGAGGATCTAGGACTTGCTCCTCTAAGCCTTGTGACTTTGATTTAATAGGTAACTTGATTGTAAAAAGAGTGGAGGACACCCCAAATGAGGAGGCAACATAATTGAATGTTGGAACAAAAAACCTCACAAATTCTACAACAAGGAGAGAAAAGAGATTTGTGTAGGAGTTATAGGTGAAATATGAACAATTCTTGGTAGCCTACAATGAGAAAGTCCAAAAAAGGTTGAGACTTGAAAATCAAATTACTAGATATAGAGGGAAGCAAATCAAAATATCAAATTTTGGGGAGTAATCCCAAAGACTACTTGCCTTTTCACCTCCTCCTGTACCATTAAGTATCCCTAGAATTGATATTCCTAACACTTCTCAATATCAAGGAGCCTTTACTATAGATGAGATAAGTGATGAAGAGAAGAAAAAACTCCTAGCATTGCATGTTGAATTGAGCATATGACATGAGGACACGATAAGGGATACATTTTTTTTTTGGTGGATAGGATTAATTGGCCTCTTTTCTTTTTAGAGTTGTTAAGGTTGGTGAATATATAGAAATAATTAGAGGACAATGAGGCTATCTTAAGGGAAATTTTTAATAAATGGACTAGTAGGGATGATAGCGTCACTGCTTTGTGTTTTTCTATCATTGATGTAATTGATGACCAAATTGAGAAAAGCTTTGACCAAGCCAATGAACTACTAGGTTTTGACCAAAAAAGAGATATGTTGGAGAGAAAATTGAAAATATATTTCTCAAGATATCATAGTAAGAATTTTGATCTCTTCCACAAAAAATTAAAAGGCTTGGGAAGCATAAAAGATAAGGAGGACTGAGGAAATGAGTTAAAAGAAATAATGAGTATCAGAATGTTGTAGTAAATAAGGGAAATTACATTTGATTTTCTAGGACAGTTGAAGAATTAGTTAATGCACAATTATTCTTTGATTCTTTCCATAAATATTTTGATGAAATAAAAGGGTTGGGAAAAGATGTCTTAAGGGATTCTAAATTTCAACTAGTCAGATGACATAATTTTTAATAAGTGGATGGAAGATTATTGTTCGGCCTCACAATTGTTATAGGTGGCATCTGAGGAAAGGCTCATAGATAAGGAAAAAACCATAGAGGAATTGCAATTAGTTAATAAATCTACCCAAATAGATGATATGAAAGAGGATAAAATAATTGCAACAAACATCCAAGTGTCAAAGCCAAGTATAGCAAAGGAGGAGAAAGTGGTCCCATAGCCTAACGAGAAACAAAAAGAAGAAGATCAATCATCAAGTGTTGTGGAGGAATAGGAAACTATCAAAATATAATTTGCCCCACCACAAAGAAACCAATGAAGGGATCATTCTGTTATAAATAAAAAGATCACAAGTATTTTGGTTCTTATTGTGTAGAATTTGAAAGTGACATTTTTGTCTCATGTGTAATCTTTTTGTTCCAAGGACAACTATCCTTTTCCCTCTAGACCTAAAGCTTGTTGCAACTTAGACTACATAAGTGAGTTTCCAAGGTTAGAGGAGAGGCTAAGTTTCTTGTTTCTACACTAAGTTTTTAAATTCTGAGTTGGTCCATGCACATTGTAATGTTGTCCTAGAGTTGAATATGAAAATTTTATAGTTGCTAGTCTACTGGTGTTATTTTCTGATATGGATAAGCACTGAATTGTATATAACTTCAAAGAAGCAAATAAAAATACATAGAGTTAGTTGTTCATCCTATATCTTGTCTCTTCTCTTATTTCCATCCTATTGTCTGAGATTTAATAACAAAGTTTATTAAGTTTAAGTTGTAATTCATATTGAATTATATTTCAATTTACATTTTGTTGATAATCTAATGGGTTATGGAAATTGGAAGAACCTATTGATTTTGATTGAAGATGTGATAAGTATGAGATCTAGAAATGAATACTGATAATATTTTCATAAAGTGTCAAGATAAGATACACAAGTAGGTGTTTAATCCCTGTGAGTTGTAGCCCAATAGATAAGGAACTGGCCATTTATATAAGTTGATCTAGTTAAGAATATTTACATGATGGAATAATTTATATCAATCAATCATTTAATATTCTATTGTTAAGGTTTAAAATGTTAGCCTATACTTGAATCATGGAGTTTAGGGTTTGGTGAAATAGCTAGTTATCATCCCTATGTTACCATTGAATTAGAAGAAAGAAGGCTAAATCATTTGTTATTTTTGGAATTCATGTGGAGAATTTGATTTTTAAATGAATAAGAATGAGTTCCTAGGTAAACCCACTCGAGTCTTGTAGAATTCAAAGTGGAGAAGACCTCAAGGTCTCATTAGTTGGTCCTTTTACTTTTCTTTTTAGAATACCCACAATGGGTTTTAGCTAATTCCTAGGACTTCTAACATTGTATAAGGTAGTTTAAATTATATCAAATTAGAAGCCAACACATTATACCTCCCCCTTTTCTTCCTAAGAAATTCCTTATTGTTAAATTTGGAGCATCCATATGAAGGTGGAATGGTTCATTCCAATTTGGCCCTTTGATAATTGGTGTTGTAGATAATGCTTCTTTGATATGCTCAAAAGGTTCTTGACATACATTTTTCCATTCAAAACAAGATTCCTTCTTAGGGAGGGTAAATAAGGGTCCATTTATTTTACTCAATCCTTCTATAAACCTCTGATAATATCTTGCATGACCGAGAAAACTTCTTACATCCATTTGATTACAAGGTGTACAGATTTGTTTAATGTTACCAACCTTCCTAGGATCTAATTTTATTCCAAACTTTGATATATGATGGCCCAATATACTATCATCTCACACATCATGAGAGACCACTTTTTATGATTAAGGGACAACCTATATGCCTTACATCTAGCAATAACTTTTTCTAGACTTGATAATGCTTCATCAATGTGTTTCCCATGCATTGTAGACTCATTCACATAAACTTCAATGTAAGAGGTGGTTAAATCTACAAAAATAGCCAAAAAAAACTCTTTCAAATGTAATTGGTTCATTATACAACCCAAAGGTAATACACTATAAGCATATGTCCCCTAAGAACATTTTAATGTAGTTTTATCATGATCTTTTGAAGCTACCTAGATCTGATTGTATCTACTAAAATCATAAAGAAATGAAAAGTAATTACTACTAGAAATATTATCCAACACTTGATCAATAAATGGAAGTGGAAAGTATTCCTTATTAGTATCTTTATTTAGTTATCTATAGTCAATGCATACTCTCCATTTACCATTTTTCTTAGGAACAATAACTAATGGGGAGACCCATTGACTATCAAATATAGGATAGATAAATCAACCTTTTAGTAACTTCTCACTTAAATATTTCATAAAATATCTTTGTGTAAGATTTATTCCTAATTGTCCTTATTTTAATGGTTTAACATTCTTAGTATAGATATGTTGTATACAAATATCATGATGTATTCTTATCATATCCTGATAATCCCAAGAAAATTATTGATTTTTCCTTCCATTTTTAAAAAAGTTTCTTATCTTGCTTCCAAATCAACTTTAAGTCGACAATCAAAAGTTTGTTTCATTGAACCAAGATTTGTTTAGTTCATTTTATATCCATTTCTAATTCTTTCATTAATACATTCATAGGATGAAAATGATATGTAAAATAATGTAACATCAAATTTGTATCTTTCTATTCTATTTTTTTGTTCTTGGCCTAGTTGTCATGATTTTTGTTTTCATGTTATTTCCTTAAATTGAGGTACAAACTACTACAATTATGAAAAATGGTCTTTTAAAGTTATCATTTCCAAATCAACTGCCACATCCCCTTCACGATTCATTACTTCATCCATCCAAAAAGGTGAATTTTTAATTATAGAGGGTTTAGCTAGTAGAAAAAGTGATAAATCTTTTTGTTTTAACCCATTTGAAATTATCATACTTCTTGATCGACAATCAATTAAGGTTGTTTTAGTTGATAACTATGGTCTGTCTAGAATAATGGGTTACCCTACTTCATTCCTTCTATCTTTTGAAACTACAAAATTAACTGGATAATCTAGAGTTTTTGTGGTTATAGTAATATCTTATAGACTTCCTTTAGGTTTCATTGAAGAGTTTTCAACTAACTACAAAATACTTAAGGTAGGCTAGATTTTAGAAAATCCCAACCTTTCTATACTGTCTCTAGTGATAATATTTATTGCAACTCCCAAATCAATTAGAACATTGGGAATTTTAACTTTTCCAAATTTTAATGTGATTATAAGAATTCTTAGATCACTATACTTTTGAGGAAATTTTTTACCAGACAATATATCAGTCATTTTTTATCCCAATTGAATGATAAGGATCATCTTTTTATTCATTCATGGTGTTTTGATGCAAAGGGTTTTAATAAGGTTATTGATTTCAGGTATATCCTTGATAGCTTGTAATAAATGGATCTCTATGTTAATCTTCTTCCACTCCCTGAGAAGTTTAGTATCCATGATACTCTCATGATAATCTCTAGAGCTATCAAGAGCTTCTTGATCCTTCTTAAATTTCTTAGGATATGGAAATACCCTATATTTAGTTTTCATAGATGATGATTCTAATACTATAGATTTTATTGGTTCATTCATTGATTCTTTTGGCTTCCCTTCTTCTTGAATCTTGAAGATAGGATGAGAGGGAATAGTTCTATTTCTTAAATATCTGTCATTAATTTCAATAATTTTTTTGACTGGAAAAATTTTCAATCCACTCCATTGGATTTCCTATTCTTAGGATTAGGGATAGATTAGGAGGGTAATTGTGATTGGTTAACTTGTTCGTTTTGTTGATTATGCTTATTTGGTCCCCATTGCTTGTTAAAATTATAGTTCTGATTAGGCTATCATGATGATTTTTTATTCAAATTTGGTTGCCATTAATTATACTAATTATTATTCCAAGGAGGGTATGGTTTCCACTAATTCTATTGCCACATAAGGGATTACCAATTATTTCTTTCCCCAAATTGTCCTTGATTTTGGCCTCTTTGTGCAATATAATTTAGATCTTTCTCAATCTCAATTGTTTTACTAAATTGAAAATTTATTTCACAAATAAAAGTACAAGATTTAGTGGGATGTGGTTCATCACATATGGTGCATACATTAATTTTATTCAAAGGACGTTCCTTTAAAAAATGTTTATCTCTATATTTTAAACAATAAATAGCCAATGGTTCATTATTTTTCTTGTCTAGTTGGCTATTTAAATGAAGAAAAATATTATTTTTCAAGTTTTCTAATTCTTCCATCACCTGAGTCACATTAGGATAACTTCCTTTTCTTCGAGAGCCTCTTACCCATGTCTAGTTCTAGAATAATATCTACAACTAGCAACAATTTCATTTAGACCTATCTTATTAATTCCTCCTTTTCCCATCAAATAAGGGCTTTTCTAGATTCTTCATCAATTCCTTTAAAAAAAATTGTTTTAGTAATGTTCTCAGCTAACCCATTTCTACACGTTCTATAGATAAATTGAAATTTATCAAAATAGTCTTCCAATCTTTCATCTTCCATCTATCTCATTCAAAACACCACCTCTTTCCTATTCTCGACTCTATAGTACTCTTGGTATTTATCTAGAAAATACACTTTCATTTTCCTCTAGGTTGTGATAGATGCAAGGCAAAGGCCCATGAAACATCTTAACTCAAAATTATTCAAAGTTGAAGGAAATAACTTGAGTTTTTGATTATTAGTGTTATAGTCATAGGTTATGCACAAGACTTTAAATTCAAAGAGAAATTGATTGGGATCTTTAGAAAATTTCCCTAAAAAATTAGGTGATGTAGTGTATGAATTTTTTTCCTAGGTGGTTCATCTTTCCCTTTTTTGATGTTTATATGAAATTGAAAAGTTCTATCTGGAGGATCATTGTTTGGTTCTCATCTTGGTTTTGTTTAGTTTCTTGATCAATCTTTGCATTGTGTTCCAAATTATTTTCCTCATCAATATGATTTCCAATAGGAAAGTATCTTCCAAATTGATTTCTAACTTGTATATTTCATCTCATTACTATTGGTAAGTAGGATCCTTACAAAAACTTGGAGTTATCATGAATCTATGGGTCCTAAAATTGTATCCTGACAATAGTGCCAAAATTTATGTGCAAGATCATTGTATTATCAACTTCCATCATTTAGTTTAATAAAATATCACCCGAGGATGTGTAGAAGGATATCTTCAATAAGGATGTAGATAGTATAAGCAATTTTTAAGGGGCTTTTTCACTACAGAGTAGTGATTAACTTGGGACTTTAACTCCTCCTAGAGATACCAAGACCTATCCTAACTATCTAGTTCTAACCCTTATTGAAATACATAAAGACTATTATCTTTCTGAAAATGCATAGAGGTAAACCATCTATAAAAAATATTTTGATTCCATACAACATTCAAAATAAAGTTTTGGAAATTAAAATACTAGAAACAAAAATCTAATCTAAAGAATTTATCCAAACAATTTTAAGTTTTAGATGAAAAATGTAACACAACCCAATGAATATCTATACAAGCTTAACAATCCAAATTGCACAAGTCAAATTTTTGTAAGTGGAGGATTAACTACACATTACTTAAGCATAAATTCTCAACAAATCCCAATGATTCAATTGCTAAAACAAGTATTCATAATTTGCATGAATGAAATAATACTAAAATGAAATAATTGAATAAGTGTAAGCATCATCTCCTTTAACAAAAGACAAAGATTCCCAAAAGTAGTGATACAATTTGAAATGAACAAATCTTGATTGTATTAAAGTGAACTTGTAGAAAATTGATCTAAAAACTAAAATAAGAAAGATTCCCTAAAAGAAACATTCTGATTCCAACTAACATATTCAAGTATCTTCTAACACACCAAATCTATTATGATCCAATTAACTGAATATATAGCCAAATGGTTATTCAAAATTCAAACATTAGGAGTATAATTCCCTCCATTGGGATAATGCTAAATTAAGGCAAGATGGATAGAACTAAAAGTTCTACGCATGAAATCAAAAATATCAACAAGATAATCATAGAATTGATGCCAAGTGTTCATTCAATAATCTCCCAAATTCCATGATTCATTAATCATCAGAGGTGAACTTGGTACTAATTGAGCTTCAAACATGATCCATGTACCATATTAGAAATTGGGCATTCAATACCTACACTCGAACTAATCCAACTAATGTATTTAGTGGTCTTAAAGAAGAATATAGCAATCACTTCCTCATAGATACATAAATTATCCACATTTAAAGCATTTATCACATTCTTATAAGTAATTCATCGATTAATCATTAAAAAAGAAGGCATTAATGATCCCATACATATTATTTATTGATTCATTGATATAATTATCTATCATGTTCATAAAATAAACCAAAAACATATATACATGTATCAAAACTATAATTATTATAAGTTTTAAAAGTATTCTTTGGGAAAAAATATCATTTAAAAGAGTGTTTTTTTCATAACCATCAAATCTTTTACCACTTTTTAAGCCATCTTCCATTATTCTAGTCGCTTATCACTCAATTTTGTCACCAAATTATGCTACATTATAACTTTTGATGAATAACCATGCACTAGATATACTAAAACAAAGAAAAAATAAACTTCAATCCCCATCATATCTAGTGTTGTGTCAGGCATGTAATCACCCAAAATTGGTCTTCTAAACCTTAAGCCCCTAATTGAAATTATTGATCAAAATCATCAAATCCTAACCAAAGGCAACCATTTTCTATTATCAATCTCATTTGATCATCCAAATTGCATTATTCATCAACATCTACAAAATCATCAAACACCTATTCATTCCTAAATATCAAAATTAATTAGTGATTAAATCATTCCAAATTATTTAATTTGATTAAATGTCCTAATACACTAATTAAATTAAACCCATTTCCATTTACATGTGTAATTTAATTTAATTTAATTTAATCTCCAAAAAAATAATTGATTGAAATAAATTTAAGAAATATTAATTAAGTGATAAAAATCAATTAATTGAGATAAATATTCAATTATCCTCAAAATCGATAAAAAGGGATAATTCTAAACTTGAGTGAAAAATTGACTTTGTGTAAATAAAGAAATTAAAAAGGGAATATGCATAACTCATAAAAGTGGGTTAATTAAAGAATGCATAATTCAAAAAAAGGGAATAAAGCTATTAACTAAGTTTTAGAGATTAAATCAATCTATTTTTTGGAAACTACAATCAGAGCAATTGTTATGTTGTTATTGATGTCAAACCATATTGTAAGATAGTTGCTATCTGAGTAGAGTGCCATATCAAGATGATTGATGAAGATAATTAGAGAGGAAGGACCTAGAGGAAAGGTTGAGTTATGAGGAACTACAATGGGCACTTGATTAGTTGGACTTTGACAAGATAAAATTATTGTTTAATCATAACCTAAGTGGAGGAGATAGTTGTACTAAATCTTAGAAGAATTGATCAATAGAAGACCAAATGCATAGGCTTGATTGAGGAAATGTGCAAAAGATTAAGGAACTATAAGTTTATTCCTAGTCATGCTAGAGTTGACTGAGCGATAGTATAAGCTGAGGAAAGTATAGTGTGTATCAAGTATTAGTATCGACCAAGTATCAGAAAGTATGTTGGACAAGATAGTTAGTATCAACTGAGTAATTCAATGATGACCGAGTGTCAGAACCTAATGTTGGCTAAGGGATGACATTAAATAGATTATGAGGGAATCTTGATTTCCATCCAACACAATTGAATTCTTGGAATATGGAAAGTGTGTTGAAGTTAAGGATAGATGATCTTAAGCATTTAATTCAAGAGATACTATGTTTAAGAATTTCTATGCATGAATTCAAGAACAAGTTTGGAGAAGTTTCTAGAGGAGGAAAGAGGAGATAAAATAATGGAAGGATTCAATGAATCTGACCTAATCCTAAGACATATGGTGATGTTTAAGTGGAAAAATATCAAAATTATCTATTTAAGGAGGCACAAGGGGTAACCTACTAAGGTTGGAGTAATTGTTGATTTTGTTGATTGGAAAACTTGAGCAAAAGGTTGAATAGTGAAGTGTTGAGATAAAGAGTGATTGCTTCAAGGATTGCCAAGAAAATTAGTGTTAGAGATGTTAATGAAGGCCAGTCAATGAGTTACCTATTGGATTAAATTGTGATCTATATTTCCAAAGTGAGTTTTATATGTTAGATCAATCTAGTGTTACTCTCAATCATTGTATCGGTATTGAAATCCTTTAATCAAGGTTGACCTAACATTCATATTTAAATCCTATAATCAAAGTGACATTCTAATAGAATATTCTTAAGCCCTCTAACAAGACCACTCTAATAGGGTGATTAAATCCTTTAGGAGGGTCACATTTAACAATGTGTTTTGTAATCTTTAACAGGGTTGACTCCTAACATAGCTCACTTCAGAAGAGTGAAAAATTGGTAACATGTTACTAGTGATTTTTTCAAAATTGGGTTTCTACATTAAATCCTAGTGCCATACTTTTGTGGATTTGATGTGACATTTTTTACTATTAATGTTTTACATTGTGCAAGATTTTTACTATTAGGATAGTGGTATGCAAGTTTATGTTACTGATTATTTTCTATAGAGGTTGAGCTACTAAATTGTTATATTTGAAGCACTTGAAGTATTTAAAATTTTAATCAGTACATCTAGACCTGATGATTATTGATTCACCCCCTCCTCCCCTCTCAGTTATTCTAAATCATTCTAACAATTGGTATCAAATCTTTGATTTTTGTAGAGAAATGTTTGAAGGTACTTGAAGATGAAGATCAAGATGTATAAAAAGGAAGTTCCAAGGTTGAACAAGAAGAACTTCCCTACATGGAAAAGTGTTGGGATAAGGTGACTCAGCCTTGCCACGTTTTATTGCTTTATTTGTGCTTTCTCGGAAAGTTACTAAATGAAGTTGGATTCTTCCACAAGAAAAGACTTGGAGTAGAAAAATAGAAAGCTTCTATTTTTTGGTGATTTATTCTCTTATGCTTTGTTTTTATGCAAGGGTTTTGCATAAGGAAGTTTCTAAAATAATTTTTAGATGCATTGAATATAGACACTTTAGAAACTATTTCCTCTTGTATGAAAACTCTATAAGTACAAAGCATTGTTGTAGAGAATGTAGAGAGAGATGAGAAGTTATTTGCACAGGGTTATGCTATTGGATTTTGTCTAGAATGAAACAAGAGGTAAATCTCCATGTGAAGGTCAAAAATGTATTGTAACTTGTTGCTGAATAATACATTAGCTTGATGGTTTGGAGAGTGGGGTTTTTTACCTAGAAAGGTTTTCCCCACGTATATCTATGTTCTTTATTCTATCTCATTCTTCTAGTTTTATGATTGTAGAATAATAATTTGTATCTTATAATGCTTCTTAAATTTATTTAGATCAGTAAATTGTAATCACTTTCCTTTAAGGTTTTAATTGTGGAAAATCAACTATGTATGTTTCCACTTTTATGGCATAGTAGTATGCACTTGTATTTTCTTATTAGAAGTTGTTCAATGAACTATTGGATATAGCATGTGCACACTGATCTTAGATGAATTTCTGGGGTACTCTCATTTCCCTTCAATTGGTATTAGAGCTCAATTTTGTGAATTGCATGTTGCTTGCATGTGAGGATTCACAAAGTTTCTAGTTCTGGGTATTTCTTCTATAAAGATTTCTTAGCTTTGAGAGCTTGAAGAAGTTTGTTTTGAAGAAATTGACTAATAATTAATCCTTTGATGTTTGGAAGTCTTGTAGTTAATTTATTCTTTTATGAGACAAGAAACATTTCTTGAAGGATGGTGAAGACAAAGAAAATGGAGTTGGTCATGTTGAAATGACATTGATCTGGAGCTCTTGGTTGATAGTAGAATAACTCTTGATGCATTTATTAGTAGTAGTTGTGGGATTGGCCTACAACTGGGCCTAAAGTTCCAATACTATGTTTTCCTCTTGGATGTTTATACATGCATGGATTAGATTCTTTTTTGTTGGATCTAAGGGGTCTATACATTTTTCCTAAAAAATATATGGTGATGTTCATCTATGATAATCCATTATTCTAGATTCAGTTGTTTGAATATTTTTCAAACTTTGAGTCTTCCAAATGAGAAGTGGGTGTGCATGTGCATGGCTATTCATAAACATAATATTTTTGTAGGTTTTGCATGTTGAAATAAAAACTTGTAGTTTTTTGTGCATCTATTGAAGAGCTATTTGTTAGACTCTTGTTCCTTTAGAGTGGTAACAAATGAGATAGTTGTAGTTCTACATGCATGCATTCTTTGTGCATGGTGAGAGGAGGTGTTTTTCTTTCTCTGCATGGATATGTTGGTACGTGATCAGTCACTTAGCATTTTTGTGGTGATGTTTTGTTGGATTCTTGGACTATGGTGCTTGATGTAGACATAATTGGCAAATTAGATTTGTTCTTGATCTAGTGTTTGAGTCATGTTGTCTACATGATTATTCTATTTGATGTCACTTGCATATGTCACTAATGTGATAGTGGGTTTACATGTTACAATGATCAGATCTACAAGTTATTTAGTTAAGTGGGTAGTCCACCCATTTAATTGTAGTGAGATAACTTGGATGTGGACTATCTATATCCTTGATGATATTTGAGTACTTGGATAGTTAGTTATGGAGTCCTAAAGCATGGTGAATTTCCTTAGTGTGGAGATCTTGGTTTTACCCAGCATGATGTGTGGGCCTAGATGATTTTTAGATTTGGAGGATGGTGTGTCATATGCTTGGAGAGCTTAGTATCATGCTTCAATGGAAGCTTTAGTAGTGGCTATATTTTTCAATCATATGGTGATGGATGATATTCTTTAGTGTTGTAGATGTTGGAGGATGCCTTAGATCTTGTTGCTATAGAATGGTCTTTCACATTTGTTAGTTCACTAGTTGGAGATGGTATCTTCATGTGTTTGGAGATGTTGACATCTTTAGGATTCAATGGGTCCTTGGTAGAGATGTTGTTTATGCTTTTAATTGATATGTTATCATGATGGCTTTTATGTCATGGTTCTCTCTTTATTACCTATTTAGAGTTGTGACATGATACGGTTATTTGATATGATCACATGAAGCATGTTATCTCTTTTGAGGAGATGGTTTAGATCATGATGTCATGTTTATGTTCCTAATTCCATGGTTGGAGCTTTGACATTGATCTTGTTTTAGTTTCTTACTATTGAGTACTTTGATCATTTTCTTGATACTTCATGACAGTGCTATGTTATAGTGGAGTTTTGCATAGAGTGATTGATTACAGGTGCTTGTGAATACTTGGAGACTTAGGTGAGGCTAGAGTTCTCTTGAGATGAGATACATGTTGTTGAGATGTATACTCTTGATGAAATTTCAACAAAAAGTCTGAGGAGCTTACAACTTTGTTAGATGTGAGTTCAATAGAGACCTATGAGGAGATTGTTCTTAGATAAGTCACAGGGTGACTTGCATATCTTGGAGAAGCATTCTCATTCCCCACTCTTGGTCTACTTAGTAGTTTATCACTTGAAAGGTATTGCCCAATGCTACTTTTAGGTGTTTTATCTTTTCTTTCATATTTGTGGATCTTGAGTTGCAGTTAGATGGTTCTAGAGGACTCATTGTGAGAGATGGATAACATGGTTATCTCCTTGAGGTTTATTTTTATTTATGTTGACAATAGGAGATGGTAGTGGGCTGATTTCCTAAAATGGGAAATGGGGTTGTTTGATCTTCTTTGAGAGGTTTATATCCATGTAGATTCATGATATCATGTTATATTTGATCCCTTGAGGTTGAATGGTTTTCAATGTTGTTGTGGCTTTTCTCTTGGGGTTGTGAAGGAGATCATACTTGGCATAGTTGACATTTAGAAGTGTTTGTAGAAGGACATGCTACATGCTTATGATTTGCAATTTCTTGCTTTGGTCTTGGTTATCTTCTTGGATGTTTTGGTTCACATAACATTATTTTTGAGATCTATTGGAGCTATGGTGGTCACTCTTTTGTGGTTATTTTTTATCACTTGTACTTCATTGTTTTTGTGATGACAATGTGGTTCCTTTATCTCTTTTCTTTGTTGGATGTGGAGAACATGGGAGAGTTGTGGAGACTAGATGAGAGAGATTTTTCTTGCAGTGCTTTTGCTATAGGATTTGTATATCTTTTTGGATGGTCCTTGGTACTATGTGATTACACTTTCTTGGTGTTGTTATTAGTAGACTTAGTATGCTTTTGATTTTTTAGATTCGACATTACCCATGCAGTGAGAGTTCTTGTATGTATTTGCTCTTCATCGATTGGTTTGCACATAGAGCTTGAGGTTGCATTTTATGGGTTGGTTATGTTGTTGGAATGATTTTTTGATGTTGGATACCTTTGAGGTATGGGTGATTGGATGAGTTAGCATTTTTTGTGGATTATATTTTCAATCTTGTGGGTTTATCAGTTGGATTGGACCAATTAGTTTGGTTGTTGTTATGGCTGATGTTTTATCTTATTTTCTAGAGGATGACTTCATAGTTTTGTTGGGCTAAGAAGTATATGTTTTTGATGCTTCTATATAACTCATGAGCATAGTGGAGTGGTGGTAGTATGTGTAGCCTTTGTTATCACATAGATCTTATTCTTGTGTTATTTGGACACGTGTCTAGTTGGAGCATGAGAGAATATGTTATGATTTATGTTGTTTCATGGATGGTTGTGATGATATAGTTTTATCAGTTTGAATCTTGTAAGGTCTTCTTTAAGTGGGAGATTGTTGGGATAAGGTGACTCAGCCTTACCATGTTTTATTGCTTTATTTGTGCTTTCTTGAAAAGTTGCTAAATGAAGCTGGATTCTTCCACAAGAAAAGACTTGGAGTAGAAAAACAAAAAGCTTCTATTTTTTGGTGATTTATTCTCTTATGCTTTATTTTTATGCAAGGGTTTTGCATAAGGAAGTTTCTAAAATAATTTGTAGATACATTGAATATAGACACTTTAGAAACTATTCCCTCTTGTATGAAAACTCTATAAGTACAAAGCATTGTTGTATAGAATGTAGAGAGAGATGAGAAGTTATTTGCACAGGGTTATGCTGCCAGAATTTTCTCTAGAATGAAACAAGAGGTAAATCTCCATGTGAAGGCTAAAAATGTATTGTAACTTGTTGCTAAATAATATATTAGCTTGATGGTTTGGAGGGTGGGGTTTTTTACCTAGAAAGATTTTCCCTACGTATATTTGTGTTCTCTATTATATCTCATTCTTCTAGTTTTATGATTGTAGAATAATAATCTATATGTCATAATACTACTGAAATTTATTTAGATTGATAAATTTCAATCACTTTCCTTTAAGCTTTCAATTGTAGGAAATCAACTATGTCTGTTTCTACTTTTATGGCATAGTAGTATGCACTTGTATTTTCTTATTAGAAGTTGTTCAATGAACTATTGGATATAAGATGTGCATACCGATCTCAGATGAATTTTTAGGGTGCTCTCATTTCCCTTCAAAAATTTTGATGCAGTAACATCTAAGAGTAATTGGAGAAGGGGAAGTGTATTATATGGAAAATTCATATGTGGAGATACCTAGATCTTTGACAACTCAATAGATGAAAGAGAAGAAAGAACACGATCAAGCTATGATAGATTGCATCAACCCTAAGCTATACTGAGTTTGATGACATAAAAGGATGCACTACTACTAAGAAAATGTGGGATGTATTACATGTTGGAATTATAGTGAGAAAGGTAAGTGTATCCAATTAAGGTTACAATTTTTTATCATGAGACATGATCTACCCTATGAAAGATCTACCCTATTAAATGCTTACAAAGACTGTTAGGTCTTACCTTGTTAAAGGGTTATAACACCCTATTAAAAGTGTTCCTTGTTAAATGACTTTAACTCACAATAAAGTAAGCACCTTGTTAGAGGATTTCAATACAACCTATTAGGACTACTCTATTAAGAGATTTAGCTGATTCATCTATTAGAATGTCTTAGTATTGATCCTATGGTTATCACTTTGTTGCTTATGACATATCACCTCTAAATTGATTTATTCTTGATCCTTCTTGATTAGATGTCTCTCTGTTGTTCTAGTATTCCATTCCTCTATTCTTCTTTAACTGATTTTTCATTACAATTTTAGATCAAAATACCTTAGTCAACATGAATACTCTATTTGTACATGCAAACCTTCTCACTTCACTCCTTCCATGTACATATGAATTTTAGAGTTTATCTTCCTGAAGAAGACCTAGGTGACTTAGGGTTAGGTATGAATCAATGACTATGATTCATCCATTTTTGCACTTAAACCTTCCCTTTATTTGATTAGATGCATGTATTTCATAGGGATTCCAACTTAAGATTCATCCTTATCACCAAAATATCATAATTAAATCTATAAGTTGGCTCAAAAATTGTTTACATAATAGTTTGTGCCAATACAAACAACTATGACAAAATTATGTCACTTGGCATCTGAAGTCTCTAATTCTCAGCATATACTAATTTCTATGCTGTGACTTGGCATTTGAATGACTAGGCATGAACTACTTACTCAAATTTTGTATCACTTGACATACACTATCTGCTCAACACTTGAATGACTCAGCACATGAGTGACCTAGCACTCACTGTAGACTCGACATGCTTTATCTTATACATGTTGTGCTTGACATATACTACTTGTTTGGCATGAACTAAGTAAATAAATTAAGTGTACAAACACTCACTAGTCAAAACCAATCTGAGATCAACAATCTCCTCCTTTGACATGAGTGTCAAAAACACTTGGTCATGCATTAATACTATTATGTTTATGAGCATAACATATCTCTTATTTAGCTTATATATAAAACTTCAAAATATCAAACTTTTGCAACAATTTATACCTCAAAATCTTATAACTCCCCCTGAGTTGATAGATCTAGTTCTGTACTCAAAATGTTACTCCTACTAAGAAGATGTTCCTTAACTAATACTCTTTTCTTGCTTGCTAATCTTTTCTTGCTCCCCCATGTTCTACTCTTACTATAGTGCCTCTCCCACTCAATTTTTGTAAGTCATCCCAATGGATGCAACCTTGTTGATCTCTCCTTGAGAAGGGATCATGATTGAGACCATGAGTGGTCTACACCCTTGAATTGATTGGATTTATGTTACTATATTAATTACTTTGTTATGCTTGTGGCTGACTTATGAGATTATGATGTGATTTATGGTTCACTGAGGTTTATGCTAGTGGTTACCAGGATCAATATGGTATCATGATGTTATTTTGTGATTACCTTGAGATGTGTGCAAAGATTGCACTATGTACTATTATCATGCTACACTAGACTAGGTTCTTGTAGCAATGGTTAGTCATGTTTATGACTATGTCCGCTTACATGTTTTAAGTTCCCTTTGGTTGTTGTTAAACAACCATTATTAAATGCTTAAATAATTAGTAATGAATTTTCCATGTTGGATTCATTGGTTATATGCTTCAAATATTTACCTTGTTATATTTTGATTTGAGAGATATTTTGTTACTCATGTTATGTTTTACATTTGAGATGACCTGAGGGTTAGGTGTTATACTTTGATTTTAGTATCATAGATGTTAGTTCACTGTGTTGTTCAGTTGATCATATTGCACGATGATTCCATTTTGAGCTGACAGTGTGGTGATGATATCTCATTATCCAATTTTTGGACATATCTTTGATTATGTTATGTGATGGAGTTAGTGCTGTGGTTATTTACTTCATTCTTTCTTCTTTATGCTATATGTGAATGTGAGTGATGTAAATGGATTATTTTAGTGTAATTGAATAAATGGTTAAATTAGTCATTTAATACATTTATTGCTTTATCTATGTTATTATATATAATTGCATTTTATTGTGTTGTTTAGTGTGCATAATTTATATACCTGATAGTGGCACATGGAGTTAGTGATTTAGCCATTCATATTTTACCAACGTCATCCTTGTATGGTTGATGCATCCTTATTTTAATTGTTTAATTAATCTTTTCGGTAATTATTAAATCCAAACTCATTTGCAATATGTGATTAGAACAATAAGGGTGTTTGTGCATTTAGGGGTTCATATTATCATGAAAGTTGTTAAGGAAATTTCTTTGTTTTTGGGTTTTTGGGATTTTAATTTTATTGAATTTAATTTTTGGTAGCTTTGCCATAGATGAATTCCTATTTCTAGGAATAATCTATTTTCATTTGGGTTGATTTGGGGTTTAACTAGGTTGGTTGATTATTTGCCCTAATTGATTATTCACTGAAAAAGTGAATAAGTATCCAGAAAGGAATTTAATTCTTCACTTCTCAATTTTGAATTAGAAAGTTTGAGAGTAAAACCCAAAATCCTCTTCATGAGGATTTACTATTTTGTTCGTTGTCAGAGCTACAAGCATGGGATCTTTGTGAGGTTTGTCTCTTTGGATCCAACTCAAGGAGACCTTCGATTGTCACAATTTTTGGCTACTTCTATGAGATTTTTATTTTATGGTTCATATTCCCATTTTTCCCTTTTGGCTGTGAAGTAGGGCTCTCTTATTTTATTGTTTCTTCTATGTTTCAGCTTTGATTTTTGGTAGCCATTTGTTAGAAGGTTGAGAACTAGTGTTCTCCTCCATTACTATTTATTGGTTTTATTCGGTTCATTGGGTATGAACATTTTCCTTATTCTTGGGATGAGGGTTTGGGGTTTTGCACTTTTATGCTAGCCATTTTTGTATTCAGTGTTTGAACCCAAATTTTATTATATTTTCAAGATTTTTGTACTCAAAGACCAAATGGGTTTTAATTTCAAAGTTTTCTAGTTTTGGGGGGGTTTTACCTCATTTTGCATGCTGCCCTATTTTCTCAAGTTTTCTTGTTCTGATATTAGTCATGGACTTGGATTATTCATAGGACGTCAATCAGACCATTGCTACACTTTTATGTTTGCATTGGGATGCATGCTACATTTGTACTCCTGACTTTGTGTTCAATTGAGTGATTTTATGCCTGCTGTTGTGGTTTCTTTTGGATCTTTGTTATTGTTTCATGGACACTAGGATTCACATAGAATCCATACTCCTAGATTGAGGCTAGTTGAGTGAGTTCATGATGTTTGGTCTTGTTGCATCATTGAGATTTGTGTAGAATCTATACTCCTAGATTGAGTTTGATTGAGCGATTTCATGATGTATGGTTTTATTGTTTTCTTAGGATCTGTGTAGGATCCATCCTCCTAATTTGTTTTTAGCTAAGTGATATTTTGCATTATGTTCTCATCCAATCCTTGTGTTATGATCTTCATGATGGAGTACATACATGTAAATTTGTCGAGTGACCCTTGAGGCCCGATCTTTTGTGGTACTTCCAAGAGTTATGATCATTAGGGTTGGGTTGGAAATATGCATGCCTATGGGTACTCATCATTGGATGAGCATGGGTAGGATAGGGTCGCACATGGAGGGTCTTCTACCTTGCAACCTGGTGATTATTTCCCATTTTTTGGCAAAGGAAGTTTAATACAAGTGATAACTAAATGAAAATGTGTGCGTGGTAATAAAACTTAAGATAATTAAAATGTTGGGAAGTGTACCTTTCATTAGGGAGAGTTACCACCTAGATTGTGTGCCTTCCATTGGGGAGTGCAGCTTCCAAACTAGATTGGGATTTTTGATGCTAATTGACTCTCTATGATGTCAACCCCTATTTAGTAGTCATTGACTGTCTAACTAGGACCTATAGTTTATGCATTGTCTATGTTCTTGGTTTTAATCATCATACTATCTAGTGTGAGTGTTAGCAATGGACATTGTTTTTTTTTTTGTGTTTGCGATTAGATTATTATCTCCATTAACATAGTGGGAGTGGACCTACAAGTTCCACATTTTTTGGAGGTGTAGCTACCCATACCACTATTGGGGACCAATGTATAGAGATGGTCTTTTATCCTCATGTGACCATTGTTGGATGTTTTCACTTGGTATTTTAGGTTCTAGAGTATGCTTTCTTTTGATTTATGCTTTCATTGGAATGCTTGGATATCATGTTTAGATGATGCTAGTATATTTGATGCATTCCTATATTATGATGTTTAGCATATAATTAGATGATGTGAATTTTTTTATTCATACATTTATTTCTTATTAGTTTAGCAAGTTATATTTCTTATTCGTATGATGTTTAGCATATGATAGATGCTGTGGTTGATTTATTGGATTATCTAATGCTTTACTTTTAGCATGTTAGATTTCCTTAATCTTATGTTGTAGCATATTTTAGTAGTGATGTCCTCATAAGATAGCTATGACAATCTGGTTGGTGGTTTGAGATGTTACACACAGGGGATTTCTAGGATCCACGATGGCCTTATGATGCTATTAATAGTTGGGAAGTACCATGTACTTAGTTTGGTTATTCAGTTATTGTGATGTTATTTTAGTACATTGTGATGTTGCTTCTATACACTATGGTGTTGCTTTCAATACATCCTTTTTACTACAATGGTTTAGATGGATAGATGTTTCTCTTTCTTGTTTCATGGTATCTTTTTATTTATGTTTGAGTGTCCTCGCCTCAAGATGTGGATCTGGTACTCCCTAGTGTGGAGGGAATTTATTTCCTATATTTTTCCCTTTATTTTTTTGGCTTACTGATGTGTATCCTCATGCAAAATCTTACTTTATCATGTGAGAATGCAAGATCTTGCATATGTTTTTGGCCTTTCTTGCATGGGTTTTGGAACTTTCTTCCATGAAACCCCACACTAGTGCAATGCTTTTAACTACTGATCCTAGCATGTCCTCGCATGAAATGGTGTTTCCTCACATGGCTCAATGTACTTTCTCACCTAAAGAGGTGCTTCCTCGTGTGAGACTATCAATTTTTATTCTCTCGCATGAAAAACATGGAGCATCTCTACTATTTTTCAGAGAATACAATTTGGACTTTTGAGTTCCCTTCAATAATGCTAGTGGTTCAATGATTTGTGAGACCAAAGATTTTGTGTTTTGATGTCATCTTTGGTTTTCATTCTTGAGTTTATGTGTGTTAGTTTAGTAGTGGTATTTGGAGATTTTTTGGTTGCCGAGATTGTGGTTAAGTCTTCCATTGTGATCTTTGTGATCCTTATATAATGTTGCCATGTGCATTCATACCTGTAAAAAAAAATATATCTTAGTGAATCTGATAGTAATGATGATGAAGTTGTTTATGTTGCTATGAAAGAAGATTCTGATGAAGATGAAAAAAATGCATTAATTTCATATGTGAGTAAAGGTGAGAGATGGATAATTAAAAGTGGTTGCTCACATCACATGATTGGTGATTAAAAAAGTAATTTTGAAACCATAGAACAATATAAAGGTAGTTTTGTTTAGTTTGGTAATGACACACCATGTCTTGTGAAAGGTAAAGGATCAATAAAATTGACTAATAAGATCAAGTATGACAATGTTTGTTGAGTTGAAGGACATAATTATATATTTTTAAGTATTTTAAAGCTAATAAAATCAGGGTATAGAGTTGAGTTCTATCAGAAAAAGGCCAAGATATTTGAACCTACTAGTGAATTAATTGGAAGTGTAGAATATACAAGAGGCAACTTGTTCTATATAGATTTATTAGATGAGACATACTTATTTGCACAATATGATGATATATGGTTATGGCATAAGAGGTTGTGTCTTGTGAACTTTGATAATTTTTCAAGAATTAGTAAGATGAAAAGAGTAAGATGATTACCAAGATTGAAGAAACTTGATAATGCTATGTGTAAACAATGTCAATTGGGAAAAATGGCAAAGTCTAGTTTCAAGAGCAAGAGATATTCATCTAATGATATTGAACTAGTTCATACTAACTTTTATAGACCTATTAAAGGGAAAATCTATTGTAGAGATCAATATCTCATTCTTTTTGTTGATGATTATTCTAGAATGATGACTTTAAAGTTTCTTGAAGAAAAATCTAATGCTTTTCAATTGTTTAAGTGGCATTTGACAAGAGTTGAAAATAAAATAGGTAAAAGTCTAAAGTTCTTGAGATCTGATAGAGGATAAGAGTTTATCTCTAATGTATTCACATTCCTATAATAATATAGGAATCAAAAGATAGATGTTAGTACCTAGGATCCCTCTATAAAATGGAATAGTTGAAAGGAGAAATAGATCAATCATGGATTATGCTAGAACACTAATGATAGAGAAGAATGTGTCATAGAAATATTGGAGAGAAGATGTAAGTACAAAATTCTATACTTTGAACCAAGCACAAGTTGAGAAAGGTAAAAATATTTCACCCTTTGAGTTATGGTATGGGTATGCACCTAATGTGAAATATTTTAAAGTCTTTGGAAGCATATTTTATATACTGAAGGATGATAGAAATGAAAAAATTGATCCTAAAAGTAATGAAGGAATATTCCTAGGATATTCCACTAAGAGCATAACTTATAATTGTTTGAATTCTAACACTAACAAAGTTGTGGAAAGTGCAAATGTAAAAGTTGATGAATATGAAGAAAGGAATGAAGTTGAATGCAAGACAAAACCTAAAGACTATAAAATATTCATATATGTCAATAAAGGTGTTCCCTGCACCTTACCTGACCTAGAGAACAAGGCTACCAAGAAACAACAAACTGTGAATGTTGAGCCACAACAATAAGATGTTGAGTGTCAACCGAATAATACCAAGATACATGAAGAAGATGTTGATTACTAGGAAGAAAATGTCAATAAATTAGAACTAGAAGAAGATTCAAAAGAAAAAATACAAAATGAACTTGAAATTAATTTTCAAGATGAACATGTACAAGAAGAAAGAAGAAAAGAATGTACACAATCAAAGTATATGAAAAGACACCACGCACCTGAACAAATCATTGGAAATAAAGACATAGGCATTATGGCAAGGAAAAGACATAGAAGTGATACATGTTTACTTTGTGAGTTTGATCCCAAATCAGTAAAGGATGATTTGGACAATGAATATTGGATTCAAGAAATGAATGAAGAAATTGAACAAACAAAGAAGAAAAAGACCTAGTCACTGGTACCTAGACCAAAGGGAAATAATGTTATTGGAACCAAGTGGGTATTCAGGAACAAACTAAATGAAAAAAGAGAAGTCGCAAAGAACAAAGCTAGATTGGTATGCAAAGGATATGCACAAGAAGAAGGTATTGACTATGGGGAATACATTCCCTAGTTTCAAGATTGGAAGGACATTACTTGCATATTATTCTTATAAAGGATTTAAAGTATATCGAATGGATGTAAAATCTACATTTATAAATGGAATAATGGAAAGAAAATTTTTACATCAAACAACCATAAGGATTTGTTGATTCCAAAAAGAAATATATGGTATGTAAACTACACAAAGCACTATATGGATTGAAACAAGCTCCTAGAGAATAGTATGAAAGGTTACACAATTTTTTTTGTGAAGATTTGATTTGCAAGGAAATTAGATAACAATTTTCTTTACTTGAAAACTAAAGGTGGTAAAGGGATACTATTGGATACAATATTTGTTGATGATATTGTATTTGGAGGACAAAATGCATTATGTAAATCATTTGAAGATGAGATGTAGAAGGAATTTGAAATGTCTATGTTTGGGGAAATCAAATTCTTTGTTGGCTTATAAGTATATTAGATGAAGCAAGGCATCTACATTACTCAATCAAAATAAATCAATGACTAATTTTTTTTGGGATGGAAGACTCAAGACTGATGAGAACACCTATGGCTATATTGATGTGAACCAGACATTGTATAGATCAATAATTGGGAAACTACAATATGTTGTTCACAATAGACCTGATATTGCACTAGCAGTTGGAATTGTAGCAATATTTTATGCAAATCATAAAAAAGATCATATGATGCTAGTAAGAATAACACTCAGATATCTGAAAGGAACAAAGGATTATGACTTATATTACAAGAAGAATGACAATTTTAAACTAAAAGTGTACACATATGTAGATTGGGAAAGAAATGTTGATGATTAGTTTCATGGACACACAAAGAGATTAGTTTCGTGGACACATAAGAAGAATTAGAACTTCAGTTCATAATCAACAACATAAGTTGAATATGTTGTTATTGATCTTAGATTGGTTTTGATGATTGAGCATCAACACACTTAAGAAATTTTCTAAGTTCATGTTGAGTTAGTGATATATGCCAAGTATAATATGTATAGATGTTGAGTTGTAATGAGTTTTGAGTAAATAGTAAGTGCTGAGAAAATAGACAGAGTTGAGCATGTTCAAGTGTTGAGTGAACAATAGATGCTGAGCAAGTTCAAGTGCCAAGCTAGATAGAATTATAGTATGTGTTGAGCATTAGTATTAAACAAGTTTTGAGTAACACAAAAATGACGTAGTTGTTTGTGATGGCACGAACAACTATATAAACCATTTTTGAGTTGACATATGGATAGATCTCAAAACTTTGAAGATAAGATTGAATCTATTTGGATTCCCTGTGTGATCAACATGCAACCAATCAAAAAAATAGAGGGAATTGAGTGAGAAAGTTGGATGAATCTCAATCATAGATTCATACCTAACCCTAAGCCACCATAGTCTTTTTAAAGGGAGATGAAGCACCATAATTTACAATGTATGAGAGAGAGCATTAGTGAATCGATGCGAGAAGGTGATGATAGCAATGAAAGGGGTGATTTGATCAACATACATTCAAGGTGACCTAGAAGAAGGACATAATTACAGAGTCAGTTAGCAGAATAGAGGATCAAGGTTACAAAAATATCATATTAGATCAAAAAGGATCGAGATGAATTGAATTGGGATCTGAAATCAACAATATCAGATTGTAAGTGTATTAGATCAGATATTCTACTATAATTTCTAACAACTGTATCAATAGGATGAAATCCTTGTATCAAGGCTCACTTAATAGTCATAGTGAAATCCTTTAACAAGGTGGCATTTCAAGTGAGTGTTCTAAAGTCCTTTAACTAGGCACACTTCTAATAAGGTATTAAAATCCTTTAATAGTGTAGGATCTAACAATCCTTTGTAAGACTTTAACAAGGTAGGCCTTTCATAGGGCAGATCATGACAATGGTCAAATCATGTAACCTTAACAGGTGAACTTTATTGTTGTAGTAGTGAAGAATTGTGGGTGTCATCCCCACCATAGTTTTACCTTCTCATTGGAGGGTTTCTAAGTAATCATATCTAGTGTCAAGTGTTTATATGAATGCTAAATATGTTTATGAATGCATTGTTTTAAATTTGAACTTTTTATTGGCTAGAGTTTAGTACTTCTGATTTACACCCCCCCCCCCCCCCTCTCAAAAGTATACAATTCCCATTTCTAATCCCAACAATTGGTATCAGAGCTAAGTTCTCATTAGGAGAAGCATTATAGCTTGTAGAAAAGATCTTGAGATGGAGCTTTACAAGTTGGGAAAAACCATTGAGAATTAGGAGATTGAGATATATCTCTTACTACAACAACTAGATGAAGCTAGAGATTCCTTGAGAAGTTTGCCAAAGAGAAGGAAAGAGATTGCCATAGTAGAAAATGATACTCAATACATAGAGATTGACACCACAAAGTTATTTGTAGATGGTAATCTTTATGAATTTGATACAACAATTGCAAATCTCATGAACAAGAATAGAGCACAAGCTGAGAAGATTAGAAATCACAAGTTGGAGCAAGAATCACAACCAATACTGCTATGTGAGGTAATTGAACAAAAGAAGAAATCTATAGAAGAAAAGACCATGATTGAAGAAGACAAAAGGATATTATCAAATAGATTGGAAGAAAAAATAGTAGAGCTATCTAGGATCTCAAATATGCAATTGGACACCCTAAGTCAAATGACTAATGTCCATCATGAGTTCAATGTCAAGGACATTGATATAACTACATTGAAGTTGTAGAATGAACAACTACAGAATGACTTAAAAAGAGAGAAAGAGTTTGCAAAAATTTTCAACAAGACTAATGAAGCTATCAAGTAATTTGAGCAACTACTAAAGTCCCCTAGATCTAATAAAAACACATCAAGATTGGGCTACACAAGCACTAAAGAAGGAGAATCATCCAAAGTTACTAAGGAAAGGAACAATAAAGGTACAAACTCTAAACCTAATTGTCATCATTATGGAAAGAAAGGACACACAACTAATATTTTTAGGAGAATGAATGCTAATCCAAAGAACATGAGACATTGTTACAAGTGCAACAAATAAGGTCATCAAGCACATGGATGTAGAACTAGAACCATGCATGCACCAAGATTTGAACGATGTTGTTAAAACTATCAAAAGTTTGGACACAAAGCCTTTGAATGTAGATTTAAGTCCATATGGTCATCAAATAAGGGAAGAAATCATGAAAATACCTACAATTGGGACTACAACACAAGGCACAACTGTCATTATTGTCAAGAGTATGGAAACATCCCTAAAAATTGCATAAGAACACTTTTTAGTGGAAGCTCCAATAGATGGTTGAGTCAAACTACATGCTTTTGTTATTTGAAGATTGGTCATATTAGCAAGCACTACCCAACAAGGACAAAGGCACCTAACTTAGAGTCCAGTAAAGGAAAAGGCAAGGTAGATGTTGAGCACATGATAGGAGAGATGAATAAGACATGGAAAAAGAAAGATGGATGCAACACATCAAGTGAAGGGATAACTTCACCTAAAAGGTCAAGTGGTTAAACCTCATCAAACTAAGAAAAAGGAGGTATGTGGAACTGATATTTAAATGCTTTATCTTACATTAGTTCCAAGGTAGGTTAGTGTTGAAAAAGATAAAATGGCATGAAGAAAGATGCAAGTCAACAAGGAAAAACCAAGGTCAAAACTTTAAATTTTTATCCTACTGTTGAGTGTGAAAAATTATCTTTAATAGCCAAGTAAAAATTCTAGTGTGTGTCGAGTTGTCAGCCAGAGTTAGTTGAAGTTAAGTTAGTAGTGGTTGAAAAGTAAAAGGAAATTCCTATAGAAGCCGAGTAAGGGTAAATCTAGTGGATGCCGAGTGATGGAAATCAATGGAAGCCGAGTGAAGCAAAACTTGCATAGAAGCCTAGTTTATAGCTATACATGCATAATGCATTAACTGTGATGTTTTGAAAGGGTATAAGGAAAAAAATTTCCCATTTTTTATCATTACAAACATAGAGCAAGAGTGAGTAGAGAATTAAAGTGATTGGGGAATAGAGATTGAAGCTTCCACATGAACTCCAACAAAGATCAAACATCATTTCATCGATTTAAAAGTATTCCTTATGTGCCAAGTTACATAGATTACATATTTTTATACCTTCTTAAACCCTAGGTTGCAAAAATGGCCTTTGGTTTTAGAAATCCTAAGGATAAGGAACCTTTTGAAGTTAAATTGGTCAATAATGAGATCAACCAACCTGATTTTAGGCCTATTTATGAAGTTGCATATAAGAATGACCTGACAGGGGCATTGTCAATCATTCCACCCAAGGTCCAAATGGTTCAAGATGTAAGAAAATGTTACAATTGCAAGGTTGGAAGGATAGGAGAAATGGAAATTTGTCAAGAATATGAAAAACTATGTGAGAATGGAGTGTTGAAGTAAGAATTCCAAATCATTAAGAGGAAGGGCTTAACCTGTGCCCTAGATTTCTCTACTATCTTTGAGACTGAATGGATAAGAATTGTGGTGAGCAAAATCCATGATGGATGTTTATGGCTAGAAGGAGGGCCTATAAAGTTGTCAAAAAAGATTTTGCATAGGGTTATGGGGTTTCCAACCCTAGAATGGACCAAAACCCTAAGAAGCGATTCTACAGAAGCAATAGAGAAGAATACAGGGGTAAAGTGGAATAAGTGAGGAATAACTATTGACACCATCAAAGATCCACTTCTTGAATTTGCAGTGAGGGTCATATCTCATAAATTTTATCAGTCAAGCTAACTAAATAGTATGACATGCATTGCAATTGATGTAGGGTATAAGATTGTAAAGAAAGATCACACTTATGATCTAGTAGAGCTATAGTTGTAGAAAATTAATGAGAACCTAGGAGCAATAAGAAGATCAAAAGATGCTTTAAGTAAATTTGGTTCAATTTTGATATGTATATTTTTCTATGTTCATAATGAGTTTCCTTCTTTTGGTAAGGTAGCTTGGAAAACCAATAGGTGTGTAGTTGTACAAATTAATGAGTACGTAGAGAAAATGGGAGAAAATTTTGAGTCTATAATGACTATTTATTTTGAGGATTTCAAGAAAACCATGAAACAAAGATTGAGAATCCCAGTTTCCCTAGTGGATAAGTACTACAATGACATTTTCTTCCTAGTAGATATTGACTACACATTTATCCAGGTTGCAGTACCCAGAGTAAGATGGCTTAAGCCATTGGGGTATGAGATCAATATAGATGAAGCATCAATAGCCATCACTGCATTTCTTGAAAAGGACATTAAAAAATTAGCAAAGATTTTTGGTAACTATGATGTTGTGAAATCCAAGGTAGAAATGGAGTTGAAAACTACCTCGACTCTCAAAAAGAAAGATAAATTGGTCAAAAAGCTAAAAGAAAAATTTGGTGAAGGAGCAAAAGGTGAAAATGAAGATGAAGAAGAATAAGAAGAAGAATAGGGTCAATAATCTCTTTCCCTCACACAAGGAATGGGTGAAGATGAAGAAGAAGGTGTTGAGGAGGAACAAGCCAAGGAAGCACTAGTAGTACAAGAGCCAAAGAAGAGAAAGGCTCAAAAATAGCTTCCAGCTCAGCCCAAGGGCAAAAAGATTGCAAAGCCAAGCCCTGCCAAGCCTAATGCTCTAGCCAAAAGAGCAACTACAAGGGCCACAACTTAGAAAAAAAAGGAAGAAACAAAAGAGAAGAAGAAGGCTATTGAGAAACCACATCTAGTGTAGAAGAAGATAAGGAGGAAATATGTTGCACAACCAAAATCTAATGAAGAAAGGACCAAGTCAGATGAAAACAACCAATTTAGAGTGGTAAGTCATGTACCCAAGTCTAATATTGGTAACATTTTTGAAAATATTAGGTATAATGCAGAATTGACTGGCTTGAAATTTTTTGAATTCAATAAATTAAATAGGGAAGAACAAAATAAGATTGAGGAGTTAGTGTATGCCATGATGGAAAAATTCAAGAATACTGCACTTGAATTTGACACCACTATGCTTAAGGATTTATATTCCATAGTTTAAAATAAATGGCATTATTGCCTAAATATGGAAAAGGAAATAAGGGAGTCCACACTGGCACAAGTGATGCTATATTTATCAAAAGGCCAAATAACAAAATAAAAAAAGAAACATGGTAGCAAATTTGTACCTAAGTACACGGCGTTCAACATTCTTCAAAATAAGATTGAAGATGTTGTAAAGAAGTCCACACAAATGTAGAAATTGATATATGGGCTAACTACTATCAAGGAAGGAGAGGAGGATACCTTTGAGGGGAGAAATAATGAAGAAGAAGAAGAGAATGAGAAAGAAGGAGATGTTAAAAAAGAAAAGGAAGGCAACATAGTGGAGGAGGGAACACAAAAAGAAGATGAAATGGCAACTATTGAGGAGCAACAAATAGACCAAAGTGTGCTAGACACAAAATTACCACCACCAAGCCCTCCACATGATAGAAACACACTTGTAGAGATGATAAAAGTAAAGGATTTTCCTAACAACACAATTTAGAACATCAATCAACTCACTATAGAGGATCTAAATAAGATCCTTGACCAATCAACTTTACAGGAAAAGTTGTGTGACAATCTAGTATTGGTCAGTGTAGATGAGTTGTAGAAAGTAGCAGCTGACCTAACTAGGGACAAGGTGGCTACACAAGAAACATCCTTTTCCATCCCTATAGTTGTTAGTGGAAAACCTAAAGAGAAAACACCAGCAAATACATCAACTAAGGTTGACACCACAGTTAAAGTTGCTATAATTGTTGAGGATCCTACAAAAGAACAAACATGATAGGAAAAAGCATCAGTTCCTATTGCACAAACTCAAGTTACAACACAAATAATAGTGATTGATCAAGGAGGATCACAAGAAGACAAGGAGATTCCTAAGGAAAAGGAGCAAGAAGCAATTCAAATGTTGGTTAATTTACCAACTACTAGAACTCCTACAAAAGTTCTTCAAAAGATGAGCATTGAAGTAATGCCACTCCAAATTTTAGAACTAGGCTCGAGCTCCATAAAGGTTGCAATGGTACTTCACTATGGAGACCCTACATTGAATGAATAAATTGTCATACCTAAGTATGATTATGCAACCATGAACATTGAATAGATAAATGAGATGCAAGAGGCATTAGAAAGGAAAATGAACCAAGAGATACTTAGAAAGGAATATAAACAAAGGCAAGCACTACATGAAATAAAAGACATCTTTCTAGATGTATTTTTCTTGCAAACACCTAATGCAACCAAGTCAATATAGGAAAAATTGTCTACAATTGTTGAACAGGTGACCAATGAAGACTAGGAGACTAATGTAAAACACATGGAATGGTCTGAGCAGAAATTTCAAGGAAAGGTAAATGAAAAAATATCAAGTGGAATAACACTATCATAGGTGGAATTGGTTGCAAATATAGAAAAGGTGAAGGAGGTACTTGAGAATATATTCCCACTATACACTAAACTATGTGACTACACACTCTTCACACAAGAGACAAGCCAAATAATTTTGAGTTTGGAGAGAAACCTGAAAGTATCTAGTATGCAATTACCATAGAACCCAGCTTAAAGTGAGAAGCATTTCCACCACACTTCACACACAAAAGGGACTAGCTATATTCATAGTAGAAGAAGCTAATACAAGAGCCAAGTTAGTTCAAATTCAAGCCTCCCTAACCCCACACATGGAAATCCTACAAAAAGAACTAGCCTATGTTGAGATAATACTCAAGAAATATTCTAATATTTCAATATTAGATGGCTTATTTTACCTTGTAGCTAAAATAGCCATCCAAATCAAGTCCCTAGATGTTGCAACCAAAAAATGGGATACTACTCTCAAGATTGTAATGGAAGTTAACAAGAACTTCTTAGATAAATGCACACTTAGTGTATAAACCCTTTAACATCAATGTCAAAAAGAGGGAGAAATAGTTAAAGGGGGAGAAATATCTATGAAAGGGGGAGTTACACAATAAATAGAGAGAAGAAAAGGGGGAGAAAACAATAGAAATAGGGCATCATATCAAAATACATTAGATAAAGAGTATTAGATTTGAAGTCAAAGAGTTATAATAGAGGCAAATCTACTCAGAGAGATTTTGGATATAGAAAAGACATATTAACTCAGGGGGAGTTATAAATTTTTGAAGTTTTGTATATATGTTGAATTGGATGTATATTATACTCGAGGAGATTGGACTCATCATGTATAGTTAAGTGTTTTTTCCACTCATATCAAAGGGGGAGATCATTGATCTCAAATTAGTTTTGACAATTGACTGTCAACACACTTAAGAAATTTTCTAAGTTCATGCTGAGTTAGTGACATATTCCGAGTATAATATGCATAGATGTCAAGTTGCAATGAGTGTTGAGTAAATAGTAAGTACTAAGAAAATAGACAAAGCTGAGCATGTTCAAGTGCTGAGTGAATAATAGATGTCGAGCAAGTTCAAGTGTCAAGCTAGAAAAAATTATAGTATGTGCCAAGCACTAGTATTAAACAAGTGTTGAGTAACACAGAAATGACCTAGTTGTTTGTGATGGCATAAACAACTATGTAAACCATTTTTGAGTTGACATATGGATAGATCTTGAAAATTTGAAGATAAGATTGAATCTATTTGGATTCCCTATGGGATGAACATGCAACCAATCAAAAAAATGGAGGGAATTGAGCAAAAAAGTTGGATGAATCTCAATTGTAGATTCATACCTAACCCTAAGCCACCAAAGTCTTTTTAAAGGGAGACAAAGCCCCATAATTTACAATGTATGAGAGAGAGAGAGAGAGAGAGAGAGAGAGCATTAGTGAATGCATGTGAGAAGGTAATGATAGAAATGAAAGGGATGATTTGATCAACATACATTCAAGGTGACTTAGAACAAGGAAAGAATTATAGAATCAGTTAGCAAAATAGAGGATCAAGGTTACAACAATTTCATATTAGATCAGAAAGGATCGAGATGAATTGTATTGGGATCTAAAATCAGCAATATCAGATTGTAAGTGTATTAGATCAAACATTCTACTATACTTTCTAGTAACTGTATTAGTAGGATGAAATCCTTGTATCAAGGTTGACTTAACAATCATAGTGAAATCCTTTAATAGGGTGACATTCCAAGTGAGTGATCTAAAGTTCTTTAACCAAGCACACTTCTAATAGGGTGTTGAAATCCTTTAATAGGGTAGGATCTAACAATCCTTTGAAAGCCTTTAATAGGGTAGGTATTTCATATGTAAAATCATGAGAATGGTCAAATCATGTAACCTTAATAGGTGAACTTTATTGCTGCAGTAGTGAAGAATTATGGGTGTCATCCCCACCCCAGTTTTACCTTCTCATTGCAGGGTTTCTGTGTAATCATATCTAGTGTCAAGTGTTTATGTTAATGTCTTTACCTTACAAGTTATTTCAATATGTTTATGCATGCATTTTTTTAAAGTTTAAAGTTTTATTGGCTAGAGTTTAGTACTTCTAATTCACCCCCCTAGAAGTATATTGTTCCCATTTGTAATCCCAATAGTTGCAGCAATAGTGAACTATTCTAATATTGTGTGGATCAAGCAATTGTTGAAAGGTATGAAGGAAGAAATCATTGATATTTTTGTTATCTTCTATGATAATACAAGTTCTATAAATATATCAAAGAACCCTATAATGCACACAGAGACTAAGTATATTACTATCAAGTATCATTACTTGAGAGACTTGTTCAAGATAAAGAAGTGATATTGGAATATGTGAACACCAAGGAGAAAATGGTTAATATTTTCACTAAATCTTTACCTAAGGATGCACATCAGTATCTAAGAGGTAAATTAGGGGTGATTCACCTAACAAAGGATACTGAAGCTAAGATAGAGCTTTGCATAAAATGTGTTGCTCAGAATATCTTACAAGTTGATGGAAAAAGTCATACTTCAGGAGTTTCCTAAATTAGTGAAGAGAGGAAAACAAAATATTGTATCAGTCATAAGAAAAATGATGATAGATGGTGAATAAGATTAAGAATTACCAAAAGATGCATGAGAAAGATGAAGTGTCTTTGGAATTTTTGTCAAAGAGGGAGATAATATGTAGTTACCATATGAAGAGGGAGATATTCATGAAGAGTTAAGATGCAAATAGTAAGAGATATTGTGAAGAGGGAGAGTGTATTAACCATGAAAAATCAATGAATGGTGTTGCCAACAATATAAGAGGAAGTTGATTTATTTCATAGTCTAATATGATAGAGGGAGTCTATGTGTTGCATATCAGAGTTGCATGGATGAGAATCATAATGAAACTAAAAAGGGAAGATTGTTGGACATTGAGATGAGAGTCAAAGAAAAACTAATGATATTAATGAAGGTCAAATACTCAACATAGAGGGAGATGCTCAAAGAAATTACATGTTTTGGATTGCATGATAACTAGAGGTGTTTCCATCAATGCCAAAGAGTGAGATTATTGGAAACTACAATTAGAATAATTTTTATGTTTTCATTGATGTCAAACCTTAATGGTAAGATAGTTTCTATTTGACACTAGTAAATTTTGACCCAATTTTTGATGAAATTTGGTGGAAATTTTGACTCATTTTGGTTGAAATTGTGACCAAGTAGTGCATCACAATTTTTATTATCAAAATTTTGAGGAAAATGTTGGTCAAAAATACTACATTTTGGCTAAGCCTAATGGGTCAATATTGGTTGAAATGTCAACCAAATCTTGGTGGAAAACTTTCAAGAATTGGTTGAAATTTTGACCAATTCAAGTCTATCCCACAACCAGGATGCCATGGTCATGACCAAAGGATTGGTCAAAATTTTGACCAATTCTTGGTGGAAAACTTTTAATAATTGGTCAAAATTTTGACCAATTCTAGTCTATCCCACAACCAAGATGCCATGGTCATGACTAAAGAATTCGTCAAAATTTTGACCAATTCTTGGTGGAAAATATCCAAGCATTGGTTAAAATATTGACCAATTATGGTTTATCCCATGACCAAGATGCCATGGTCACGACCAAAGAGTTGCTCAAAATGTCAACAAATTTTTGGTGGAAAACTTTCAAGAATTGGTTGAAATTTCAACCAATCTAATTTTTTTTTAAAAATACAATGGTTTGTAGTGGATATTGATTACCATAGTAAAACTTTCAAGAATTTGTCAAAATTTTGACCCAAAAAAAGTATTAATAATAAAGTACATTGTATATTGGAGTCAATATTAATTGGAGGAAATTGGTTTAATTTTTATACTTACTAGTCTCATGATAGAGAATTTTTTTTGTATCTACACAATTCAAATTGCAATCTATAAAAAGCTCTTCCCCTGTACTTATTGATTTTATCACACATACAAAAATATGATTTCCCTCGTGTGCCTCGAATATACAATTCATCAACTTATTAGTTGACATAGGTTGAGAACTATTTATAAATCCTACAATATTCTCTGTTGCTTTTAGCCTTCCATCAATATACATAGCAAAATTTTTGCGTTGATCATTTTCATTGCATTGTATATAATTTGGTGATAATGCATATCTACATATACTTTCTTTAGATTGCACAATCCACATCTAATTGTTGTAATTATAACAAGGTCCTACATACTCCATCAATTCAACAACTTTATTGTAATAGACCTTTATGCCATCCATGGAAAATAGGCCAAAACCATGTAATGAAGATGGAGCTATATGATATATCCTTTCATTAACATTAAAATCAGTGTTAACTAGAGGTAGTTCCTTGGATACCCATTCTTTTTGAAAATTTGTGTACCTTAAGGGAACCTCCCTATCACCTTCCCTCTCATTATCATAAGAACATGACCCCACTTAGCAAGAAAAAATTGCATTTTTTTGTCGAATTTTCTTCTAGTCTTTTGACCTCTAATTGATCTCCCTATTTTAGACCTACTAGATGTCTCACTTTTGTCTTCTATTCCTATATTTTCTTCACTTGAGGAAAATAGATCAGAGAAATACCTATTTGGTGATACCTACAATCCATAAAATAAGAGACACACTAGGAAAAAAGTTGATGTTGGTGGTAAAGAGAAGATATGCAAATAAAAAATTGTATCTATAGGGTCTATTGACATATACCTGTCAATCCATGCGATTGTGAAAGATCCTAGTCAAAGATATTGAATAGCCTACGTATGTTAATCATTTTTCTTAAGTTGTCCAAAAATTTGGTCTAATTGATATGTATATCTAAAAAAATATTGTATATATCGTACTTAATGTTTAGATCTACACATGGTTTTGAAAGAAAAAGTTGGTTATCTTGCTTATCAAATTCACCCATATTGTAATGAATGAAAATTTGTCTACTTATAATGCTCTATAAACTACAAATTATGTAGAAGACAAAAATTAAATGTTGCAATCATCAAAATCAAACAAATTTCTATAAATAAAAATCATGAACCTATCATACTTGACATTGATCATACCTTGATAGACACTTCATTGATCATGTCATTGATCATCATCTTCATCCATGTCATCATCATCACCATCATCACACTTGTCACTTTGATCATTGTCATCACCACCACCATCTTCATTGCCATCATTATCATCTTCATCACCATTATCATGACCATCCTCATCATGACTATCATCATGTCGAGCTTACAACTATGTAAGCACTCTGCATTAAATGCAAGGTTTTTGAAGAATATATGGTCAAATTTTAACTCATTCTTCATCCTTTTGAATTTGAAGAAGAGTGAGAAAAGAAGAAGGCAATTCAAAAACCTGTTACAAGTGTTTGCAAAGATTTTAGCAGTGATTTCTTGCTAGTTCATTGGATTTTACAAGACATTTATCAAGAGTCGAGCTATGCAATTTTATTTTTCATAAACTCTAGTTTGACAAGATGGTGTCTAGTTCAAAAAATGTAGAAGGGAAGGAAGTTTTAAATGTTTATCTTGTCAGTAATGAAGTAAAGCAACCTGTGTTTACGGCCATTCCTGACATAGCTTATAAACAAGATCCTTCTAGTGCATTGTCAATGATCTTGCCAAATGTAATAATGGTACAAGATGTGAGGAGATGTTATAATTGCAAAATTGATAGCATTAGAGACCTAGAAATTAGGTATGCATACAATAGGTTGTGTGGTAATGGTGTCTTAAAGGAAGATTTTCAAATCATAGAGAGAAAGGGTTTAACACAAGCCCTAGATTTTCCTAATGTAGTTAAAATAGCATGGATAAGAATAGTACTGAGCCGAATTCATGATGGTTCTTTATGGCTAGAGGGAGGACCTATCAAAATTTCCAAGAGAATAATCCATAGGGTTATTGGTTACCCAACCTTGGATCAGCCAAAGACACTCAGAAGTGATTCCAAGGAAGTCATTGAAAAGAACACTAGAGCAATCTACAATAAGAGAGGTATGACTATAGATACCATCAGTAATCCATTGCTAAACTTGTTTGTAAGGGTAATCTCACATAAATTCTATCAATCCAGTAGATTGAATAGTGTACCCTACATAGCTATGGATGTTAGTTACAAAAGTGTAAAGAAATAGCTTATATATACCTCTATATATATTATGCCGAGAGTAATCATTCTTGAGGTGCCTATTTTCATTTAATCCCAAGGTTATTTTAATCACAGTTGGGACTTATGAAAATAAAAATAGGCACCTTAGGAATGATTACTCTCGATGTAATATATATAGAGGTATATATAAGCTAGTGGCAATCACAACGCAATAGGAAAAATATTTTTTAAATTTTTTCTATTTTTTTAAGGTTAGTGCTGAATTATTTATTTCTTTTTAAATACAATTGTATAAACTTACTATAAAAATGTAATAGTGTAAACTTACTATAAAATTATTCTTGAATATTTTATTTTTTAATTATATATATGGTGTTTATTTGCATCACTTTAATTCAGTTTTATTTTAAGCATATTGTTACATCAAATGTTATATTGAAGAGTAGAGTTATAGTTAGGGTTAGGGTTGGGGCTATCGTTAGGGTTTGAGTTATGGATAGGGTTAAAGTTATGATCAGGAATAGAGTTACAATTAGAGTCAGGATTAGCATTAGGGTTAGGGCTAGGGTTATTTTTAGGATTACGAATCTTGTTAGGGTTATAGTTAGGGTTAGGTTTAGAATTAGAGTTAGAGTTAATGTTAAGATTAGGGTTAGAATTTAGGTTACAAATATAGTTAGGTTTAGAATTAGAGTTAGGGTTAGGGTTAAGGTAAGGGCAAGGGTAAGAATAAGGGTTTAGGTTACAAATATAGTGAGGGTTAGGATTAGAATTAGAGTTAGGGTTTGAGTTAGAGGTAGAGTTAGAATTGGAGCTCGAATAAGGGCTAGAGTTAGAGTTAAAATTAGAGTTATAATTAGGGTTAAAATTAGGATTCGGGTTAGGGTTAAAATTAGATTTACAATTAGAGCTAGAGAAAGGGGTAGAGAAAGGGTTAGTTTTAGGGTGATGGTTAAGGTTAGGTTTATATTTAGAGTTAGGGTTGTATATAGAGTTACATCAAGGTTAAGGTTAGGGTAAGGGTTTGAGTTGGGGTTAAGGTGAGGGTTAGGGTTAGGGCTATGGTTTTTGTCAAGATTAAAGTAAGGGTTAAGGTTAGAGTTAGGGTTAGGTTATGGTTTTAGTGAAGGTTAAACTAAGGATTAGGGTTAGGATTAGAGTCTAATTATAGTAGAGTTAGATTTATAGTTAGGGTTATATTTAGGATTAGAGTTAGGGGTAGGATTATGGTTTAAAAAAAAGTAATTTTCTTTTTGGCATATTGTAATGTAAAATGTTATAGTCAAAGATAGATATATGGGTAGGGAAAAGGTTACCATTACAGTTAATGTTAACCTTAGGGATAGAATAAGGGTTAGGGTTAGCATTAGGGTTAGGGCTAGAGTCAAGGTTAGGGTTTGAGTTATGGTTAAGGTTAGGGTTAGAGTTATGGTTATGGTTATTGTTAGAGTTATGGTTAAGGTTTGGGTTAGAGTTATGTTTATGGTTAAGGTTAGAATTAGAGTTATGGCTATGGTTAAGGTTCAAATTAGAGTTATGTTTATGATTAAGGTTAGGGTTAGAGTTATGGTCATAGTTAAGGTTAGGGTTAGAGTTATGGTTATGGTTAGGATTAGTGTTATAGTAAGGCTAGGTTTAGGGTTTGAGTCAAGGTTAAAGTTAGAGTCAAGGTTAGGGTTTGAGTTAGGATTAAAGTAAGGGTTAGGGTTAGGGTTAGAGTCTGATTATGGTAGAGTTAGATTAAGGGCTCGAGTTAGGGTTATTGTAGGGATAGGGTTAGGGTTTGAGTCAAGGTTAAGGTTAGATTTAGGATTAGGGTTAGGGTTTTAGTTAGGATTAAAATTAGGATTAGAGTTAGGGTTAGAGTCTAATTATGGTAGAGTTAGATTTAGGGTTAGAGTTAGGGATAGAGTTATGTTTATGGTTAAGTTTAGGGTTAGAGTTATGCTCATGGTTAAGGTTAGGGTTAGACTTATGGTTATGGTTAGGGTTAGGGTTATAGTAGGGCTAGGGATAGGGTTAGGGTTAGGGTTAGGGTTAGGGCTTGAGTAAGAGTTAAGGTTTATGGTTAGGGAAAAGTTTTGAGCCAAGATTAAAGTTAGGGTTAGGGTTATGGTTAGAGTCCAATTATGGTAGAGTTAGATTTAGGGTTAGAGTTAGGGAAAACTTAATGTTTATGGTTAAGGTTAGTGTTAAGGTGAGCTTTAGGGTTAGAGTTAGAGTTAAGGTTAGGGTTAAGGTTAGAATTAAGGTTAGGGTTAGTGTTAAGGTTATGGTTAGGGTTAGAGTTAGAGTTACGGTTAGCATTAGGATGAAAATTAGGGTAAGGGATAGGGTTTGAATTAGAGTTAGGTTTCTTGTTAGGGTTAGGTTTACAATTAGAGCTAGAGTTAGGGTCAAGATTAGAGTTAGAGTTAGGGTTAGGGTTAGGTTTAAAATTAGAGCTAGAGTTGGGATTAGGGTTAGGGTAAGAATTAGGATTAGAAATATAGTTAGGATTAAAGATAGAGTTAGTGTTAGGGTAAGGGTAAGAATTAGGGTTACAAATATAGTTAGGGTTAGTGTTAGGGTTAGAATAAGAGTTAGGTTAGGGTTAGAGATAGAGTTAGAATAAGGGTTGGAGTTAGAGATAGAGTTAGAGTTAGGCTTATATTTAGGGTTAGAATTAAGGTTAGGATTATAATTAGTGTTAGAGTTAGGGTTAGGGTTAGTGTTAGGGTTAGCATTAGGGTTAGGGTTAGGGATAGTGTTAGGGTTATGGTTAGGATTAGCATTAGGGTTAGGGTTACAATTAGAGTTAGAGTTAAAATTAGAGGTAGTGTTAGTGTTAGTGTTAGTATAAGAGTTAGAGTTAGAATTAGAGTTAGAGTTAGAGTTAGAGTTAAGCTTATATTTAGGGTTAAAATTAAGGTTAGGATTATAATTAGTGTTAGAGTTAGGGTTAGGGTTAGTGTTAGGGTTCTAGTTCGGGTTAGCATTAGGGTTAGGGTTAGGGATAGTGTTAGGGTTATGGTTAGGATTAGCATTAGGGTTAGGGTTACAATTAGAGTTAGAGTTAAAATTAGAGGTAGTGTTAGTGTTAGTGTTAGTATAAGAGTTAGAGTTAGGGTTCAAGTTAGAGTTAGAGTTAAAGTTGGAGATAGAGTTATGGTCAAGGTTAGATTAGGGTTAGGGTTAAAGTTACTTGATTAGATTTAGGGTTAGGGTAATATTTGGGGCTAGGATTAGGATTAGAATTAGGGTTAGTGTTAGAGTTAGAGTTATATATAGTGTTAGGGTTAGGATTAGGAGTAGGTTTATAGTCAAAGTTAGGGTTTGGGTTAATATTGGGGTTAGGGTTACAAAAAGAGTTAGAGTTAGAGTTAGGGTTAGAATTAGGGGTAGGGTTAGAATTAGAGATAAAGTTAGAGTTGGAGTTAGGGTTAGAGTTAGAGTTAGAGTTAGATCTAGGGTAAGAATCAAGGTTAGAATTAGGGTTAGGATTAGAATTAGCATTAGAGTTAGAGTTAGGGTTAGAATTACGGTTAGGGTTAGGGTTAGGGTAAGAATTAGAGTTAGAGTTATAGTTAGGGTTAGAGTTAGGAATAGAGTTATAGTTAGGGTTAGAATTAGGTTAGGGTTAGAGCTAGAATTAGGGTTAGGGTTAGAATTAGGGTTAGAGTTAGGGTTATATAGGTTCGAGTTAGGATTAGAGGTAGAATTAGAGTTACAATTAGTGTCAGAGTTAGAATTAGGGTTAGGGTTCGAATTAGGGTTACAAATATAATTAGGGTTTTAGATTGAGTTAGAGCTAGAGTTAAGGTAAGGGTAACAATTAGGGTTAGGGCTAGAATTAGGGTTACAAATAAATTTAGGATTAGAATTAGGGTTAGGGTTAGGGTTTGATTTAGAGGTAGGATTTGAGCTAGAGTTAGAGTTAGAATTAGAATTAGAACAAGAGTTGGAGTTAGAGGTAGGGGTAGAATTAGGGCTAGGATTATGGTTAGCATAAGGGTTATGGTTAGGGTTAGCATTAGGGTTAGGGTTATACTTACTATTAGTTTTAGTGTTAGTATTAGTGTTAGTGTTAGTGTTAGGGTTAGAATTGGAGCTAGAATTGAGGCTAGGGTTAGGGTTAGGGTTAGGGTTAGTGTTAGGGTTAGAATTAGAGTTAGAGTTAGGGATCAAGTTAGAGTTAAAGTTGGAGATAGAGTTGGGGTTAGAGTTAGGTTTAGGGTTAGGGTTGGAGTTAGGGTTAGATTTAGGTTTAAAGTTAGAGTTAGGGTTAGAATTAGGATTGGGTTTATAATTATAATTATGGTTAGAATTAGAGTTAGAGTTACATATAGTGTTAGGGTTAGGATTAGCATTATATAGTGTTAGGATTAGGATTATGGGTAGGATTAGGGTTAGAGTTAGGGTAACAATTAGAGTTAGAGTTATAATTATAGTTAGGGTTAGAGTTAGAGTTAGAGTTAGGGTTAGAATTAGGGGTAGGGGTAGGGTTAGAGTTAGAGATAGAGTTGGAGTTAGAGCTAGGGTTATAGTTAGAATATGGGTTAAAATTAGGGTTAGATTTAGGGTTAGAATTAGCATTAGAGTTAGAATTAGAGTTAGGATAAGAGTTATAGGAAGGATTAGGGTTAGGGCTAGAATTAGGGTTAGGGTTAGAATTAGCATTAGATTTAGAATTATAAAGGATTAAGGTTAGGGTTAGGGGGAGAATTAAAGTTAGAGATAGAGTTAGAGTTAGAGTTAGAGTTAGAGTTAGGGTTAGGGTTAGGGTTAAAATTAGAATTATCTAGTTAGAGTTAGATTTAGAGTTAGGGTTTATGTTATTATTGTAGTTAAGATAATTTTTGGGTTACTAATCATATTATAGCTGATGTTAGTGCTATTATTACATTTTACCTTGGTGTTATGATAACTGATAGGTTAAATTTTAATATGGGTTAGTTCTATTATAGTGCCCATGATTAGTGTTATTGTGATATAAGTTATTAACCTTTTTAATAATGTAATCCCTCCCCCCCTCTCTCTCTATAACTACACCCATTAATATCTCCCCCCACTATCTAAATATACCCTCTCTCTTTGTAGTCTTTAGTAATGCCCCCTAATCTGTCTCTCTAATCTCTAGGTACACCCACTTATCTCTCCCACCCTACTTACTAGATACTCCTCTCTCTCTCTCTCTCTCTCTCTCTCTCTCTATGTGTGTGTGTGTGTGTGTGTGTGTGTGTGTGCCTGCTCTCTAGATACACCTCATAATCTCTTTTTCTCTCTCTCTACATAAAACATGCCTCTATAAGAAAAATAATATGAGCTCCTTCTTTTCTATAGGTATGCGCTCTCTCTCTCTCTCTCTCTCTCTCTCTCTCTCTCTCTCTCTCTCTCTCTCTCTCTCTCTCTCTCTCTCTCTCTGGGTGTGTGTATATAAATATTATCACTTAAAAAAAAAAAAAATTTATTTCTAGTTACTTATACATATAGGGTTAGGCTAAGGTATATAATTTACTAAATGATTAGTACAATCATATATAGAGTAAGAGTTAAAGTTAGGATCCAAGGTTTACAATTTCATTTATATGACACTCGGTGTTATGGTTAGGGTTAATAAGTGGTTAAATGTTACACTAAAATAAAGGACAGGGTTAAGGGAAGTATGAGATTAAGGTGTGGTGTTGGAGTATTTGGAGTAAAACTATGGTCAAATTTGGGATATATGTTATACAAATGACTCGAATAGTGGAAAAATTAATTCATGAAAGGGAAATTATAAGTCCCAACACAACAATTCAGATGATGTTAAAAGTGTGAAAGAATATATAAGAGTCAATTTTATGAAAATTATTTCTCCATGATGATGTGAGAACATTATATATTGTTGAATTTTTAATAATGCTAATGCAATTTTTATTGCAATGATTAAGAATTGTAATCAATAAATCTCCCTATCATTAAGGAATCTATTTAGACTTATGATTTTCTTTCTTATTTAATATATTTAGTAGCCACATCCACTGAAGAATTTTTTTGTAAAACAATAAATTTATTTTGTCTTGTTCTCTCATCCATGAAAGTTACATTGAACAATGGGGAAATAAAATTGCCAATACAACTAATTAGAAGTAAAAATTTGAAACCGGAGACAAGAATGAACTATATACAAAAAATATATCTGTGATGGTCTAAATACATGTCACATTCTTCAATGATTAGGATTATTTTGTGACCTTTATTTGAACAATGATTGTGAAATACTTCTTTCATCATTGAGGGAAACCCATCCACTTTTGTAGATGTGTCACACAAAATTTTTTATGCATCTTCCATATGCATTTCCTCTGTTTCCTCAACATAGTCAATTGGAAATATTGCTTCTCTACAACTTTAATTATAGTTGTGTGTGCCTCTTTAATTATTTGTAGGCATTTTTCAAACTCAATCTCGAAGAAATCATTTGAGATCATTGAAGTAGTTAGGCTCTAGTATCCAATAATGTTTGATTCTCTATTCGAGGTATCCATAACTCAAATAGTAACCTACAAACTTATAAACAAAAATCAACATATGGAAATAATCATAATGAAAAAGTATTAATAGTTAACATAAATTCTTTCAAATGAATAATATTCAAAATAACATAAATAAAAATCAAAACTATTTCAAATGAAATAGTTAGATTGTAATGTCTAAAATATGGTGGCATTGTCTTCCACTTTTCAAACATTACAAATATAAATATTAATAAAAATCTATATATAGTATGAAAAATATTTAAATAAAATACATATATAATCTAATTAAATAATGACAAAATATAAATTAAATATATGATTCGTTTATTTTAAGTTAATCACTAACTTTAATAAAATACAAATTTTATTGATAAGGTGACCTTCTTGTCCACATCAACGATTAAATTTAATTATGAAACATTTAAAATATAAATATTTTGAAACATGCAAATATAAAACTATTATGAAACATACAAATCTAGAACATGGAAACCAAAAGTATTTTGAAATATGAAAATCTAAAACTAATGTAAAACATGGAAATGTAAAACTAAATTGAAACATGCACATTAAAAATCTACAAAAGAAATTTCTTATCAAATATCTAAATCAAACATACAAGGCTAAACTATATGGAACTTTAATCTACTCCTGTTCAAATACTCTAATTGCTCCAATAATCTCCATCTCTTCCTCCCTGCAAAAACACAAAATGAAGGTGAAATGAGGAGACTTTGTTTTATAATTTATGAGAGAACCCTCATATCCCCCAATAGATGTCTTTTGAAATCTCATGAATTTGTTTCAAATTCCCCCACTCCTCACCAAAAATAAGCATGAATGTGCATGCAAAAATATATTTAACAAAAAGAAAATGTTTTATATTTAAAATTTTAATTAAGTTATTTCAGCATCCATTTGGCTTAATATTATTTTGGCTAGCTATTATTTTGAGAATTTTATTTTATTTTATAATTCAATAATGAAAATATATACTAAATATATGATTTATCTACTTTAAATAAATCATTAACTTTAATAAAATATAAATTATATTGATATGATGGCATTCTCATCCAAATTAATGATAAATTATGCTTTGAAACATGAAAATATAAATACTTAGAAACATGCAAATGTAAAACTATTGTGAAACATTCAAATCTAAAACATGCAAACCAAAACTATTTTGAAATATGCAAATCTAAAACTAATATGAAACAAGCAAACATAAAACTAATTTGAAACATGCACTTTTAAAATATGTAAATGAAAAGTATTATAAAATATATAAATCAAACAGATCTTGAATACAAATCTAAATCTAAATCAAACATGCAAGACTAAACTATTAAATGCAAGCCTAAATAGTTATGAATAGAATTCTAAATCTAAATGAAATTAATTAAACTTGAAATCTAAATCAAAGTATAATATTATAACTAATTTTAAATTTCAATTTACATCTACATCTAAATCTAAATGAAAATGTAAATTAAAAATAGAAATCTCACTTGCAAAAATTTTACTCCAAAACTTCAATCTACTCCTATTCAAAAACTCCAATCTAATCCTCCAATAACCTCCACCTCTTCCTTCATGTGAAAACATAAAATAAAAATGAAATGAGGAGCCTTGGTTTTATAACTTCTGAGAGGCTCCTCATATCCCCAGCAGACATCTCTTCACATTCTATGAATTTGTTTCAAATTCCCCCACTCCCCACAAAAAATAAGCATGAATGTGCATGCAAAATTATATTCAACAAAAAAAAAATCATATTGAAATTATTTTGCCCCAATTTTTTCAAGCCCTATTTTTTCGGGCCCCATTTTTTTGGGTCCTATTTTTTCGGGCCCTACTTTTTCAGGCCCTATTATTTTGGGCCTATTATTTCGGCCTCCATTTGGCTTCCTATTATTTTAGCCAGCTATAATTTTGAGAATTCTTTTTTAATATTTAATTTGGAAGTTGTAACTGCTCCCAATTCTTTTTATTGATGGAGAATCTTTTTTGGCATATTCTTGTGCTGGGTATTTGTGTTGTGATTGTATAGAACACCTCTCAGCATAAAGATCATACATATGATCTAGCAGAGCTACAACTGTAGTAACTGATGGCGAATTTTGGAGCAATAAGGAAGGCCAAGAGTACACAATACAAGTTTGGTTCCATGGTGGCGTGTATATTCTTTTATGTACAAACCACATTTCCCTCATTTTGTACCATAGGATGGAAGATTAATTGTAGCATAGATTAATCAGTACATTGAGCAACTAGGAGAAAATTTTAAGTCATTGATGACAAGTTACTTTGAAGATTTCAAGAAATTAATGAAGCAAAGAATAAGGATACCAATTTCTTTAATTGAGAAGCATTATAATGATATTTTCTTTCTAGTTGATGCTAACTACACTTTTGTGCAAGATGCCATACTAGGGGTAAGATGGTTGAGACCCTTAGGGTATGAGATCAATGTGGATGAAGCCTCAGTAGCCATCACAATTTTACTAGTAGAGGAAATAGATAAATTGCAAAGATATTTGGTAATTATGAGATGGTAAAGTCAAAGATTAACATGGATTTGAAAACTACATCAGCCATTAAGAAGAAAGATAATCTGGTGAAGAAATTAAAAGTCAAATTTGGAGAGGGTGCTGAGGAAGAAGAGGAAGAAGAGGAAGAAGAAGAAGAGGATAAAGAAGAAGATGAACCCCAAACTCATACACCTCTTGCATTGACCCAAGGCATGGGATAAGACAAGGAAGAAGAGGAGATTGAAGGTGCCAAGGGAGAAGAAGTTGAGGAATAACCTATCCCTATTGAGTCAAAGAAAAGAAAGGCTAAGGCACAGCTACTGGCAAGGGCAAAGAAGATTATCAAACCTAGCTAAGCCAAGCCCACTACACCTACCACTAGAGCTAGCACCTGAGAAACTATATAGAAGGCCAAAGAAAAGATGAAAACAAAACAAGGAGGCCAAGAACAAAAGAAACCAAGAAGAAAATATGTGGCACAACCAAATTCTGAGGAAAAGAAGATAGAGTTAGATGAAAACACCCAATTCAAGGTGGTGAGTCACAGTCCTCTCTCAAATCTTGAGAACTTATATGAAAATGTAAAGAATAATGAAGATTTATCAAGGTTATCATGTATTGATTTTGATAAATTGGGTAAGGTAGAGAAAAAACAAGTGGAAGAGGCATTATATGCAATGATGTCAAATTTTAAGACAACTCCACTTGAATTTACCAACTCAGTACCTAAAAGTCTATATGATATAGTTGAGCAAAAATGGCAATATTGTCTAAACTTTGAAAGACAAATTAGGGAGACACAACTAGCCCAAGTAATGCCAAAGTTTACTAAGGGATAGATTGCTAAACCTATTAAGAAATATGTAGTTAGGTTCATACCTAAATATAGAGCTTTTAGCATTCTCCAAAATAACATTGAGGATGTTGTGAAAAAGTAAACACAAAGCTAGAAGCTCATTTATGGGTTGACCACTATTAAGAAAGGAAAATTTAACCCTTCAGAGGGTAAAGATGATGATAAGGAAGATGATGATAAAGATAATATAGTTGGGGGAGAGATTGAAAAGCAAGATGATGACAAGGTAGTCGCTGAGCAGCAGCAAGATGAATAGAGTGTGTAGGACACACAAGTGTCGAGTGTCAGCCCTCCTTATGACACAACCAAAACTATTGAAACTATAACCATTAAGGATTTTTATGATGCATTAGCTTAGAACATCAATCCACTTACTATAGAAGATATGAAGAAAATACTAGATCTGTCTACACTGCAAGCTAAACTTTGTGAGAATCCAATTTTGGTTAGTGTCGAAGAACTACAAAAGGTAGTAAGTGATGTCACAAGGGAAAATGTGAATCCACAAGAACCACCTTTAGTTATCCCTTCAGTTACTCATGTACAACCTTTGGTTCAAACATCAGTAGAAACATCCACCAAGGTTGATACAAGTGTTAAAACTGATACAATTGAGAAGAAGGAAAAAGAGAAAGACACTACTAAAGGTCAACAACATGAAATAGGATAGATAGATTCATCTATACCTACAACATAGGAACAAGGTGCTAGACAAGTCATAGTGATAGACCAAGGAAATCCTGAAGAGAGTGAGAAAATACCAAAGGTGAAGGAACAAGTGACCATCCAAGCACTAGTAGCCTTACCAGCATCTAGCACTCCTACGCAATCTCTTTAGAAGCTGGGCATAGAAGCCATTCTATTGCAAATCTTAGTGCCAAGCCCTAGCTCATCAAAGCTAGAAAAATTAATTCATTATGGAGACATAAGCCTTGATGAAGAAATTGTTATTACAAAGTATGACTATGATACTATGAAACTAGAAAAAATAGGCATATTATAGCATGCCTTAGAAAGGAAAAAGCATCAAGAAATGCTTAGGAGAGAACATAGGTAGAAGCAACCACATCAAGATATTAAGGACATCTTTCTAGATGCATTCTCTACCAACTCCTGAAGAGACCAAGCCACTAATAGAACAACTAATAGATATAGTGGAAAAGGTTAGTAATGAAGACCCTAATACAAATGTAGAACTTTTAGAATGGTTAGAAAGAAGTTTCAAGGTGAGGTGAATTAAAAGATATCTAGTGAGATAACACTAACTCAAGTTGCGTTGGCAACAAAAGTTGAAGAGGTGAAGAAGGTACTTGAGAATATATTCTCATTGTACACAAAACTATGATCCCACACTCTTCACTCAAGAAACCAAAAGTCATATTCTGAGTCTAGAATGCAAAATTACTACATTAGGTACAAGCCTACCTAAAAATCTAGCTTAGAGTGAGAAGCATTTCAAGAAATTACTTTAGACACAAAGTCAATTAGTTGTATTGATAGTAGATGAGGCTAGCATAAGAGCCAAATTAACATGTATACAAGCATCCCTCACCCCACATATGGAGATACTACACAAGGAGCTAGGCTATGCCAAGACTCTATTAAAGAAAGACCCCAATATTTATACTTTAGATGGTCTAGTACACCTTGTTGCTGAGCTTGCACTCCAGATCAAATCATTGGATGTTGAATGTGATACCCTCAAGATCATAATGGATGCCCATAAATTTTTTTTGGACATAAATATTATAAATGTATAGCCCATTTGACATAAGTGTCAAAAAGGGGGAGATAAAGACCAAAGGGGCAAGACAAAAGAGGGAGTTAGAGTGGGGGAGATAATAGAAAAAGGAGACATATAAAAGGGGGAGATACATCATTGGTGAAGAAGTACATTTTGAGGAGAAAAGAGAAAAATGTAGAGATATTAGCTAAGGGAGAGCATGAAAGAGTATCAACACACTGAAGTCAAAGTTTATCAATAGAGACACATTTAATTTTGGATATAGAATAGACGTATTAATTTAGGGGGGGTTATCAAATTTTGAGGTATCTAAGTTATTGTAAAATTTTGAAATTTTGAAGTATTGTATATAAGCCAAGTCATGGATATGTTATGCTTGAGAGATTAAGGTTGATTATGCCTCTTCAAGTATTTTTGACACTCATGTCAAAGGGGGAGATTGTTGATCTCAAATTTGTTTTGACAAGTGAGTGTCAACACACTTAAATCATTTACTTAGTTTATGTCAAACTAGTGAAAAATGTTGAGCACAACATGTAAATATTAGACCATGAAGAATTATAATGAGTGTTGAGCCACTCATGTGCTGAGTCACTGAAGTGCAAAGTAGATAGACCATGTCGAGTAATTTAGGAGCTAAGTAAATAGTGGATTCTGAGTAGTGTAGGTGTTGAGTCATAATAGAAATATAGTGCATGTTGAGAATCAAAGACTTCATATGCCAAATGACATGGTTTGAAAATATTTATTTGTAATGGCACAAACAACTATGTAAACCATTTTTGAGCTGACTTAAGGATAGATTTTGATATTTTAGAGATAAGGATGAATCTCTAATTGGATTCCAGATGGAAAGGTTTAAGTGGCAAAATAGATGAATCTTAGCCATAGATTCATGTCTAACCCTAAGTCTCCAAGTTTTCTTAAGGGGGACAAAACCCTAAATTATCTATGAGAAAAGAGAGTGTGTAATGAGTATTGAAGGAGTGATGGTTTGAAGAACATTCATGGAGACTTAGAAGTTATGAAGAAAGAGTGAATTGCTGAATCAATGAGATAAGAACAGAGGATAGAGAAAATGATACAACATTGAGACATCTAATTAAGAAGGATTAAGAAGATAAGTGTTTAGAGGCAATCTATTATTAGGCAAGTAAGTGTCAATCATAGGATCTATGCTGAGACATTCTAACAGGTGATTCTAGTCAAATCTCTTAACAAAGTAGTCCTAGCAAGTTGTATGAAATCATTTAACGAGGTGCTTATTTAGTTGTAAGTTGAAGTCCTATAACAAGGCACACTTCTAATAGAGTGTTGAAATCCTCTAACAAGGTGAGACCAAAAAGTCTTTTTAAACCTTTAACAAGATAGTTCTTTCATAGGGTAGATCATAAATTTAAGGTCAAAATATTGTAACCTCAATTGGATACACTTTATAACTATAGTATTGAAGATTTGTGGGTGTCATCCCCACTTCAGTTTTATCTTCTCACTTGGGGGGTTTCTAGGTAATCATATCTAGTGTTATGTGTGTGATTGATTATATGTTTATATGATTTAGATGTATGTGTTTTATATGTTATTTTAATTTATCTATTGAATGCATGAGATGGATGTGTCGTGAAATTTTTATGGATTCAAATTATATTGTTGATTCACCCCCCTCTTAGAAGTTTACCTTTCCTATTGTAATTCCAACAATATTTTCTTTGTCCTATTGGTCTAGAGATGTCATACATAGCGATGCCACTCTATAACTTCAAAAAATTGTCAATTAGGGGCTCAATATACACATTCATTTCTTTTACTTGGTACTGACCTAGGAATTGTATGAACAAAAATATTACATAATTATTATGACCATTTTCATGCACTATTTATAATTTAATTTAGATAAATATTAAATGATAAAAATATTTGGCACAATCATTGACAACATGATGTGATCCCTCTTTATGGACATCCAAGGAGGAACATTATTATTAATAGAAAAAGTAGACCACACTAAGTAAATAGATCTCATATCTCCAAATGGATTGACACTATCTGATGCCAATGAAAGCTTGAAATTATGAGGTTCTTTTTAAAAGTGTGACCATGTTTCTTCTATCTTTTTAAATGCAAAATCATCCATAGGCATTCACATAATGTCATCTTGACTTCTATTGCATTTATAGTAATCTATAAATTGTGCCAAGCTAGTACACCTAAATAATCATTGAAGATGAGGAATAATGAGAATGCACCAAAGAACCTTGTGAGGCACCTTTTTTGTTATTTGATATGACCAATATCCACTAATATGACAATTAGGGCTTTATATTGCAAATTCATGATGTTTATGATATAGAATGTGATCATTGGGACATGCATGTATTCTCTGATACTTCATTCTAATTTGATTCATAATGGTAGATAATTCTTGGTATGGATGAGGTAGAATGTTTGATGGTGGTAACAAAAACTCACCTATCAACCTACAACAATAAATATGCATTTTTAATATAATGATTAGTAATGGTATGCTAACATTGAAAATGACAAAAATGGCA